>JAQIUQ010000059.1:0-424174 GCA_030378365.1 Hybognathus amarus | reverse complement strand
CTCCCGTAAATGACTGAACGCTGTGTGTATAAAATTAGATTAAGCTCTCAGAAGAGAAGCCAGATTTAGCTGCAGTATCTTCATTGTCCTGAGAGAAGTCATTACACAGAGAGAAAACATGGAGGTGATGGTCTCATAATACCTGGAGTAAAACACTGCAACTCTAGTTGCTGTTTTTTTTTGGAGATTGATGAGAAGGTTGAGTTGATGTTCTAGTCATGATATCAAAGTGTATTGTTCCTCTCAGTGTGCACTACCATTTCTGTTACAAATTGGGAATTGGATAAACCGAGTCTCAGCTTTCTGTTTATTAAGGAGAGAACTTTCAGATGGAGTCCTGCTAAGTCTGCACTTCTCTACTGGAGTTAGGATAAATGGAGCCAGTGGGGGAGAGAGCGAGAGACCAACATAATTCAGAAAACAGCAGTTTCATGCACTCACCACCTGGGAAAATGATGCTATACAAGCAAATTTCTTCATTGCACTAGTTCCATGTATGTAGTCTTTATCATATCCAAAGAGTAAATCTATCTATCTAATTTTGACCCTCAGCAGTTTTCTGCAATATATAACACTAGCATAGGCTAGCTACTGTTTACTGCACAGGGCCCAATAATAAGATAATAACCTTTATTTATTTTTATTTTCTATAGCGCCTTTCATCTCAAAGAGTTTTACAGAAAAAAAAACTGAATACACCATATACAATAATCCACAATATAAAATTGAAAGCAACAAAATAAAACAATGCACAATGAAAAATGTATGCACATTTTCAACTAAAAGCTATAGCTAAAAATTAGTTTTAAGGTAAGATTTAAGGTGAGATTTTGCTTGCCTTATCTTGATTGGTAAAGAATTCCATTGTTTTGGAGCTATTGAAGAAAAATCCCTATCTCCTATCAATCATGAGCAAGTTAAAGGAACAGTTAAAAGACCAGTTTCAGATGAACGAAGGTCGCGCATTGAAGTATAATGGAGAATTTTCAGTTTCTGCGAAACTCACCGAGTGGTCTGGGGTGTTCACTGACATACTTACACAAAAATCACTGCAAAAGATACTTTCCAACAGGTTTTATCGTAGTGTTTGTACTTTAAATTGACTTGACTTGGACAAAAAAACGATGATAAAACCTGTTGGAAAGCATCTTTTGCAGCGATTGTCACCCAAATATTTAATATTATTGATGATGCTGCTCCTTTTTTTTTAGGATTATCTGCTTCAGCGCTCAATGTCAAAATGAATGAAATGCTCAATAAAATCAAAGCCGGTGGGGTTTGCTGTTAGCAGAAGTAATTCCGGCACATTTACAATGAGCTCACAGAGATGAGTGAAGGCACGTGTAGAGGATTTTATTAGGATATTCACAAACAAACAAAATAAACCAAGCACAAGAAAATCAGGAAAAATCAGGGAGAAGGACAGAGAACAATGACATAACGTTGGTCATCATTATCAAATCTCGAATGTAAACATTGGTACCTGTTTATTTATAAATCATTTTTGGATCTATTGTCTCCATATCTGTGCCCTCTTACCCAACACAAACCTGTCTGGGCAATGTCACTTCTGTTAAAAATATATATTTTTTAACCTTAGAAAGTTTTATCTGGTTAAATAAAGGGCAAACAATAATAATAATAACGTCCACCAAAGGAAAAGACCAAACAATGAACACAGGGACACAAGGGCTTATATACTGTGCACACAGGTTGATAGACTAACAATTCCAGGGAACTAATCAAATAATAAAATTACGAAGTACTACAAAATTGGCGCACAGGAAAAGAAACAGGAACAGAACCAAGGCAAAATGCAAACTAAGAGACCACATAACAAAAACACAAGAAACACAAAACCAGGGAATACATAACAACAATGCTTCTGAGGGGCTGTATGAAACGTCACCGTTTTCAACTAAAACCAGAAAACTTCTTAGTATTCTATTCGCCAGCTTGTGAATAACATCACCTTCAGAGAGAAAAGTGTGGATCACTTGTGGATCAAGTGTGGATCACATTGTCTGGTATCCGTGCAAGGATACCAGTTAGAGGCATGGGGCCCTATTTTAACGATCTGAAACGCAAGTGTCAAAGCGCAAAGCGCAATTAACTTTGTGGGCGGATCCCGGCGCTGTTGCTATTTTCCCGGCGGGATAAATGCCTCTTGCGCCTGGCGCAAATCTAAAAGGGGTTGGTCTGGAGTAGCTTCATTATTCATAGGTGTGGTTTGGGCGTAACGGAAATAAACCAATAAGAGCGTCATATCACATTCCCTTTAAGAGCATGATGAACGAGATGCGCTTGTTCCGTGGCGCAATTCTATTTTAACGGCGCATTTACCAGGCGCGCTTCCGCATCGGTTCACAGCCGAGTAGAACGATGTTCTCGTCAGGGCCGTAAAAGAAAGAGAAGGGACACTGGGGATGGGACAAACCCACCCAAATTACCCTGGGGTTAAACATGCATATAATAATTTGGGTAAATGTGTAAGCTTTATGCCTGTTTTTCCCATCATCATGGACACAACAATGATTTCCCTCATGTTTATATATTTTTCTGTATAATAATGTATCATTTGCAAAAATGTAAAATGCATCTGTGTTGATGAGAGAATCATCTACAGTGTATCGCGTTGTTCACACTCTGTATTATGGCCAAGCATGCACGCTTAAAATAGCATCTGAATATACGCGCAACGCGCCACTGACTTTAGACCAGGTTTTTTCTGGTCATTGGCGCAATTGTTTTCTGGAACTGCAAAATAGCACCAGGGATTGTTTGCGCCGACACACGCCTCCTTTTTGCACCAACCCGCCCAGGAAGCGCAAGTTCATTTGTTAGTTTACCGACGTGCGTCTGTGGAGGAAAAAAGCCCGCTTTGCGTGAGTGCAAAATAGGAATGATAAATGCGTCAGTGTATAAAGTCATTTGCGCCGGGTGCAAGATAGAGCCCATGATGTAACTATCCTTAAAGCACTATTTACATTAAGTTGAGTTCCACAAACTTCAAGTCGAAGGACGTGTTGAAGTAATCTGTGGAAAAATCAACAACATGCACCAGATTTTATCAATATTTGAATATGTTTTATTCAAGTGATTAATAATAATAAAAAAATAGGTAGAGTAAAAAACTAGCATAAAATAAATGTTAAAGCAGAAATTAGAAAGCTGTAAAGTAATTTCTGGTTTAAACTCGCTCACTCTCGCACTTTCATGCACGCTCAATCCCTCTACGCATTGGATTGTGGGAAATAGTGCTTCAGCAAGTGTACATTGAATGTAGGCTACACTTGAATTCAGAGAGGATTGTTCATTTTTCAATTTCAATTTCAGAATTCAATTTCATTCGTCGGTCGAGTCGGTCGGCTGGGGAGAAGATTATCATTGTGAGTGTGAAGATCCTCATCTGTTAAGAAGTTAAGTACCTGACTCCAAATTGTTTTACAAACACCACGTCTGAGTTCATGGAACCATTGTGATATATTAGAGGGCTTGTATCTGTTTGCTGTTTTGTGAGGTTGAAGTTGGTGATGGGAAGGCACGTTTGTTTTCTCAAATAAATCTCCATGCAGCCATATTATTGTCACATCCCCCCTCCTGTCTGCATACGAGCTGTTGGTGGAATGATCCAGGCCGAATGGAGTGAAGGCTTAAACCCATTGTGTATTTGTAGGATTGCAGTGCTTACGAGTTGAATTGTTCCCGTGTGGAATTGTAGAGGGATTAATGTATACACAAGTGTGAGGAAGACTGAGATTCGTTCGCTCCAAATCTTCCCTGGGATCATCCGGCCCAGTGTGGGGTGGGGAAGTTCTACCAATTGACTGTGTATAGATGTGTGCAGGTGCCGACCGACTTCCATATTGAAGAGACCGAGAAAACCAGTCAATCACACTGCCTTGAGTTTCTCAGACTTCAAAGATCGCCACCTCCTGAGCTTCCTTGTGGTTCCAAAGACCCTCCACCTCAGGTATTGCGAGCGCTATTACCATATTGAAGAAAGTGAGAAAACCAGTCACTCACGCTGTCTTGAGTTTAACGACTTCGAAGATCACCACCTCCTGAGTTTCCTGGTAGTTCCAAGGACCCTGCATCAGGTATTTCAGGCTCTATTGCTGTTCTGAAGAAATAGAGAAAGCCTATTACTCCCGTTGTTCCGAGTTACTTACCTGAAGACCCTTGTATAAGGCCCAAGCCTGCTCCTCCTGTTCCGGGTTACTGAAGACCCTTGTAGTTTGTTCATTTGGAACTCAAACGCTGTCCCGAAGAAAGAGAGCAAGCCTGCTCCTCCTGCTGTTCCAGGTTACTCACCTGAATGGTACTAAGATCCGCTTAGTCTGAGCTCCTGAGCTCCACCGCTGTTCTGAGGAACTAGAGAAAGCCAGTCATTCACACTGCTGAGTTACTCACCTGGAGGTCCTCTAAGTCCGAGCTCCTGAGCCCCACCACTGTCCTGAGGAAATCGAGAAGACCAGACACTCCCGTTGCTGAGTTACTCTCCTGAAGATCCTCTTAGTCCGAGCATCCTGAGCTCCACCGCTGTCCTGAGGAAATAGAGGAAGCCAGACACTCATGCTGCTCTGAGTTACTCTCCTGAAGATCCTCTTAGTCCGAGTTATTGAGTCCCACTACTGTCCGGAGGAGTAGAGAACGCCAGTCACCAGGTTTTGAGTTACTCCCCTGAAGATCCTCTTAGTCTGAGCATCCACCACTGTCCTGAGGAAATAGAGAAAGCCTGTCTCTTACATTGCTCTGAGCCACTCAACTGGAGATCCTCTTAGTCTGAGTCTTCTGGTCTTCACCGCTGTCCTGAGGAAATAGAGAAAGCCCGTCCTTCATGTTGCTCTGAGTCACTCATCCGAAGACCCTTGGGTGTTGAGCAGCCAGAGTTCCCTGGTTGCTTGGAACGATAGAAAGAGCTCAGTCTTCCATGCCGATGCTATTTTAAGTGTTTTAATATCTAATAAAGACAACTCATTTACCTTATCTTGTGTCCGGACTTGTGGTGTTCCTTTGGTGTAGCTCCTCAGAGTGGTCGTTGGTATGTGTGGTGGGCTACTGGGCTTTGTCCCCACCCCGGCTGGTGACAAAAATGCTAAACAATGTGAGAAACATGTTAATCATGTTAACATCATGTTTATGTGTTAAATGATGATAGCAATGAGCTAATTCATGGTAGCAAAATTATAAAAACATGTTAATGTATTGACACCATCCACCACATTAGCAGCAAGGCACTTTCATGAACATGGCCTCAAGAAAGTTTTTATTCTGATTCTAAAATACACTGAAAAAAATGTTTTGTTTTTTTACTCAGCAAGTCAAAATTAAAAAATAAAATCTTTTTTTGCCCCTTTGGTAGATTTCTAGTTTGTAAGCAAGGTTTTCTAGTTTGTAAGCAAAAGCTTTTTTTTTTTTTTTTTCAGAAAATTTTGCTTCTGCAACTTGATTTAGCAATGTTATATTTGTACTGGAAAACAAGACAAAAATACTAATGAAGAAAATCCTTTGCAGTACAATTTGAGTTAAAAGTTTTTTTTTATTTCTTACATTAACTTGAATAAAAGTGTTGAATGGTTTGAGCTTGATACATTTAGGGAAATTGGTTTAGGTTTATTTTAATTGTTTTAAACTCAACTGATGAAATTGAAACCATCTACTTTCCATGCTTAACTTAAAACTATAATCATATCTAATAGTTATCACAACAACAACAAAACATGGGATTTGTCTTTCATGCTTAATTCATAGGATAACAAATAGCTGCAAGCAAATCTACACCACTTGGCCACACACTCATAAACACACACACTAATGCACAACTGCACAGTCAGAACATCAGCTTTGGAACCGTCTTCAGGCTTTCCCTCAGATTCCCACACTGTTCTGTGTGCTGGTTGCCCAAAGGCATTGTACAAAGCACACAAAGGGAGGCTGCTGAAACCTAGTACATATCAAGGTCTGGGAAGATAAATTTGCCCAGTGATGCTGGGTTTTGTATCAGCCTCTTATTCTAACATTCAGTTCAAGTTAGGGTCACTCCAGTTAACCATATTTATTAATAATGTAATTAGCTTTCACTTTTCATTTGGTTCTGTGGTCTGGCATCTTTAGTACGACTTGAAATTCAAGTTGACAGAAATTCGCTTCACTGATGCCAAAGGCACTTACAGTTATAATGACTTCAGAGTTTCAATATAAAGTCTTTGCAGTTTTAGTCACTTTTACTTTTAAGTGATGGTACAGGTTACTGAATCTGTCCTGATTTTTATTCCCTGATGTTTAGAGCTATATAAGATGAAAATGGAGAGAGGGGGGGACCTATCAAGGTCAACTACAGAGAATTGTCTTTGTAATTTTCTCTAAAAAGAGCATTATGCAAATTAAATTCTGCATTCTTCAAATTCAGCTTTGCCATCTGCCTCGCAATTTTCTCAAACATCATTTGATGCGAGACAGCTGGAGTAGCTTATTATGGGGACGTTCCAATTACATTTTTCCATTTTCTGTATACCAGCAATGCTGTTGATCCTCACAGGTCTTTTAAAAACGTAAATGCACAATAATTGCAGATTTTAGAATGCTTCTGGCAAACTAGCATATGCTTCTCAATGCATTATCTCCTTATTAAAGTTTCAATATACCGTTATGTCCACTGTGATTGCTTGTTCTACATTTGAGGATTGTTGTAGATACTTTATTGCATTGAAGTTGCATTTATGTTTTAGTGGATTTCAGCAAAAATATTGCAAGACATAGCAGTCTGTATTTCTCTGTCATAAGAAAAGTTTTTTTTTTTAAATGAAATTGTGTAGACATTTCTGGAATATGAATGCTCTAACAAATTACCTAGGTGAAATTACCTTTTAGTAATTTGGTCATGTTGTTGTCTTTGCTGTTACTGTTAGAGGGTTTACTAGTCACATCACATGTATAATTTATTGGTTATTCAAAATAAAGATGCATTTTTAATGTTTTAAAGTTCTGAAATGTAATGAAGAATAAATGCTAAAATGTAGCCAAATGAAGATGCAATTGTAAATCATTTGAAAATCTGAAATTCAATGAAAAATGAATGCTATAATGTTGCCAAACAAAGGATGCATTTTTTTCCTTATTTAAAACTGAAATTTAAGGAAAAATAAATACTAAAATGTTGCCAAAGTGAAAGAAGTCATTATGTTTTCTCATTTGGGTTAGTGTAGAATCATTCATATTATTGTAAACTTGAAGATTTAGGGAAAAAGGACAGGAAACAAAAATAATGCGTTGGATTGACTTGATATAATGCCATTTTTGTCCAAGTTAATATGAATGTTTAGGGTCTAAATGAAAACTTTGTAATATACTTTTATTAAAAATTATTAAATAATTTAGACCAATTTGTATAAAAACACAATTAATGTGGTTCAAAGTATCTGGATAGGATTTTAGCATGCGGTTTGGGTGTCCAAACAAAAAAAAAATTGCAAATAAAGGATAGTCAGAAATTAGAATAAACAGAACATTGTGATAGAGAAAAGTGCTCTATTCGAAGCTGTATGAGCTCTCCTGTCATGCTGATTCGAAAACATCAAAGTTATGAGGGGGGTCAAAAAGAACATAGTAGATCAAAATATAGCATCTTTTCATTCCTCATTACTTCTGCTTCAGAGGTGAGTTTGCTCAGCTGTAATGAGTGAGATTTTAATTGCCCACTGATCCTGTGTATCTACTGTGACATCATTAGAGATTGGAGATGTCATCATTAGAGATGTGATTTCTGAATTATTACAGATGGATGGAAAATCTTTCTTTGGTTACTTCAAACAGTAAGTTCAGGTCAATAATATTATTGCATGGATTTTAAAGGAACTTTGAAAAGAAATGACAAATAACACGAGTTATACATTTTATACAAACCAAATCTGGTTCCTTAATAAGCGTGGCTCTCATGTGTTGTAAATCTGTACTCTGTTGTGTTTTGATCCTTTTCCCCGTAATAATTTCCTGGGCTGCCCGATAACGTCTCTAAGCACGCTACGAAGACTCTTAAGGTATAACTTAACTAAAAGTATACCATTTCTAGGCGTGTTCCCCCGAACCATACCTTAGGAAGCTGCTTAAGATAAACCTTCTGCCGTGACCTCATGACCTGTTTGTCCAAAAACAGTAGGTAATATGGCCAGGAATTTTTATGTGGGTTGGGTGATGTAGTGATCTTTTTCTTCTAAAGTGTAGGAACTCAGAAGCGAAGACCAGGAGACTTGGTTGTATCTTCAGCAAGGTTCTTTATTGAGAAACACATGCTGTTGGTAGCTGCAGTCCTCATCAAGTCAAGTCTTAGCCAAGTCTGATTAAACTAAAATACAGACTGTTTATATACCTTACAAGGGGGAGGGGTTACATAGAGGTGGAGACACTCTGAAACAAAGCATGTAAATGAGGAATAAAGGTTTTGGAATCTGCTCAGCATGAGACACGAGAACAGGACAGGACAAGACTTCTCATACTGAGCCAGGAACTCCAAGATAAATGGTGTCAGTAATAAAGAAGCAGGTGTTCAACCCTGCTCAGCATGACTCTTCATCCGCTGAGACACGTACTGAGGCGGGAACTTACAAACACAAGGTGATGGTATCAATTAAACTTGCAATAGAAGGATCAGGACAGGTTTGTGATATTTACCTTAGTTAAAAAAAATCCCACCAATAAACTTCTATATACTATTGTATGGAAAATCTTAATTAAACATTTTAATAAATTTGTAACCCTACAGTGAGGAAAAAACACTGACGTTATGCATTCGGAGGGCAATAAAATCACTGACTTACCACTGTATAAGTTTAAAATACAGCACGAGCCAAGTAGCGTCCAAATAGGACCTTCACTGGATTACCACCTTCACTGGATTGTTGAATCAATGCTACATAGAAATAAGGCAGTTCTGAAGGCGAAAGGGGGTCAAACAGTATTAGTATGGTGTTCCTAAGAATCCTTTAGCCCTTCTTCTCTTAAGACTACAAAGACAGTTTTGTTTATCAAAATAAACCACTTAACAGAATAAAGGTCCCGCCAGTTTTTATTTATTTGTTTTTATCCAGCATTATCGTGTGGTGTGATGCGGAGCACAAGAGAACAACAGAGTTTGAAGCTGGTCGCTTAAAAAACCTTGCTCGCTTCTCAATTGTCCAATTTCAAAACGGTTTTCACAGGGTGAATTTTGAGTTTGTAAGCTTTCAAATGATACCTAATCTATGATTACTAAAATGTGATATGAAAAAAAGGGCAATAGAGAAAGAGCGCGAGTCGTCCTGCTAGCAGGAAGTAACAATTAATTAAACCTGTTTTTCTCAAAATTTCGTTTCTAAAAATCATAG
This sequence comes from Hybognathus amarus, assembly GCA_030378365.1. Taxonomy (NCBI): domain Eukaryota; kingdom Metazoa; phylum Chordata; class Actinopteri; order Cypriniformes; family Leuciscidae; genus Hybognathus; species Hybognathus amarus. The sequence goes on along the minus strand of JAQIUQ010000059.1, from coordinate 414,812 downwards.
CGATCCAACTTCAAAGATAGCTAAGAGTTATATTTGTGAGATTTTGTTTTCAACATGCCTCGCCACCAATTTTCATCAGCACTTTTTTGAGTACTTCAAATGAATATTTGACCTTGGGGTAAGTGATGTTCAGAGCATGAAGAAGCTCCATTAGTACAGCAAAGGCATTTGACACATCCTTTAAGCCATCATGCACAATCGCCTCCTTTAACACCACAGCCACATCGATTACTTTCATTGGGAGGGGGTTTGCAGTGTTCTCCTCCGTGACCACCAAGAGTCCATCATTCATCCCCTTCATCACATCTTTCTCATAGATTGGCTAATAAGAGAACAAGGACATTTCTATGAATCACAAAATTACAAATTTACAAAGCCTTTGTAGTTTAACAATTGCTGTGTCCGAAATCTTCACTCAAAGCACTACTCCCTACCCCCTATGTTGGGGGTAGAGAGCAGAGCACTATATAGTGAGCTCACCAGCATAATACAATCCTCTTTCGGACACTACTCGATCGTCTCTTGGGCTAAATAGATTTTTTAAAATAAATACATTACATTATATTGAGCTTATTTCTCAGAAATTTAAAAACTAAAAGTGATTTCTGGCCGTTTTTGTTAGAATGCGCTACTCCACACATGATTATAACTTATTTTTTTACGATCAGCGCAATGCATGATGGTATGTAGGGCTTAGGTTAGTGACCATCGGTTGTACACTACTTTTCAAAATGCATTCTGGGATACATTGAGTGGACTATAGGGTATAATAATCTTCACTATACATTCGGACAGCACTACAAAATGGCAGACTCACTATATAGTCCACTATATAGTAAGAAATGGGAGATTTCGGACGCAGCGACTGAATGAGTTTTAAACAGAAGCGTGTTTCCATCAGAATAAGGGTTTGTGAATAATCTATAGCACAATTAATGGTAAATGTTCTTTAATGTTTTAAATGTATTACAGTTTTTCTCCATTGGTTTGGCTCATTTCTTGAAACAGAAATTACATTCTCATAACGCTAAGATCCTATAGCAAAACAGTCTTACAGTTCAGCACAACACTATAGCTCACTTGCAAAAGCTCATACCTCTCCCAAAACAGTTCATTCATGCTTCAAAACTAAATTCATTTCCCATATAAAGAGTGGCAAAGATGGCAAAGATCTTTCTCAATTGCTTTGGCTCATTTCTCAAAACAGAGCCGGACATTCTCAACACTCCTGGTGCTTTTGCCAAAATAACATAGATGGTTCGGCACAACACCATGGTTGACACCCCTTAAAAAAAGAAAAGGCATTGGCCTTATTAAAGGCATTATTAAAAGAAACATGATATTTACATACCTCACAAATTTTAATGAACTTGGAGGGTTCCTCTTTGAGGAAGTAAGGAAGCCCATTAAGGACAACTGCTCTTCTACGCTGGTTTGAGCTATGCAATGAATAACATTGTTTTAAATAAAAACTAGTGGTCATAAGCCCCTTTTCCATTGTCAGGCCAGTGCAACCCAGGGCAAGCAGCGTGCTTGCAGGGGACCAATAGCCTCGGACCTTGAGCATCAAGGCCAAAATCAAGTTGCGTTGCATGGGAATTTCAATTAATCAGGCATGCGACACTGGAACCATTTTTCTAATTCTAAATTAAATTCACATATACTCACATCATCTTCAAGAGATTGAATCAGGCTCTTAAGTTCGCAAATGTATTTGGCTTGGTACAACCGCAAAAACCCTTTCAGGTACTCATCAAGCCCATGGAAAAAAGTCGTCTTAAGGTCTGTGGACACTGTGTTGAAATTCTGCTGCAATCAAGTTAAATAGTAGCCTGGGTTTCCCCATGCTGCCTTGCCGCAGCACGATTTTATTCACGCTGCTAGGCAGCCTGGACACCATGAACCAAATTTTCGCCTGAGATAGGGAACCAAGATGATGACAACGTATATGCGACACACTGAAGCAGTTTGTTTATATCTATGGACCCATCATGGCAGTGGACGCGAAGCTACCTTTTGATACAGCCTAATGTTTGACATTAAACATATCGCCTCAACTGAATTGCAGAGGGGGCATTTAAAGCTGTTCCCTTTTACTGGCGATTTTCCCTTACTTTTATTTATTTATTTCTATGAGGGCTGACAAGACAAAATAAGGACTGTCAAGTGTGTTTAAACCAGCCCGTTCTCATCCTTTAGCGTCACATAGAACACTATATGACAAAACGGCGCTATACTACGCACATGGCACCCTTTATCTTTACAGTTTTTTCCAATTGCTAACACACTAAAATGACATGCACAGCACAATTATTTAAACGGACACAGAGAGAGCAAAATCTTATTCTCAAGTTTCCAAAAGTCTAAACACATTTTCTGCTTTACACACATTTTGCATTTCAAAATGCCACTTTTTAAATGCACTAAACACAGTTCTCTGCATAAGACACAACAATCTGACATAAAGTCACATGTTTGCCATTTCAAAACACTACCATTCAAAATTACACTACATGAGCTAATTGGCCAATTACATGTGCCACCTGGCCAAACACCTCAATGGTTAATTGTTAACATTTCAATCAGGATGTAAGCACTATAAAAACTATAAAAATGATTTTTCTTGCCACTTTTTTTACACAATTATTATGCAATTATATTATAAAATCTAATGAATTAGGAAACAAGAACGTTTAAACAAATACAAAAACAAAATCACATATTTGTCCTGTCAAAGTATTCAGTGGCCAGTATAGCCACCCTTCTTTTCAATGATTTTCACGACCCCCCATCCATATAATTAGCCTTGATTTGTTATCGATCAATTGTAGCTGATGCATCCACCACCACCACCACCACCACAATTCAGTCCTTTAAAAATCTCTTATTAACAGAAAAAATAATAATGTAGGCTTCAATACTCTTCAGTAAATGAGAAGCCAGAATTCCAGAAGCCATTTCATTCAAACATACGCATTGCAATATGGAAGAAATTTTGAACACAACTTTCAATTTATGCAGTCTTTAATAATAACAACGCTGGTGTTGTTGACTACTATTGCCACCTCTTTTACAATCAAAATAATTTAAACCCTAATTGCATTAATTCTGATAAATAATATTGTATAATTTTGTTTAATGAGCTGCTGTTAACTCACTGTATTAATATAGACTTAACATGCGGTCACAGGTATAGTATGCTATCTAAGAACAGCACCTTTGAAGAGAATTGAGGGGAAACTCACACTCCAGTGGACATTTGGACTGTGGAAAGCAAAATTGGCTGCACTGTGACCGCTGTGATTCTGAAAAAGACCACAAAAGGACATATGATATTTTCTCTCTTGAGGTGTTATGGGAAGGGGAATGAAAATCAATCAATGGTTGCAGACCAAACATGACTTGTAATCCCTAGTTCCTCAAAGGCTGTGGTGTTGGATCAATAGGTGTCTGCTGTGAACAATGTCTTGTATACTCACTATACATTACTGTGATGGTAACAGAGATGGCAGGTCATCATGTCTTATCTTTAAGGCAGCACTTTGATAATCATGAAGAATGGAGAAAGCTATACCTAAAGGTATAGCGTCCCACTAAATTTTTTTTGGTAACTATTTAGAAGACTGTTTCTGTCATTACAGTTTTTTTTATTCGCGTACTATTTTCACAAGTAAGGTGTACATTTTCAAAACTCTTAGTGCTAATATCACAACAGATCATCAAAAGTGCACTTTTTTCAAACATTTCATCATGTTTTCAACTGTGTTAGTACAATTCACACAATCACAAAGTATCCTTTTCACAACACAAAATAAGTGTTTCATCTACATTATTGTTTCATTCACAGTAACAGCCTTTCATAAAGCTCTTATCAAACTTTTGATTTGCATCTCTTTTTATTCAGTTTAATACTTTTGACTATTATTTAATCCAACAGATCTTAATGGTTAATCAATTTATCATTTGGTAAACCTGTAGATTTTCATTTCAGCAATATACAGTATATGGATTTTGAGAACTACATAAATAAAATGTGTGTTTGTATGAATATTTAAATTACATGTAACCACACATGATGAATACTCATTATAGCTAATTGATTTCACATAGTGGTAACCACAATTGGCCACTATATACAGTAACATTCATTGTGATGTGTACGAGAATCTATGGCCAAATGCTCAGGACAGGCTTGATCCAAAAATTTCTGTAATTTAATGTGTGCACTAAATGTTATGTTTTGTTCTCATTTAGTAACATTTCATTATAGAAAGTATACCTATGTTACAATTATATCTGAAAAATAAAAACTATAATTTGCCTAAATGATTGTAGAGGATGTCTTCATTGATCCTTCGCTTGATTACATATGGATATTTGGAAATTATAGATTATGTAAATGTTGGGTACTGTAAGTGTGTTGCCTAATGTTACAGTAAAACTGTGTAATCTGTCTTTATATAGTACTGTAGCATATTCATTTCAGCACTTCTAAGGCCAACTTGAAACATGTATCTGGCATTGTTTGCTGTTGGATGAACTGATTGTTAAAATTACTAAACTGAAAGAAGATCATATTGTTGTGTTTCAGTGATTAAACCAAATGTTCTCATTACATATTACAATAATCTTGTGTTTGAAATAATGATTATGTGGACTGAAAACGTGCAACTGACTCGAAAGCATTACATCAGGTTTTGAAAGAATGACTAGCTGCGTTACAAGTGTGATCAGTTTGGATTTTTGTACTAAGAGTTTTGAAAATGTACACCTTACTTGTGAAAATAATACCAAAGCGAAAAAAAAACTGTAATGAATTACTACAAGAAATTTTTTTAACACACTATTAAGTGAGTGAGGACCTCGGTTTAACGTCTCATATCCGAGTTAGTTTAACACAGTACACTTATATATATATATAATGAAAAAAGTGGTATAAATGATTCATATTGACAAAAAAAAAGCAGTTTCATGAAAATGGCCAAAGACTGCTGCTCGGGTTGAGTTAAGCAGGTCATTCCACCAGCAGGAAACAGTCCAGGTAAAGTCCATGAAAGGGATTTTGTGTTGGGATGCCACCTCAAGGCATCACAGAAGATTGCAAGCACATAGTGATGGCAATTTCAAAACACTGCTTCATGAAGCTTCGAAACCTTTACAAATCTTTTGTTCTGAATCAGTGTTTCTGAGCGTGTGCCAGAGTTACGTGATTTCAGTAAACGAGGCTTTATTACTTCACAATAACTGTTTCGAAACGTTCCGAAACACTTTGCAATTTCAGTGATTCACCAGCTAAAAAAAAAAAAATAAAAAAGATTGTCCCCAGAATGTCCCCTAAACGCCCTGTGTGAACATCCCCATGTCAGGGACCGGTGAACAACCTCCGGACGTTTAAGAGGATGTTATTCCTAGAACGACCAGCAGCCATTCGGGATGTTTATGGGACTTTCTTTTGTTAGCTGGGAAGAGACTAAACCATTATTCATTTTAATTATAGTAATGTCTAATTTAAACTATAAAAATGATCAGAGATCAGGTAAAACCCATATAGCCTTGTTTATTGCTTCTCAGTGACTCCTTGTGAATCATGGGTTGACAGAGCTCTAGTCAGTTTTCTCATTTAAATTTCATTTAATTGAAAGGAGGGTTTTTATTTACTTATTTGGTTGGAATTCAGTCAGCTTAACTGTTAATATGGAACACTCCGACTTTTTGGGACTTTGGCTTATTCACCATATCCCCCAGAGTTAGATAAGTCCATAACTTTTTCATCTCCATGTGTGCTGTAACTCTGTCTGACGCACCCACTGCTAGCCTAGCTTAGCACAAAGACTGGATGTAAATGGATACAGCTAGCATACAAATCCCAATAAGAAACAAAATTACGCAAATATTTTCCTATTTACATGTTGCGATTTGTATAGTCACAGAGTGTACAAATAACAAGGTCATATGAGACACAGCCCTCTTTAACCGTATAAATATTGGGAACTATATTCTCAGAAGACGAAGCATTGCTACTTGGGTGGAGTAATTACCGCAGCACCTGAGACGCACCGTGGTGAGGATCAGAGAGTTTGTTCAGATTTGGACTAATAGAGTCGGCAATAACTAAATAGTAAAACCGTTTATCATATTCGCTGTATTGTAAAGAGCATATAACTACATATTAGCATATAATTGACCAAATTTACATCAGCTCCACCCTGTTCATGAATGAAATGCACTGTGCACTACTTGTCTTAAAGGCACAGTAGAAAATGTAGGCTGTTTAACTTAAAAGGTAACAAATATTATGACACCATTATGACTATGAAACTTTGACTGACGTTATAAATGGACTTTAGTTGTCTTATCTGTCATCGAATAACTTTCTTACAATGAAAGCATGATCCATTCTGTCAGTCTGTGGATTTTCTCATTTATATGCATCCCATCCCCAGGGTTTTGTATGTGAGTTTTGACCTTGTGTTGGCAGTATATCTTCGAGGAGATTATGGAGTTTGGAGACCTTGCTAAAGGTATTACTCTGACCCTGAGTAGATAAAACCAGAGAAAATAAACAGAAACGAAGCACACAAACATCCTTAAATCCCTCAGCCAATCAGTTCCTCACCTGGGTAATCCACTTTGAGCAAGCGCCGGGCACCGCTTTTTGACAGGCAAAGATCAACCTGCCTGATAAACCCAGAGAATTATTCATGTTAAAGGATCTGTGAATAGGTATGTGTTTGTGCAAAAGTAGAGTGATCATGGCAATATCAATATCTCAGGTGGGTAAAAAACAACTTTCTGTTGTGGGACACTAGAGATTTAACTTGCAATTGATTTCAATTGAGTTTGACTTTATTATGTTGCTAAAATAACCATGTGATCTAATAGGCAAGAAATGATTAGGATGTGCAAATATTGGGTAAAACAGAATACTTTTGATTAGACTGAATTTTTTTCCAAGGAACTAATTGACTGAGGGATTTAAGTGTTTGTCTGATTTGTTTTCGTGAATTTTCTCTGGTTTCATCTTCTCGAGGTCAGACGTGAAGTGAGAAATCAAATTTACCTTAATCTTTAGACATTTAAAATATATCTTTTTTTAGCATTAAAACATCCTACAACTTTCATTGCTTAAAAGTAAAACATCCTCCACATAAACGCAGCTTTTATTTTTTAAGTGTCACACAGGCAGACATTTGGATATGACTGCCTATAGCAAGATATCAACGAACAGTTTTACATCATCGACGCGCCCACTGACATTCAGACGCTTATCGGCCTTGTCTATACCTGGATGCAAGCATCGTGTCACATGTCAAAAGTTAATAGAACCCATATAATCACAGACGCTGTTTTTATTATATTGTTATCTGAGGTCATTTTATGACGTTCGCTTGTTTTTTTGCATATAAAGACATAGTCTATTTTGTACCCAAGTTTTTAGCCTACCTGAAAACGCTCGGTTTTTATGGGCGTCCCGCACTGAAGATTTGGAAGTAAATGCCCACTGCTGTGAGCGGATAACAGTTTTGCATATTATAATGAGTTTTATAAATAGTCTCTGGTTTCAACCCATTGATGCACTTCGGGGAAATTGTTTTAACAATGTCCAATGTTGTAAAATGGCAACCGCAATTATTCGACCCAGAGTCTCTGATGTGTTGCACAATTCCTGTCAGATTCAATATAGACGGCACAGCACCGTTCTTTACTCTTAATTGGTCTGCGAATCCAGTCTTGTTTACAAAACAATCCTCAGTGAAATGAAGCGAACAGACGGACAATGTTTTACCTCATCAGCTGGAACGTCATTAAAAATAAAGTTTATCCATCCAGTCCTGCATATGCAGCCCAATATTTTGTAATAGCTCGATACGGATTGTCATCACGAGGTAGGCATCTATATTATTTAGCTATGCGTGTACAGCGTAAATCGTTGGGCGGGGCTAAACCATTCATGTTGAAGTAGGCGTTGATCTTCTCCTGGAGGGGTGGTGTTTTATCCTCTTTGACGTCATAGTTACCCACTTTGAAAAACAAGTCGTTTGCTGTGCCTGGTGTCAATAAAAGCTTTTATTGGACTAACAAGGATGTTTTCAGTTCTGAAACTTACAGGATATTCTTATAATATGATGACCTCTTAGATGTCAAAAGTTCATCCTCAGTTCATCACCCCTTTAAAGTCCCTGTAAAGTCAAAATTAAGTATGTGTTCTGAGTTTGTCACACCACAGAAAAATGTGTTACTAGCCACCCAGCCAAATTTGAATGATAAAAAAGCTGTCAAGTACATAAAATAAGCTATCAAAATCTTGAAAAAATGAGCAGTTATCTCTGTTCTCAAATGCTGGGGGCATGTCCGCTGACTGCGTGGAAACCACGCCCATTCGCGGGAAAGCTGTCGACAGTGATATTAGCTGATACTGCTTTCAGGACGGGAGAATGAACGCTGAGGCGGGAGAGAGATCGTGCTGAGATCGTTTGGGCCCCGTTCACCAGCAACAGCTGATAATCAGTGAATCCCAGTTCACAGAATCACAGAATCCCTTGTAAAATGATCCCTACAGAGGCGGCGGTGATCCTCAGCTCTTCATCAAGGTTGGCTCTCTAAAAACCTCTTCTTGATGTGATCGTTTTTAGGGAATTTAAATAAAGATACTAAGGGTGCTCCGATTGATCGGTTGCCGATCACGATCGGCCGATAATTGCTTTGGGATGTGTGATTGGCGGTCTCTATAAAGGCCGATCCAGAAAAGCCAATCAGATGACACAAAACTCACGAGACAATTTTTTTTATGCCCTGGTAAAAATGGCTTCAGCTGTCTGGCAATTGTACAAGGTGTGTGAAAAAGCATTTCACTAGCAATCCATCTGCATTGTGTGTACCACGCCGCTGTCTGCTTGTCAAACTGTGATCAACATGTAAAGAAAGAATGGTCTGTCCCGCAACGGAAGCGCGCGTCCGAGTGAAGACTGCGCGAGCTACAGAGAACACGTCCACTGATGGCCGCGGCAACGAGCGCTCAGGTTGAGTTCAAAAACTCATAATATACTGTATATGAAGCCATACTGTAGTATAATGTGAGATAGAAATTAATGTTTAAGTCATTAAATGCAAGTTCACGTAAACTTTTCCCTCCGCTGTCAGTCATTCTCCATTCACGTTCAAACACGCGCGTCGTCAGTCATTCTCCATTTAGCATTAAAACAGCACAGCGCGTCGCGTTCGGCAACGATGAAAACTCTCTCCAAGATGAATAAATGTTAATATTATTATACTTGATCTGTAGATAAAGCTCTGGTTTTGCATAAATTGACTCTCTTGCTGTACCTCAATCATGTTCCTTTCTGTATCACAACACTGGAGAGCACTATCATTGTTCTTCACGCGCACAGTAACTGAAATGTTAAACTGTTAAAAGAAAAGGCTCAATAAACTATTGCATAGATAGATACTGTATAATACACTATGCATCGATGTATTTCCTTTTCCAAACGGACTCGAAGAGCTGCGCGCTGTGACTCATGTTGCCTCAAGCGCATCATTCAGCGCTCGTGATGCGCATAAGCGCTGTGTGCCGCACTCTATTCACAATCTTTCATAAATCTTTTCATAAGAGTCTTTCATAATCATATCATAATAATTTTGCGCAATGAAAGATTATTAATTGCATTTTTTTGTTCTGTCCTATCTATCATAAGTTGCTGCCTCATTAAACAGCTGTGCTATACATTTGTGCTATATTTATTTTCTTAATTTTATAGTAGACTATAAAATAATTGGGCCCCCTCGGACCCCCTAGAGGGGTAATATCCTTCTCACCTTTTTCACCCCTGACCCTTTTTCATGTCTGATAAATACACAGGTGAAAATTCATGATACATACTCTTAATTGTAATAATTAATGTATATTGTTGTTAAATATAGTTTAATAATAATGCTACATGATAAATAGAAGGCTTCAAATAGACTCTATAATCGGTGATCGGTATCGGGTGATACAGCTTCCAGTAATCGGCCCCAAAAATCCTGATCGGAGCACCCCTAAAAGATACCGATCTGTTTTGTACATGATCGCATCCAGGTAGTAGCCTAGGCATTTCTGTGTTGAAGGCATAGCTAGCTAGAAAACTGTAGGCTCAGCTGTAGTAACTAATTTCAGTCACTCGCGATTGAGCTGTGAATGCGAATGTGCTCGGGGAGTGTTATTGTGTGTAAGGGGAGAGATCAGACTCTGTGCATCATCAAATAGGGGTGTGTCCAGGAGCTCATGGGCTCCAGTGCGTCATCGAGCCCTGTTTTAGCCCCGCCCAAACAATCCATAAAATAGCAATGGTGAAAAACTGTTTAACGGTCTAACTGCACATTTCAGTACTTCACAGTTCACAGTCTTTGTAATATGTTTTAGCAATACATATGTAACATTTATAATGTGTTTAGACCTTTTTTTGTAGAATTGCCTTTCCAGGGACTTTAAAACTGTAGCTGTAGCGTATTCGATCTGACAGCAGCTACATCACAAACCACAAGTAAACAATTTCATAATGCTTTGTCTGTAAATAATTTATATGAAAAAAGTTTTCAAAACACTTACTGGTGTACAATAGTGAGTGTGGGTTGATACTCTTTTCTATGCAAAGAGGTGAATGAATCATAAGAGTGGCCATTTACTAACAAGCCTTAAAGGACACACACAGGACACACACACACAATCACGTATCCTCTAAGCGGTGTAATCCCAAACTAAATTAGAAATAAACATTCATTAACAAATTAAACACAACTTTTTGGTCTGATGCATACATTATGATTTAACTTTTGGAGTTTCCGTTTTGAAGTCTAGCAGTCAGAAATGGATGAAGATTTATGGATGAAATGAGAAGATTTATCCATGTTTGGCTGAAGCATGTTCACTTATATTTTGGCTTGGTAAATATTGAATCAAAATGAGTTGTATTATTGTCTCTAAGACAACAAGTAGTTTTCAGAGAGAGAGATGCGAGTTGTAGTCCTTGGTGACTGTGGAATTGCAGTGCTTTTCTTTGGTTGGCATGTCTGAGAGATGAATGAATGATTGATCACAATTCTTCTCCTTTGTGACAGTGTGAAGTTTCCACCAGAGAGCTCTCCGATGGTTCTCCTGAAACATTCATGGGAACTCAACTTCTGTGAATTTCCATTATGCATGTTATGTATGAAAGGGAAAGTTTTTTTTATCTCAAATAATCTCAAAACCGTTCAGTAAATATTACACTTTTCATGAGATTTATCTTCAGAAGCCCTGCCAATGACCTGTCTGATGTATGCAAGAGTTTCACAGTCACACAAAAGGCAAACAAGCTCGCAAAATACGTGAAAGAATATCCCTTTGTCGTGAGAATGGAGAGGGAGACCAAAGCAATTGAAAATATATTTTCAGGCAGAGCACATATGATATAAAGAGCTGGGGGAGGCAGGAAGATAGACATGAAAAGTTTCAAAGCAGACAATAATAATCATTATTCTTTTAAAAAGCTAAAAAGGGAAATGAAGAGAGACTGACAATGATATAGACTGAGACAGAAAGGCATGAAGTGATGGATTTATGAGGAGGATAATGGAGAGCTGCCCCTTCTTCTCATCTGTAGAGTTTGCTGAGATGGTAAGATCTCTATACATTATTCATCCAGAAGAGTGTAACTGGAATCAGCTCATCCCTGATTTAGATGGTGGAATCATTTTTGAAGAAAATAATTTTTGGGTTGTATTTTTTCTTTCTTTTAATTATATACTCATAACTCATATGATTTCATTATTCTGCACTAATTATTGCTTCTTGTTAGAAATGCAAAGTGTGTAAAACTGTGTAGTTGATGTTGACTGTGGTTCTATTGCCCAATTTGAATCTCGTTGCACTAAAAAACTGGGCGTTCTGTTGGATCACAACCTAAAATGTGATAAACAGATCAGTACTGTTGTAATTCAGTACTTAGGCTTTATTCATCTTTGCTAACCCTCTAAAGTGAAACCCTTTTTATACTGAGATAATTCCAAACTGTGATTCATGCTTTTGAAACATCTTGTCTAGAATTGTTGTAATTCACTTTATTATGGTGTCTCTCAGTCTCAGTCTTCCCTCTTCCATCTACCGCCAGTGCAAGACGCTCGTAAGTTTGAGCTGGTAACTCCATATGCACTGCACTGGCTACCTGTCAAATAGAAGCGATTTAGAAAATCTACTATATGTTTATAAAGCCCTCAATAATTGGAGCCTCAGTACCTGACTAATCAGCTCTCTTCGTACACTCCTTCTGTGATCCAGTGATCTCTGTTTACTTATCGTACCTAGATCCAGACTTAGGGTGCTTTCACACCTGCCTCATTTAGTTCGGTTGAATCGCACTAGAGTTCGTTTTCCCTCTTGGTGCAGTTCATTTGGGCAGGTGTGAAGGCAGCAATCGCACTCGGGTGCGCACCAAAAGCGGACCAAACAAGTGTACCAAGACCTCCTGGAAGAGGTGGTCTCGGTATGGTTTCAAACTAACTCTGGAGAGACGTTAGTTTGAGGTGAGAACGTGATCCGACCTCGAACAGACCCGAACTGCCAAATAACTGCGCATTTTTGGACTATACCAGCAGCCGTAGTAAAACAAAATAATTATTTATATAGCCAATAGTGCTCCCGTTCTGCACTCTCACTAAAACACTCATCATAAACACTGAAGTTGTCAGCACTGCACAGTGAATCTCTTATTTATATCGCGTCTTTGTTATTTATGAAGGGCTTTGCAATAGGATAAATCTCATGCTGATTCTGAACATACATTGGGAGTGAATTTTCCGCATGTCAGCCAGATTTTGCTCCTCTTTGTTACTTCCAGGAGTTTTGTTGGATTTTTCACGAACGTTAATTCTGACCAATCGAAGTGCAGTTATGGAAATATGTTCAAGACATATCTGGCCAACGAGTAATGTGGATGTTGTCACGTGACTATATTTTGATTCTCTGGTTCGTTTCATCAACTCATCAACTGATTCGGACCAGAGCAATCAGTATGATGTGAAAACGAACCAAAACCCCTGAAAATTGCTACAAAGTAGAATTTTTCACCATTGGTCTGGACCAAATGAATCGAAATAATCACGGTTTTGCGATTGCAGGTCCAAAACTTTGGAACAGCCATCTCCATATCAATATCGAGCTATCGATATTAGCTCGGTAGCAAAACGAGGGACCTCTATTTTCTTATTTTTATTAGTTTTTGTGCAGTACTTTGGTCAGACTTGTTTGTTTCTACAGTGTAAATATTATATTATATTATATTGTAATGTAGCAAATATTTAAAGTAATTGTGAGCTTTTACAATGTGATCTCATGAGAATACGTATGTATTTGTACGTAAAGTGTCCGTTCTATCATACGTACATTACGTTTTATATGCGGAGAAACGTATAATACTGAGGTATTTACAGTACTAAAACGTTAAATATTTACGTATTGACAGCACAAAAACGTTAATTATTTACGTATGAACAAATTCATCGAACGTACACATTTGTACGCATCACAATTTATGCATATTAATGTCGTGGCATTATGTTTTGACTCTATTGCATTCCACTGTCTTATTAATTAAGTTTTCAGTCGCATTTATTGATATAATACTCATAAATATGAACATTTTGCTCGTTTCACCTGCATAGTGTTAAACAATACAATATAAAACCTTAAAAAAACATTCTTTAACTTTACTTGTTTAACCATTTTGTAATATAGTTTATTTACCTTTAGACACATAAATCGTTTTCTCCTATAAAACACAACAAAAAAAATCACAAAATACATTCATTTTATTAGTTTGATGTAATCCAAATCTTTAGAATCCATAGTTGTTTGCAAGAAACAACTCCTAATTCAGTCTTTTATTCAGTTGTGATCTTCGTCTCCATTCTCAGCAGCGACCGTACATGTCAAATCCTGCGCTGGTGATGAATTCAAATTCAAAAATTGCGCCCTTGAGAAGCGTTGTCATGTTTTACGGCATTGATATTAAACGTTCATTGGCTCTTCCCTGCTTCGTCACAGATTGCGACATGAAGGACTCGGTGACAGTTGGTACTTCATTTGAAATGGAGAAGCGCTAACCGAAGCTGGATTAACATTTTCATTGATTAGTAATTGAATTTCTGCTCTGTACTTCATACAAAACTATTACAATACTGCCAGAGAGGACTGGGACTGTAACTCTTCATCATGTGAACGGCTTTTGGTATCGGTTTTGACATTTTCGCAATAAATAAATTATTGTGATTATACTTGTCTGTTAGTTATGTTTTTCTTCATAGTTGTAGTTTGTTACGTTGTTTTAAGAAATTGTTATGGGTAGGTTTAGGGGTAGGAGTAGGATTGGTGGCTCAAAATATATTTTAATGCTGTATTGTTGTTAATAAAACTGTCATTTTCCAACACACTTGTCCATTATGTTTTATCATTTTTTATATTATGTATAAAATGGGTATGTTTAGGTTTGGGATTAGGGTTACAGGATCTTACATTTATCTATAAAATGGTAAAAAGGGAAATTATACAGATATCTTTATGATATAGAATATACGTAAAGCGTTAACGTTTTGTAGCTGTAAAAACGTAATAATGTTACGTTTAAATGTTGCAGATACGTCTATATTATATGTTTCAGCATCTATCCAAATGTACTAAAAAGTACGTTTTCTATCTTTGCAAAAACGTAACGTACCTACGTATTAACAATGAGACCAGGCTGGCTTTTATTGGAAGCCAAGCAACTTAAGACCAACTTAATGCAACAATATAGACTTCAATTCATGTTTTCCACATAAAGTGTTTTCCACACACTGTATGAGTGAATAGTTCTATTTAAAGCAACACTAAGCAATTTTTTTTTTACCTTAAAATACTGTTTCCAAAATCGCTTTAGGGGTTGATTAAGTCGTAACAGGGTGAAAGGCACTTCTGGATGCGCTTCGTGGTACAATATTAGCTATAACCATGCTATGTAAGATTGCCAGATCGCGAATCGGATGGGACGGGGCCAAACCGGCCATGTTGAAGTAGGCGTTGAGTAAGCGTGTAGGGTTTTAGCGTCATTGACGTCATACTTCCACACTTTCAAAAACGAGACGTTTGTTGAGGCTGGTGTCAATAAAAGCTTTTATTGGACTAACAAGGTCGTTTTCAGTTCTGAAACTTACAGGATATTCTTATAATATGATGACCTCTTAGATGTCAAAAGCTCAAGGAAAATTTGATTTCTCAGTTCATCACCCCTTTAACTATGTGCTAATTAACATTTATAATGTGGAATGAATCTCACCACTTACTGCATCTTTAAAACACGCTCGCTCCTCTCCGAGTAAATCCCCTCCAAGACTTTTCAAGGTTATTTTACTGCTCTACTGGAACAAAAAGAAGTTAATAAAATTACATTCTGTAATCTTTGCTTAAAGTTGAGCACTGGCAGCCTGTCCTTGGTGGTCTTTTCCTACATTGTCAATTTCTCCTTTCCTCATGCAATTTATACTTTCTTATAAACTCAAAATTACAATGTGATGTGTTTTGAATCTTGACTTATAGCTATTTTAAACCCCCTCCCCAAAAGGTTTTAAATTCAATGGAAAGCACCAGGAAAGTATTGTTTATAAAGTATTTGGCTGACTAAAGACCAAAGCATCTGCTGAGGTCATCAACACAATGCAGCAGAAACTATAGACTAAATCTTGACAATAACTTTCCAAGAGCAATTTCATCTGTTCCTTTCTAAATCGACCCCTTTAGCAGAATAGTGCATGCTGCTGTTGATTATCCGTTTGCTTTTGCATTAAGCTCAAATAACCATTAAAGATGTAAAGCCCACTTCTCAAAGGGAACATTTTTGCTTACTTTCATAGTAATGTCCTAATAAAGCAGTCTATACGGAACAGATGACTATAAGAAACAGGATTCCTTTAGCAAGTAATCATGAGCAAACATCTAACAAAAATCAAAGTCACAACTGTAATTTGCTAAGCATGCTAAATATGTCCTCATAACATTTAAGTTTAACATTTATAGTGACAGAATTATACAGCGATCTTAAAAGTATTTGTACTATAATATACTAAGCAATAGTTTTACTAATAATATAGCCTAAGCGTTCTCTGTTTTTCTACATTCTCCGTTATAAACATGATGTTTTTGTTAGCAAATTTTAGTCTACTTTATCTTTATAAATTATAAATATTTTAGGTGTTAAATATGAATGTTTAGTTCTAAGCATTTGGTCCTCCATGGACTTTTTCCTTGATGTTAATCTCTCAAGAAATGTCATTCCCATTATGCTTTTATTAGTACATTCTCACATCCCTGTAACATGCATCTAAATCCATTTAGATAAAATATAAATCACATTAGTGAATTACTTTATTTGAGCAGATG
Organism: Hybognathus amarus; assembly: GCA_030378365.1. Taxonomy (NCBI): domain Eukaryota; kingdom Metazoa; phylum Chordata; class Actinopteri; order Cypriniformes; family Leuciscidae; genus Hybognathus; species Hybognathus amarus. The sequence continues at coordinate 398,386 of JAQIUQ010000059.1, read as the reverse complement.
TTGTCATTTTTGTCCCTAGTTGATGTCTCTAATGTGAAAAACGGGCAATTTATTAACACATTTTTTGTCTCTTAATCCCCCCTCCTCCAATCAATGCTTCATTAACTTAATTTGACATTCTCATATTATTGAACTGTCAGTCTCTCACTAACTTTAGCTCTTTATTTTATACTCTGTTTGGTATTCTGTTAATGATCTTGACATGGTGTAAATGATAAAATCAGAACGAAATTACAACACGACTTTGTTAATTTTCAGTTTAAAATGTACTGCATAACAGAAATGACCCACCCACAGGCCTTAAAGATAAGATTTGAAGGAGAGAGAAGAAAGTTTGATTGAGTGTGACACATTTCATAATTCATCACAGTGGGTTACATCATCTGAAAGATGGGCGCAATAGCACTGAACGCCTGAGGGGGTGATGTTGCTCTACGAGGATTCGAGACCTTTTGATTTCTGCTCTTGCTTTGACTCTGTAGGAGCAACTTTGAATATTACAGTGCTGCACTGCAAGGTATCTTTCCCTCATTTTGTATGTTCTCAACCCCCTCATTTGTCAATAATACAAATATCAAAATTCATAAGAATCATGAAAGAAGCATGTTTCTAGAAATACCAACACGAGCCCATGTGATATTAACCAGAAGTTGAAACCCCTGGGGTAGTTTGGTATTCAGCAGCAATGAGTCAGTAGTATAGAGAGCTATTCACTCATAAATAGAAGGAAACCAGTGTGTTTGTGAACGGCATGGCAGAATATGGCTTGTATTGATATGCTAGACTTTTGAAAATATAAAATTGAGGATCTTGCTCACTTATTCAGTCCACATAAGACATGGTTGCAAGTTATAAATTGGTATTCATTTTTAATAAATACTTGAAATTCAGATATTGAAAATTACAAGGACACAGCTCACCTTTTGGGTTAATGTAAGCCTAAAAGTAGTTGCCTGTCCTTTGGGTGGTGGTTAAGATGTTTCTGTGTTGTAGTTGTGTTTGTTTATGCATTGAACCTGTTTACCTTGACTTCGCTTTTGACATGTACATTTTACATGTTGAGGCACGGTGCAATGTAACAACGATCGCGTCCAGTGTGTAGATGATTTTGCACACTATATGCAGTATAAATAATATAGCAAATGTATAACGTATAATGTTCAAACGCACTAGGTAATATATCAATAATGTTTGCAATAGTTGTGGGGGTGCGACTGAATTTAAGATATTAGAGAAATTAGATAAAAGTAGGGTGGAACTTGTCCTAAAAGGTGGCATGAAGAGAGAAACAAACAAGGTTGGAAAGAGATTTGAGGCTTGCAACATGATCTCATGAGAATATCGTGTGTATTTGTACGTAAAGTGTAGTTCTGTCATACGTACATTTATTTACGTTTTATATGAGCAGAAACCTATAATACTGATGTATTTACAGTACTAAAACGTAAAACATATAAAACATAAATGTATTGACAGCACAAAGACGTAATTTATATACGTATGAACAAATCTACCGACGTACAAATTTGTATGTATTTATGCATATTAAAATCATAGCATTGTTTTAACTCTATTGCGTTTAACTGTCGTATTAATTAAGTTTTCAGTCGCATTTATTAATATAATACTCATGAATATTAACATTTTGCTTGTTTTGCCTGCATGGTGTTAAACAATACACTATAAAACCTTAAAAATTCATTCTTTACTTAGTTTTTTACTTTCTTTTTTATATTCTTTACTTTCGTTTAACTATTTAGTTTATTTACCGTGAGACATAGAAAGTGTTTTCTCCTATTAAACACAACATAAATTCACAAAAGACATCAATTTTATTAGTTTGATGTAGGGCTGTAACGGTATATGTATTTGTATTAAACCGTTTCGGTTCGAGACTTCCGGTTCGGTACGCATACAAACCGAACGGTTGCTTGGACCATTTTTCCTGCTGGCAAAATTCGTGCTGGCACGGCCAACACAACGTTGCGCAACATCAAATGGAAAGCGTAATGAAAGCAGAACTGAAACTACGCTACTCCTTATGTGCCTCACGGATCGTTTATCAGTTTGGACCAGCAACATCTGAGCAGCGCGAGCCGATCTCGATCAAGCAAGACTGTTACCACACCGCGCTAAGAGATCCGGTAAAGAAAACGTTTGAATTCGCCACTGAGGTAATAACGTCGCTGCCAGATCTAGTGAGATGCATTCACATTTCTCCGTTATTAACCGTAGATCTCTATTAGATCAAACAGCGCTGTCATGGAAACCAGGATAAGCATTGTGCCGTGAATGAAATAGTAATACTTTACGTCCACAGACCAGCAACATTCACCATGGATGTATTATAGGAACAGTAACTGGAACCAGTTTTGGCTGGAATGGTGAAATGCTTTCAAGTACTTCACACATCTTTTTCCAGCACTTCAAAATTCAAATATTAGCAGCTATATAAATAAATATATATTTAAATGTTATTTTTAATGTGATGACCAAAACATTATTTGTTCATCCTTCAAAGATGACCCCCATTTATAAACCTGAAAGTTTCAAGATCTAGGAAAACTCACACCTTTTTAAAATTATATTTTTTCTTTAAACAAATAGGTTAAATTTCGCTGGCATTTCTTTCTTTTTGATCGAAAACGTACCGAACCATGACTTGAAAACCGAGGTACGTACCAAACCGTGCTTTTTGTGTACCGTTACACCCCTAGTTTGATGTAATCCAAATCTTTAGAATCCATAGCCTACGTTGTTTGCAAGAATGCAGTCGTGATCTTTGTCTCAATCTCTCAGCAGCGGCCGTACACGTCAAATCCCGCGCTGGTGATGAATTCAAATTCAAAAATTGCACCCTTGAGAAGCGTTACGTCATGTTTTACGGCAGTGATATCAAACGTTCATTGGCTCTTCCCTGCTTCGTCACAGATTACGACATGACGTGTTTCAGTCGGTGACGGTGTAAAGCCGAAATTAACATTTTCATGGATTTAATTTAAATTCTGCTCTGTACCTCACACAGAACTATTACAATACTACCAGAGAGGACTGTGAACGCATCATCATTTGAACGGCTTTTGGTACCGGTTTTGACATTTTTGCAATCAATACATTATTGTGATTATACTTATGTTATACTTACCCCAGATTTCCACCAACTGCAGAATGGCTGCGGATCGGCTATGCTGCGGGTTCGGATCCGTGCTCTGCCGCGTGTTGAATCCTTGCTCTCGCCGTCCTTCAATACCTACCAGATACAGATTTGTTGCCGAACGGCTGCGGCCTTGACTGACAGCTGAAGTCACGAGGACACGATATCTCGCGTACTTACGTTCTGATATAACAGGATGTAGTTTCTATAAACAGAGCCACAAAACCAGCAACAGTTTGTTTCCACCTAGAGGAGTACAGGGGAAATCTCCCTTTTTTGGAGATTATATTGATTCTAGTACAATATTTATAATTAAATATAATCAACTTATAAAATGCTAAATGTTTATTTGGGTTCATTTTTTAATGTAGTGGGAAAGTAGAAGGCTGTGTAAATAAAGTTCACTATTGTTCTTGTTGGAAAAGGGAAAATGTATTTTTATTTTGGAAATTACCGGATGTTTTATTTAGTTTCTGTGCTCGAGTTCCTGCGGCGCTCTCCGGCAACCGGCAAAAATAGAAACTCTGCGTATCTTCTCTGGAGGGCTGCGCGTCGCCGGAGCTGGGACGGAGTCGGAATGCAGCCGTTCCGCAGTCAGTGAAAATGCACACATTGAATTTAACGGAAACCTATTGACTCCGCTGCCGTTCCTGAGCGGAATCCGCAGCCGTTCCTGAGCGGATCCGCAGCCGTTCCGCAGTTGGTGGAAATTGGGGGTTCGTTATGTTTTTCTTCATAATTGTAGTCTACATAGTTTTAAGGAATTGTTAGGAGTAGGATTGGGGGCTCAAAATACATTTTAATGCTATATTGTTAATAAAACTGTCATTTCCCAACGCATCTTTCCATTACGTTTTATACTTTTTATATTCTGTATAAAATGGGTATGTTTAGGTTTGGGATTAGGGTACAGGATCTTACATTTATCTATAAAATGTTAAAAAGGGATATTATACAGATAGCTTTATATAGAATATGCTTAAATAGTTAAAGTTTTGTAGCTGTAAAAACATAATCATGTTATGTTTAAATGTTGCAGATACGTCCATATTATACGTTTCAGCATCTATCCAAACGTACTAAAAAGTATGTTTTTTAACTTTGCAAATAACGTAAAATACCTACATATTAACAATGAGACTAGGCTGACATATTCACTGTGTATAAATAGAAACACAAAAACACATATTTGCAGGACATTCCCAAATGTGTCAGCCCGTGACTGAAGCATATTACTAGCTGGTCATGGGTGTAAAATCCATTCTCAGCATGCCTCTATACAGCCAAGGTAAACATTCAGTCATGTGAATAATTAATAGCTTTCTAAAGGGAGCTGTCAACAACATACAACCACTGGAAAAAGCATGTGTTTGTGTATGTGTGTGCATGTCAAAGAAAGTGTGAGAGTGTGTGTGAGAGATTTTTAAATGTCCTAAGGCACTTGTCGTAAGTTTGTGTGTTGTGATGTTCAACTCACTGTGATTGGTTGCAATGCATGCTGGGAGCTTAATAGTTGGATGATACTGTAGATAATTTGCTTGATAGAAACTTGAAACAGGCTGCTGTGAAATCTATTTTAAACTGTCTGCTAAAACAAGCACCAATACTAGTATTGATCTTAACAAACCATTTACAGTAAAGTTTAATTTTATGGCGAGCAATTCCTGCATTGTTGGAGCTAGGACTAAAGTCAAGACCACCTTTGTCGAGTCCAAGACAAGTCCAAGACCAGGACTAGTCGAGATCCAAGTCAAGACTCGAGTCCAAAGAGGTTTGAGTCCAAGTCAAGACCGAGTCCAAAAAGGTTCGAGTCCGAAGTCAAGACCGAGTCCAGGACAGGGAAAAAAAAGTCTTCAGGGCCTGAATTTCATTTTTGCCAAACAAAAATTTTAAATTTATGTTGCTTAAATGTTTGTGCTCATTGCATTTTTTTACAATGGGGTAATGTTGTTAAAAATTTACACAACACAAGGCTTGATTTAAATAGTCAATTAAATTGAATAACGTTACACAAATAAATACAATAAAGATACAAATAAAGACGAATAAAGAGAAATATGTTTTGAATAGGTCTACACTAGTCTTCATAGACAGAAACTGAATAAAGTAATCAAATGGAAAATTACACTGGATAGTATTTTAGTCCTGAATAAATTAAACACATGGGCTAATCCTGATTCCTTTAACTTAAAGCTCTCTTTTCTTGTTTTGACGACAAAATTAATGAACGACACATATGGTTTCTGTCACTTTAAGAGCTAAGAGCATAGATTCTCTGTTCATACTGGCATGCGTTTTATGCTTATTAAAGACAAAACCGACTATGTTTAGACCATTATACTCACGAAGACCGAAATTGAACACTATTTGAGTGTTAAAGCAATATAGCTAATCCGTGAAAAATAACTTTTGTTACTGGCCAGCTGTTCTTGAGGTGGATTTTCAATGAATGTGCGCATAGTCATCCCAGAGAGCGCGCAAGGACTGATTGAATAAAATTGCTTGAATGTTAAACTGGTAAGACTTAAAAAGACGTGCAAATGTTAAGCTTTATTCACGATGCACTATTGGCTCGAATGCAAGTGAATATTCCGTCATGTCCCGACTCCTGAACGCGAGTGTGTATTATCGCGGCAGCGCTTGATGCGCCTTCCACAACACATGAGAGAGAGAAGACGCGACAACGCTGAACACTCACGCGGTTTGTGTAATTGCGTCTGGCAGATAGTTATTAAAAGAATGATTTGATTTTATAATCTGTGTGGATTACGATTGCAGCAATATCCCACATTATAAATGGGAGACCTGCGGGAATCATTAGAATTGTGCGCAACACCCAGTAACTATAACAGCATGAGAAGACGCGCTCCGTTGTAGTGAGCACTTGGTCGGTTAATTTGGGCATTTTCTAAGTTAACGTTACCCTGATAGGCTAGTAATAAATGAACACGCATACAAAAATGTTGGACTCGAGTCGAGAGCCAAACGCCATATTTGGCAAGACCAGTGGCCGAGACCGAGACAAGTCCGAGTCCAAATACCAGCGAGTCCGAGACAAGTCCGAGACCATAGAAAAACGGTCTCGAGTCCGGACTTGAAGTCCAAGTACTCAAGTCTCCAAGTCCGGACTCGAGTACTACAGCCCTAGTTGGAACTATACATGAATGATATCACAAATCATGTGGCTTGTTGAGGAGAGATGTACTGTTGCTTCTCTGAGTGGATATATATATAATATAATTGTATAATATATATATATATATATATATATATATATATATATATATATATATATATATATATATATATATATATATATATATATATATATATATATATATATAATTTTAGCTTTATTTCAATTAACAAAAACAGATTTGTATTGGTTTGAGTTAATATTTGCAACACTTACAACACTGAGTTTTTTCAAACACACATGCATTTATTTTGTGCCTAGAAACAAGTCATTTCCCATGAAAGCACAATGTGCTTTATGCAAAACTGCACTAAGGCTTCTGTTCTTATGCATTAACATTATGAAATGTACTGTATACTTCAGTGTGGCAGCTGTTTTGACAGCAACAACCATGAGCTAAGTGGCAATCTGTACTCCGGTTGAGAGGGGAAATCGAAGTGCTATTATTAGCACTGTTTACTAATGTAAGCTTCTCTATTACTATTGCTCATATTTAGGGTTAGAGATTAGGGATTTGAACATGGCCATTAAATTCATGTGCGTTACTCATTCTGCACTGTTTGGGCTACAGATGATTTGACATTGCGTGGCTTGTTAATAAGAAGATGTGCTACTTTCTAAGATTCAGTGATCAGATTTAAGATTTGCACATGGCAGTTGATTAAAATAGGGTTTGAAAAAACTGTACTGAAAAAAAAAACATGGATGTGGCCCTATGTGACATCTGTTCTTTTTTAGTTTTTGGAAATTCTTATTATTTTTTTGTTTTTGTTTAAATTTTGCTGTATTCCGTTTACATGGGGAGCCTTGGAGTCAAAAAGGCTGGGAATATTTGACTTATCTTAGCAACCGCATACAGTAGCAACACACTGACAACCACTTTGAGGCATGCAGCATACTCATTTTTGGAATCTATTTGTGGTTTTTAATAATCAAGCACATTAACCATTTAGGAGTATCAGTTTTTTGGCTCAGCACTTAAAATGGATGATGTCGTGGAGAGATGGTGCCAGAGCAGATCTACTGAAGGGGCACTGGATCATCAGTGGGGGGCACTGCTGTTTGAGAAATATTTTGACAAAAAAAAAAAAAAAAAAAACGAAACACCTTTTATTATTATAATAATTTGTAATAATTATTATTTGCGAATTCCCCACCACTTTTTCTCTAGGGTCGATATTGTCCCCAGCACTTTTAAACATCTTGCGGCACGGATGTACCAATACAAACAAATAAAACATTTCCGGTTAACTAGCAGAGCATTTATTTGTTAAATAAGAGGCGATAAAGCACGCTGAAATGTGATGTTTTTTTAAATCAAGTGATCTAATTGCTCATTGACTCGATCAGTGGTGCTGATATAGAGCGTTCTTGCGGCTCGCGCTGCCACAAGAAACATCTTCACACGGACATGCGCTTGATCCGTTAGGGAGAAGTCTCTATTCGTACCGGTGAAATCACAAAGTAAAATGCACTCAAACATGTCCTTGCTTGACAACCACTGATAAACATAATCGGTTTTAATGAGGGGGAAAAAAAATAACTATGCGAGTGTGGACTAGAACCCAAAATCTCTTGCACGCTCAGTCTAAAGTTCTACCACTGGACCAATAAAGCACTTAAAAACAAAAGTCGGATTGGATATATCTATTTCTTCACATGAAACGTGCACATATTAGATCTCATTAGACAACAAATTAAACAGAATGTACTATTTAAATAGATTGGACATTTGATATTGTATAGCCTACATCTTTTATGATTTAGCATTGTATTAGAAACTGCGGGTGGCGGGGTAGTGGGGGCACGGCCCTTTGAATGCCCCACCATAGCGCCGACCCTGATGTCGTGCATCACAGAACAATTAAAACCTTAGGACTAAAACTTGAAAACTCGTTCTGTTGAGTGGCTAATGCATTATTCTTTATTAATATACAACTGAGCAGTTCATCACATTAAAAAGCTGTGCAGTGGCATGCTGTGCATCATATATTAATGGTGACAGGGGAACGTGTTCGTCTTCAGAAGCATGAATGAGGTTGAAGGCAGTGTAGTGGAAAAGACCTAGTGATGCTGAGGTCACAGGTTCAATCCCGTGATGTTGAGACCTGCATTAAACTGAAACATCACTGAGATGGCTCCATCATGAGCGAAGCCCTTAGCCTCCGGTTGGTCCAGTGGGGCCTGCTCATCTGATCAGAATACAGCGCATGCAAGGGAGTTGAAGTGCACATCTTCTTAATGTTTACACACATATAATCTGTGCTTTTTTATTCTTTATTTCCAAGTAAATTGCAGAGCTCTTTGGGATTTGAAGTCTGACTGAGGGAATTGTCCTGTGTCAACATTTTTGCAAAATGCAAAATACATACCAATACGTAGATATCACTGTTTCTAAAATAAATGAACACTAGAGACAGTAAAACAGCTAGCACTCTATTCGTTTTCACACACACAATAATGATTACAGGGTGCAGATATGGATTAATAAAGACTTTTCACTAGGGTGACCAACTGTCCTGTTTTCCCAGGACATGTCCTGTTTTCATGTAACAATATAACAATTTTCTATCCATTCAGAGGAGGCATAACCTACTTTAAATGTATTGAAATATATAAGGTATCTTTGAGTAAACTTCAAATATCATTTGAGTAGGCCTATCTGTTTACCAGACCAAGTGTCCTGGTTTTAGGTAATCAAAATATGGTCCCCCTACTTTTCACAAGGCTACTTGCACAATTATGTTATGACCTCAACACACTTTTTACCATAAGTACGTGATTTGTAAACTAATATATTTTGGAGTTTGCATAACCTAACCAGCTCCATATGTTAAAATTTACTGACTTGTTAAGTTTGTTCGACAGCTCAGCTGGTACAGAATTGTACTTTGTGATGCGAAGAGCTAGTGAAAGACGAGTGACAATGTAAGGTCAAAAACAAGCTTAAATACTATTGGGTATGATTACGTTTTTATGTCGCATTGCTTTTGTTAACACTATCAGGTAGATTTAGGGGATAGTGTGCACGTTATTTTAAAACTTGATGGAACGTTAACCTTTTAGCGGCACTCATTGGACATTTCAATTCAGAACTGCAGGGGCACCGTTTCAGATAAGGAGGTTCAACCAACTCTGAGTTAAAGCTTGAACTCTGAGTTGACTTACCCTGAGATAGGAAACTCTGAGTTTTCGGTTACAGAACAGCTGAAATGAGTTGGTTCAATCAACTCTGAGTTGACTGACTCTGAGTTAAGCGCGTGCACCACAACTATAAAAAGCCATTATCAATGGAGCACAGATATTATGAGTCACCATGGCAACAGCGCCAGACAAAAAGAGGTGTTGGGTATAATTAATTAAGTTATCTAAATATTGTAATTTAATTAAAGGGATTACTCTTAATTCGTCTGTAATTTAAAATAAAATATGATGCAATTACATTAAATAGGCTACTGCATAATAGACCAATTAAGTATAAAACAATAGTGGATTTAACATACATTTCTTAAAGGTATATTTTTATGTAACCTTCTCCCTCTACACACTTTGATCAATTCAAGTATAATTCTTGCAATTGTATATTGTTAATTTGAAAAAAAATAAATAAAAGTGCAGTTTCTTGTCTCTCCTCCTTGTATTGTTCAAGTGGTTGAGGTTGATATAGGATTTAGCAATTAGTGATATGTAGACCAATACTTTCTGGAGATAGTAATTATTACATTAATCTAACTACACCGTTGAAGATGTCATTTGTAGTTAATTCATAACTATTTTAGAGAAACTTACTGTTATAATATCAGAGGTGAAACTGGAAGAATGTTATTCAACCTAAAGTAGGCTACTCAAAAATCTACTCAAGTAAAAAGTAGTTAATTTAAAACATGAGTTAAAATTGCTGAGTAACTTGATTAACAGTGGGGGTGGGGTGGGGGACTCCCCATCTAGGATTCACAGTATGAGAACCGTCTCAGAAAATATCACGGTTTATGGTATTAAACAATTATTAAATATATAAACTGCATTATTAAATTACAGTAATTATTATCATCAGTTAAAATGACAGTTAAATAAATTAAACATTTGTTCAATAAAACATAGGCCTATCTAATCAACTAACTTCAATAATTGATTATGAATAAGATTAACATCTTATTTTTTATCATTAATAACTTATAATTGAGTATAAGTATAATGAATAATTGAGTTCTATTAAATGTTTTTTATTCCAATTCTTTTAATGATTTAATAGAAATATATTATTTAAAAATGGTGGTAATCAAATAAAGGTTTAGCAAACGTTTTAATCCTTTTATTTTTTGGCAAAGTGCTGCAAAACAGATTTAGTAAATTAAACCATGGACAAACAATATATATTCCTTAAAGAATGTACAAATACATTTTAGTATTATTGTTGGTGTTTAAACAGCACTTCCTCTTTAAAAAAGGGGAGGAGACCGCAAGAAACTCTGGGTTTACTGAAGAAAACCTGCTCCCGACCAGGTTAGGTTCACAGAGTAAGTTACCATGGTAACTGACTCTGAGTATAAGTTACCTCTCTTTCAGAAACGGGCTTGACTTACTCTGCTTTCTCGGGTTTAACATACCTCCCATTCTGAAACAGAAAACTCAGAGTTACCCTCATTTCAGGGTTAACATACTCAGAGTTTTCACTTAACCTCCTTTCTGAAACAGGCCCCTGGTTCAAACTCAGACGTATAAACGTTCCAGAAAAAAACTAAATTCGCTTTTAGCGCCACTCACTGGAAATTTCACTTTGAATCTGTCGTGAAACAGACGCAATGTATTTTGCATTTTGCAAAACGTTTTCGAATGAGCCAGGGCTGATCTGTAAACTCAAATATTTACTGGCATGCTGTCTGTGAAGCGACTCTCTATGCTCACAGAATCATGGCAAAATTACTTATTTTGTTGAGTATCCTTGAAAGTACGGTCTTAAAAAGAGTTAAAAAGTGTTAAATGAACGTATGATCCGAAGTCATGTGCATCTGGTCTTAAAGTGACAGCAGCCTAATAAACCCACTGCTGTCAGTGATTGTTAAGCAAAGAACAAAAGTCAAAAAGAAAATCAGTCACTGGTCTTGACTGAATTAACTAATTGATAATTTATGCAGTGAAGTGTGTGATAAATGTATGTGTGCCGTTCTGAACCAGGACAGACTAAGCACCGACTACGCCACCTGGGAATTTCACCCAGAGAATGATTTTCGGTAACACTTTATTTTAATGTGCCATTGTTACATATGTTACATGTAATTACTATAGTAATAACTATAATTTATGCATAATTACATGCAACTAACCCTAAACCCTAATCCTAACCCTTTAGTAAGTACATGTAGTTACTTAATATTACTCAGTACTTAAATGTATAATTACAGTGTAACAATGACACATTAAAATAAAGTGTAAACGATTTTCCTACTCAAGTTCTATAAGTTCAGCTGAAGACACACAGGTGCGTGTACAATAGAGCCAAAGACCATGTTCAACTTTGAAGGCACAACATTTATTAGTTTAAATCATTTAACAGTTTAAAACAGTCATCTCTCAGAGAAGAGAACACAAAATAAAAACAAAAAGAAAGAAACAAAAAAAAAAATAGCTGAGGCTTATAGAGTGGGGCAGGAATGAAACCCCAAAAATAAAAAGGCCCCCTGAAATGAAGAAGCGGATTTATGATGAAGAGTGTGCATTTCAGAATAGAGCTGCTACAGCAGGTTAACTAATTGCCATCACAATGAGCTGCTCATATTTACAAACTATAATTAAATATTGTGTTAGTATGTGTGCAGTTGTTCAAGTGTATTCAAGTGTAAGCACAGAATTGTAATAGAGATGTTCCTTAGACAACATACTTGATGGTGCCATTTGTTAGTAGTGATCTGATTAATAAGAAAAGTGCAAAAATTGGTAAAAGAATATTTGTCAAATTGATTATTGTCCTAGTCATAACCAGCAAGTATCCAGCATAAAAAATGGACAGTGCAGTTTTATTTTGTGCACAGCTAAAAAAATAGAATAAAACTATAAACCATAAAAGAATAATAAAATTGTAAAAAAGAAAACCCTGAAATGTCCGCAGTTCAAAAAAGTCTTTAATCAGTTCTTGTTGGCCGAACTCCATAAAGGCCATTTTTTGTACAGTAGCTTGAAGGCTTTTGACCCATGGGCGCTCTTGTGGCAGCCGCTGACTTGGGTTGCTCAGTGACAGTTAGCATCACAGTCGTCTGTCTGACCAGAGACGTTGTTGTTGTTGTTGTTGGACAGCTAAATTTAGGGGACGGCCTGCCATCGGCAGTGTGGCTGTAGCTCCATATTTTTTTCCGCTTCTGTATGATGGACTGGAATGAGTTTGATCTTATGACCTTTGAAATGGTATTGTCTCCTTCCCAGATTTGTTCAGCTTTCAAATTGTATACCTCTTTGTTTTTATTGTCCCTTGGTTAATAAATAAAATATATTTGGGGAGGTGTTTAATTTTAAACAATATAATTGTTTTCTAAACCATTAAAACATTTTGCGATTATTTTTTATGACAATAATGGAATTAATATTTTTACAAAAACTTTTATATTGTTTAAAATAATTGGTGTTTTTTTTTACTTTCTATTAATACAAGAATCCTTAAAATAAAATGTATAACTTTTTCCACAAAAAATATGAAGCAAATGATAATAAATTTTCTTTAATAGATAATAGAAAATTATTTAAAAATGATTAAGTTAGATTCATTAAGTTTGACAGAGGGGTTAGTTGTAACACGTGTGTAACACACATAATTCAGTACTATTATATTTGTATAGTTTGATATTGTTTGTGCATCTGTATAGATAGATATCCATACATCCATCCCTCATCCAATCATCCTGCTATTATGGATCAATATCATGGATAGAGACATAGAAAAGGGCTGCACAGTTTTGCAATAAATAAATAAAATATTGTAATTGCAATTGAATTCAGATTTGTGTGTGGCAGCTGCATGTAAAATTACTATTATTAAAGAGGCTACATGCGTTTCCTGAAATTTAAACTCTCGACTGACACCATGTGGTCCAAAAACAGAACTGCTCTTTCTTTTAGCTCGCAGCGCGCACTCGTACGTGCACACGTCATCCGCTACAAGGAGGTCAACATTATGTTTACAGAGGTAAGAACAGTCAAATACATATATTGTTTGAGATAAGTGTTCTGCTTGCAACTCGAGTGTAGGCTACTTGCTGACTAGCGGCAGTGGCAGAGTGATCTGAAACGTTTAACATGAACGCGCTTGACGTAACATCCGCAGACAGCGCGGGAAAAGTCCGACCCAACAGAAAGTAGGAAAAATAGGATACAGGCTTATAGGTGCACACACTGTGAGCGGACAAGGTGTCAGTATGCTCATCAGGAGATGTTTGAGTCATAAATGGTAAAATAAAAAGGCTATTGTTACGTTTATTTTGGGGAAAAAGCTGCATATAGCCTCTTTAATAATAATTAACAGTAATAATACAAATGAGCTTAAAATCAAAATGTTAAGGGTTTATTGCATTAAAAACAGGCCGAATTTTAATAAATAAACAAGTGATCAATGCGAATTAAACTAAATTTTCAACATTTTAAATTCCAACATTGTTTGTGAAAGTCCAACAAAGTTAATTGTATAAATAAATACTCAACCCTGAAAAGTTGTATGGCTCCCAGTAGTGTTAACATAAACGTTGTGTCACTTTTTATGATTTATGATGTGATTTATGGCCTTATGTCGGTTAATGACTGACAGGTGTCAGTTACAAAATGTCATGGGGGTCTTGTATCGTGTAAAAGGTGTTTTCTGATTTATAGGGGTATGTGACAGGTGCCTTTGTGTCTGGTAAGATTTTTATGACGTCTTAAATGTGTCACACCTTGCAGTTTGCTAATGGCACTTATTTATTTTTATAATGCATTTCCTTCCTCGACTAACATCCTTACTACAAATACGTCACTACAAATACGTCACAACCTGTGACATGTTATTGGTTGTTTAAATACAGTTAGAACACACGCTGTTGAACACAGACGACATTTTTCTACAAGTCTTACTGATACAATGGCTAAACCGAGAACGTCTAAAACCTCTAGAAATGTTATGTGCATTTCGCCAGCAAGAGGTCGTTTTGAGTTGAGAGAGGATCTAACATTTGCTCCAAGGAAGAAGCATACTGTTAGCATAACAAAGTTTCTTCATGAAGACGGCGATTTTGCGAGACGTGATTTCTCATTGGACGGTAGTCGTATATTGCGATATGTATTTGACAAAGCGTTGCGTACAGTGAAACTCTACATGGTGGATGTTGAAGACACAATTACAATGGAGACCCCATATCTGATTTTTTACGACAAAGACTGGTCTCTGTTTTTCAACAATGTTTGGAGAGATTTGAACGACGGTGGTGATGATCCTTTGTATATATCAGAGTGGGACGGAATAATTCCTAACACGAGATTTCGCGTAGTCGGGATCGCAGTAAAAAGCTACCAGATGATTGTGTTTACATTTTTTGCTGCTACAACAAGACATGGCTCTGTGAGCCTGCTTGGCCTATTCGTGAATCTGAGCATCACAGATGCTACGATATGACATTTTTGTTTAAGTGGAAAGATGTATGTATGCTTGACAGCATATTTACATGCATAGACAAGATGTTTAGATGGACCAACATGTATGAACGTTACAGTTCTGTAAAGATGAAATTGTTTCACCCGGAACAGGGCGTTACCGACAACGAAGACCGCCTCTTAAGCCCTCCCACATATTACAGTCATTAAAAACGTCTGTGGTTTGGCACGATGCTACATTTCATTCAACATGTCTCAAGAACCTTCAACAGCCTCCTACTCCTACAGCAACAACCCTGAGGCAGCCCCTGCGATGCCTGATGACAATGCTACAACGGGGGAGCCCCACCCACAATCTTACGACAATAGTTGGTTGGATAAATTTTGCATGGATCTTGGATATCACAACCTAACCTTTCTTACAACTCCATATGGCAACACTGGTGCAATAGCCGGAGCGGCTTCCCTAGCTGGAATTGACGACACAGACAGTTGTATCCGCTCTGACGGATTCAAGATCATTAAAGCAACTGTTGTAGTACTTCTGGAACACCTCATTAACAAAAAGCTAAAAGAAATCTGTTTGGGTTGTGAAGTGGATCACCCCAGTCAGATTAGACACACCTGTTTGTTTGAACCAGCTCCCTATTTCTTTGAAGCATACTTTGATGAACTGACCCGTAATCTGGCGAGACCCAACCTTAAGCACATTGTTGCTCAAGCATTGAGCCGTTGTGGTTTAAGGGTTCATCCCCAGAGGATTCAGGGATCGGTGGATGCTATTCTACACGAATTGCGGGACGAGGTTTTCATTGTGGAAAAACTTCGTGAGATCAGAGAGAAAGTTGTGGACGGTGCCAGTGAACAAATTGTTTATGACGCTGTGGACTGCTGGAAAGGTAATATCCAAGTTGTGTGAATGTAAAAACAACAACATGGGGAACACATGTTTTGCATCTGGACTGGCAAAATGTCTTCTTAAACAACGTATTAGATGTGAGATGACCAGTTTATTGTATAAGATTGTTAATGATTCTGTCAATGTACCTGATGCTGTAAGTAAATGCTCTGTTGATATCAAACGTTTTACAAACCTCAAGAAACAAATGTCTGTTGTGAGAACTGTATCAAATGAATGGACTGAAATGATGCGGTTATGTGTTAATGCAGGTGATCCAATTTGTGTAACTATCAGAAAAATTTTAGACTTGATAACTGAATGTGGTAGTAGTATTAGAATAGCAGATGTATTGTGTTTGTGTACATATGTGACTGATCTATGTGTGGACATGTTAACAAGAAACAACCACACAGATGTTTGTGAAATTATTGAAACATTGGTTGATTATATAATTGAGAAAAACACAGTGGTGTGTATAAATTTTTTACACTACATCGATACTGTATGACATCTTTTTGTTTTGTATTGTTTTTTTGTTTTTTGTTTTTACACTGATTCAAGAAATAAAAACCTGAAACGCTTAAGACAGATGTGTTATTCTTTTGTGGATCGTAAAGTGTCAATATGTCCGAAGAAATGAAAAAGATTTATTACACACCTTCTAATCCTGGTTCTTTAGGGGTAAAAAACGTTTAAAAGATGCCGTTTTAAAAGAAACAGGTGTTCGTTTAACCGATAAAGAAGTTTCCGACTGGCTTGCTGGCGAGGATGCATATACACTACACAGAACAGCACCAATAAAATACAAAAGGAATAGGGTTTTTGTCTATGGTATTGATATGCAATACCAGGCTGATCTAGTTGATATGTCCGCTTATGCCAAGTTTAATGACAATAACCATTTTCTTTTAACATGCATTGATCTGTTTAGTAAGTTTGCATATACAAGAGCTTTAAAAAACAAGAGTGGTCTAGAGGTCTCTAAAGCTTTTGAATCCATACTGAAAGAGGGCCGTGTACCGCAGAAATTACAGACAGATAAAGGAAAGGAGTTTTTTAACAAACATTTTCAAAACGTAACAAAAAAGTACAACATCCAACATTTCGCTACAGCCACAGAATTAAAGGCTAGTGTGGTCGAACGGTTTAATCGAACATTGAAAAGTAGAATGTGGCGATATTTAACGGCTACAAACTCCAAGCGTTACATCGATATACTTCAAGACATTACGCAAGGATACAATGTGAGCTATCACAGAAGCATCAAGATGAGACCGATTGATGTATGCAAAGAAAATGAGTCTGATGTGCTACATAACCTATATGGGGGTTCGAGACCACACAGAGTTAAACCTATATATAAATTCAAAATTGGTGATGTGGTTAGGATTTCTAAAGTCAGAGGACCATTTGCAAAAGGTTACGAGGAAAACTACACACAGGAATATTTTACTATATCGGCATGTATCCCACGAGACCCCCCAGTCTACAAACTTTGTGATTATGATCGGGACGTTTTAGAAGGAGTTTTTTATGCAGAAGAGTTACAAAAAATACATGTCAGTAAAAACAGGACATTTAAAGTTGAAAAAATTTTAGATAAGAAGACAAAGGGTCGCAAGACATTAGTGCTGGTGCAGTGGCTCGGATGGCCAGTGAAGTTTGCATCATGGATCGATCAGAAAGAGTTAGTTGACGTACAGACACCATAAAAACAAATGACAAACACAAGATGTACACAGATGTATAAAAAGCTGACATGGCTGAGGGTGGGTTTTACGTTACACTGACCCTGCAACGCGTCCACTGTCCGTATACCCTGATAATAAAATATCTAATTACAGAACAAGATTGGCTACCCCTATACACATAGGAGAATGGAGGGGGGGAAGTGGGACTTGTTCAAAATTGAAATATCCTAGAAAGCTGGTACACATTTAACAGCAACGATGCACAGTTTCTGAGATAAACGCTAGGACCTACCAATTCCGATGGTGAAAAATACACCAATAACATACGCCATGGAATAGATGTGAAGAAGACCAGCTTATCTATCAAAACTACGCATTCCACTGAAGAACAGGCAGAATTCTACCACCATGTCCCAACTCTGAGCTAATTACTGATAAATCTGATTTTAGTGACACCGCATGGTGTATTCGGCTATGACCGTAAGTAAAAAACAAAGTGTTTTTGAAAGCAAAACCTAACATTTCAAATAACATTCCATGGTAAACTAGCCATTATTTTAGGCCTGAAACCAGGTGTCCCTATAGGAGATTCTCATTCTGCAAAAAACAAATCCTGAAAAAACAAATTTTGAAAGGCATGTTGTACACGCATGCCATACATCAGTCAGACATACATGGAGGGCTCTATACTCTTTATATCTACACGGATATTATCTGTTACCAGACTGTAGGGGATGCCTTTGTACCACTCCTGGAATGTGTACAAATAACAGGTGACAACAACAACACAGTCAGTGTTCGATACGACAAACCCCACTACGCGTCTGTCAACAAATCTGTCATCACTGATATTGTTATAGAAGTGAGGGACCACCCAAAATCAGCACGCCCCGTTTTCATATGGGAAAAAGTGTGCATTAAACTTCACTTCAGGCCTGTAAAACATATTGTTTAAAAAAAATAAATAAATAAATAAAATAAAAATAAAAAATGGTATATTACAATAACCACAATGCCGACCCTATGCTGTTCCGCTGCCTATTAATGAACTCAGCGGGCAACGACTCCCCAGCTAAAAACATACTAAGCGAACGTCTGTTAGAACACGTTGTCACGGTCTTTTAATAACAACCACGATACTCAAAGACGGATCGGGGCATGAATGGTGATGGCTCGCAAACAGACTAGGCCACCGGGTGTGCGAAGGAGTGGCCAGAAGTCAAAGAAAACAAAAAGACCTCCCAAGAAATCATCAGTTGTAAAACGCAAGCGACAGGGGACAACTAAGGGTGCTGCTTCAAAAAGATCAAGGACATCTGCTAAAACAATTTTCTAGATCATGGCGTTACTACACAAGATGTCCGAAGAGTGTTTAAAGTCCGAACTGGATTTGTTTACTGTACCCCTAAACACAAACATCGATTGAAAAAAACACATATATAGAAATTAAGCCGTTATCTGCGATTTCACGACACATCGCCACTGGAATTTTTATAGCGGGAAATGGAGAGAGATTACATAGATCTAAACAACACAATGGTGTTTTTGCGTGTCAAAACCACTAATACGGAATGGGTCCGTCGAATGGCGGACGGCGATCCTGTAGCATTTGCGGACTATCGATTAATCGCGTCTTTCTCACAAGTGGATGTGACACTTGGAGATCGATTGATTTCTCAGAGTAGTAGTACCTATCCCTGATCGCTGCATTTTTGATTGCCTTACCAATTATAGTAAAGATGCGCTTGAAACGCTTTTCTCAGCAGGGCTCTTCTATAAAGACACAGCTTCAAGAATGGACAGAGGCCGACCCAAGTGGGAGGAAATCGTGGTCTGACGAAGAGAGCGGCATTCACCAATGCTAGGTAATGTGGTTGAGCTACTAGCACCTGTTCACAGTGACATCTTCTTTCAAGGGAAGCTTTTGCTTAACGGATTGGACATTAAAATTCGCATGACAAGGGGTAAAGACGAATTCTGTCTGATGAGGAGTAATGCTATAGCTTATAAAGTGAACATTGTATCGGCATCGTTATTTGTGAAAAAAGTGTCTGTGTCTCCAGCTGTGAGACTGGCTCATGCACAAGCTCTACTCACAACCACTGCCAAGTACCCCATTGACAGAGTGTATCTGAAAAACTTCTCAATACCCGCTGGTACGCGGTGTCTGCAATCAAGAAAACTTATTTTTAGAGCGACTCTACCAAAATCGATGATTATAGGGATGGTTGATAATGACGCATTTGTTGGTGCATATGATAAAAACCCATTTGCCTTCAAGAATTTTAATTTAGAGTTTATTTCTATTTATGCAGACGGAGTCCAATATCCTGCAACTCCGTTGCAACCACAATATGAAAATGGTTCAGCAGTGCGGGAGTTTTACCAGTTAGTATTGGCATCTGGAAGACATCTTAAAAACCATGCTCTATGTATTGATAGGGAAGATTTTCTGCACGGCTATACACTTTACGCATTCAATTTCACACCAGATGAGGAGTGTGGTCAGCATGTATCACTTATCAAAAGTGGAAATATTAGACTAGAAGCCCGTTTTAGACAGCCACTACCTCGGACGATAAACTTAATTGTTTACTCGTTATTTGACAGCATGATTGAAGTGTCAAACCGTCGACAGGTCCTTATTGATTACTATTGATACGATTTAAAAAATGAACACTGTACAGCTTACGGCCGTCATGGATAAGGTCTCATGCAATACATATTTTCTTGGAGTGCTACCGTGTGACCATCTACCTAAAACCGCTTTAACAAAACTACCAACAATGGTTATAATCAACACACATCCTTCAGGACTCCGGGGGAACACTGGTTGGCTATCTACATAAACGAGGATCGTGTAGGTTGTTTTTTTGACAGCTTTGGTAATAAACCAGATTACCCGAGTTTTCCACCCATTATCAAGACTTTTTTAAATGTAAATTCTAGCGAAGTACAACATTCAACAGTGCAAGTCCAAGATTTCTCATCAGACACATGTGGCCAACATTGTGTGTTCTTTCTCTATCACATGGCAAAGGGGTTTGATTATGAATATGTGATGAAATTGTATACCAACAATCTTGTTAAAAATGACAAAAAGGTGTCAGTATTTGTGAAAAAACTGAAACGAGTTCAATGTAATGACAATGTTTTCAAATGTATACAGTGTGTGCAAACTGGTGAAATGTTCTTGTCTCATTCTTAATATTTTTTACAATAAAAAATAAATAAATAAATAAAAACTACAGAGCAGAAATGTGTCTTCTTTTTAAAAAACATCTTTTTTTATTACATATACATAACGTATTCAATATTACACATCATAAGTTCTCAAAAAAAAAAAAAAAAAAAAGATAATTAAAATACATACAGTCAGTTCAACTAAAAATCTAACCACTGACTCTTGTCAAGAGTGGGTGATTTGAATGCGATGTTTTCTGCATATTTTGATTGTGTCGGGGTGTTCGGAGACACTTTCTGTTTTTTACTCTTCTTAGATGAGTCGTTTATAGTCGGAGATGATTTGGATTTGAAAGAATTAACAGCATTTCTGACACGGTGATTTGGTACCATAGAGTAAGGCATGTTTAAACTAGCAAAAGCCTCCAAAAACTCGCACCATCCACCGGGTCTCCGTTCGTCAGCAATGTTTTGTGGAGCAGTAATGCTTTTAACTAGATCAAGCATGTGTGAACCAGGGATTATCCTTCCTTTAAATACAAATTCACCCGACTCGGTCCATGATGTGATATCTTTAGTTTTAGACATTTTATCTAAAATGTATCGAACGTTTTTCACACTCCTCTGTGGTATATTCTTTAAAATCTCATCTTTAACATCAGTTAAATCGCTACGTTCACTCACATGTCGTCTAGATGCAGTGTCTTCTTCTTTTTCAAAATTGCCATGCTGTGGTAGACTTAATGTTATTGTGGCAGATTCTTTATCACCATGTCTAGATAGTGTTAAAAACCTCTGTAAAACAGCAGTGTACATCTTAGCTTTTTCATGGTGGTCCAGATCAGCCCTTTGCAGAATATTTCTTATGGTCAGATCCAAGTCGTTCTCTACAACGTGTTGTAGAGACTTCTCGAGTGTTTGAAGATTTCAGTTTATCCAGCTGATGTTGTGGGACTAAAAACATCTTTTCAGCATACTCCATTTACCAAACTTATTTAGACGTGATCAAACTTGATATAAAAGGTATGGCTACCGATAATAATGGTAATAAAAATCCACCTTGCTGGTTGATCAATCGTCTTTTACGTCTAACACCAATCTTTTTATCTGCAACAATTTTGATCTCGCTTCTTTTCCTCTTCAGTTTCTGATATTGTTGCGGTGTTAGTGGAATATTACCATGGACTACATTGAGTGCTACTTCACACAATGCCACAATGAGCTCATCTGTGGCTGTTTCTAAAATAACACGTCTTTGTTTAGGTGTGGCTTTTAATAATAATTTTAAAAGAGGTAGGTTTCTTAAAAGTTTTGCAGACATTTTTTATCCAATCGCTCTCTCTCTCTCTCTCTCTCTCTCTCTCTCTCTCTAACTATGTCAATGTTTTCTTTTCTGAATGTACACAACTGGATATTGTGAGAGTATATCTGTTCTGAGACGGTACTGCTCTGGTGTTTTCGCTTTAAAGTCCATCAATAGATAGCCGAAAGGAATGCTGGTCGCATTTTCATAACACTCCATAAAGTATTTTGTGTTTCTGGGGTACATCTGACGCGCTAACACATTAATTTGGGTATTATCTCTAGGGTTTTTAAACAAAACCATATAATTAGTATTCAAACTAATGGTCCTGCTGGATTTACCTTGAAAAAACAAGTTTTGAACAATATAGACAGCACTCAAGTTTCTATGATGAACATAGTTGGTAAACAAACGTTCAACTTCTGAATTGCTACTAGCATCTTTCATAACATCATCCAATATCACAAAATTTGTCTTGTTGGTGGGGAACAAATGATCATCATTCAGAGTCGGGGGTATACCCTCAATAAATTTAATATCATACAGCTTCAACAAATCGTCATATAAAGGTTGCCAACAATCATAGATATATACAATGTTTTCAATATTTTTTGAAAATACACTTTTAGCATTTTCCAACAATTTTTTCACAAAAAATGTTTTTCCTGAGTTAGAAGGACCACTTAACACACATGAAAATGGATGTTGTAATCTAAAATCAAAACCATTTGGGTCTAACACCCCTCTGTAACCAAAAACGTTGTCAGAAGCCATATGGTATTGTTGTAAGATCAGGTAGCAGTACACGTTTGTTGTACACAACTTTGAATTTTTTCACAACTGACTTGTTGTGTAATGTGAACTGCTTTTTGTTTCGCACTATACTGTCTGTGTATGCAAGAATGTGATTGTCGTCGTCCCTTTCCCGCACATAGTGTTCAATCAGTTCGATTAGCGAATCTAACCTAATGGACTCAGAGTTCACAGCATTCAATGTGATGCCTTTGGCCTTCATACATACATCACCCTTAGCAGTAAGATAAGCATAACTTTTAGGGCCACTAGATGCAAATTCCAAAATGTAATCCCCGCCCCCTATTTCATCTGTAAGCTCACCAAGGTATGGGCCTAGTGGTGGTTCATATTCACCATCTTTAGATGTGAATATAACTGAATCGGTGTCACAATAAAGCAGTCTATCACCCAACCTGTCCATGAGATCGTAAAGTTCTAACCGCGCATGGGCTGTTGTAAAAGCACCAAGAAAGACGTTAATGTCGCGAGTCTGTGCACCTTTTCCATTAGCGTAAGACCACTGAACAATAGCTACAGTGTCTGACACAAACGAGAAATGTTTGATGTCGTACTCTGTGCCAAAAATGTGACGGGCAAACTGTTCAGGATCTGTGAGTATTTCGGTTGTCGGTAAGTGTTCATTCATGGAGAACCTGCCCCACAAGCGCGTTCAAAACTAATTTCATAATTGATCTGCGTGCAGCATTAAACTCGATCTTGTCCGGATTAAGCTTAATCCCCTCTCTCTCAAGGTAATCTTTTACATAAGATTCTTTGTCAGCAGCAGTCACAACATCTTTTGGAAACCCCGAACTCTCCTGTTTGAACTGTAAAAATGTTTTAACATAATCACAAAACAATGTTTCAGATCGTTGGGGAAAATGCCATACCTCATCAATTTTTGTCACTACATAACCCTTCTCAATAGCCTTTATTAGCTCAATACTAACCCATGTTCCATGAATGGATCTTTCCTCATTAGTATGCGTACACGCATGTGTCTGATTTTGATGATCTGCACATGTCCTACAGAGTGGAAACATTAACTTACCACCGGTCCTATAAGGTAGTACGGGGTGAAGCAACTTCCGTGGTGGAAGGACGGTTGCCTTTACTAGGCCATAATATGCATCAATGTTTTGAAAATCCTTGTATATTATTACAGGATGACCAATTGGGTAGCATTTTCGGGCCTGACAGTAGGGGTATAATGATGTAAAGTCAACATACCTAATGCGCTCACCTTCCGAGACTTTGTGGTACAGTTTTAACGCGTTAGTACGACCACCGAAAAGAGCATCGCGTGGTTTCAATCTTTCAGGGTGTTTGTAAGTGGACATGAAATCCATTACTTCAGCGTCATTCTGTTTAGCACATAACCAATCACATTCCCACATCGTTTCGAACCTGAAGGCCGTACGCACGTTCCAAAATTTCAATCTTGTCGTCGCATTGTCTTCTCAAAACACCATAAGGCACTTTTGATAATGGATTTAGATCGTTGGGGTTATAACAACGATCGCAACCGTGAAAAAAACAACCGAGAAATTCGAATGCTTTTTTCACATTGCCATCGTCACAGAAACCGTCTAAATAATACTTTCCAAATGACATTTCACCTGTGTTTAAAGCGTGTTGAATATCTAACCCCCGTGATTTGTGGACGAATTCGAGCCATTCAATTGAAATGGATGAAAAAGTCTTGTTCTGGTTGGTATACGCATTGTTATGTGTCAGAGCTACCGTGTCCTTTGGGATGAAGTGTGTTTTATATATAGCCATACACGTCGCAGCCAAAGTGGTGTAGTTAAACGGATCAAGGTCTGTACACTGAATGAATTCATTGCGGTATTTCATGCATACTTCTCTCAGCAAAACAACATCGTTTTTACCATAAATCGCAAGTTCTTTTTTAAAATCAAACACTTTGTCAACGGTTGTGCTGTACCATTCATCAAATGCTACCCTGTCTTGGTTCGACATTGTTGCATACCCATAAAATTTCTTGTCAGGGTACGGGCCTATGTAGGTGTCGTTTTCCACACGGTTAAAGTGATGTGGAAAATACCCCTTCTCTGAATTTGTCAGATTAAACGCTGTGGGGGTTTTAGCAAGCCTCATGGGTATGAAACAGTACGAATCAATGAATCTTTGTTTGAACGTACAGTCATACATCAAGATAAGACGACAGCCACGCATCGTAATTTTAGGGGCAACCCCCATCTTGGTAAAGAATTCCAAAAGAATGAAATTGTCAAAACCTGATGCATTATGGGCTATCCATGTGTAATTACTGTAACGAGGTTGTCTGAATTTTTTAACGAGACGATCCACACAATCGGGGCCTTCGGCTACAAACTCCTCACCATCAAATGTGATGGCACATACAAAGTTCGCAACATGTTTACCATTTTCATAACGGGTCTCGAAATCATAGAAAATGTAACGATCATTTGGAGTTTTCGGCTTAACTGGCTGAATAAAACATTGATGTTCGCCATCTGTGACCAAATTCTCACCACAGTGCACACATCTATCTGCAGAGCATTTATGGGGTTTGGGTTTATCGCCGCTGACATGATAACGCCTGTTACATCTTCCACAGTATTTGGTGACCTGACACTGTGCGAATCGCATACCTTGAGGAGGTTTTTTATGCATCTCAAAACAATAGTCAGACTTACAGTACCGCAGGCAGTCTTCGCAGTGTTTGGTCTTTTTGGGCTGTTTATGACATTCTGGCGCATTACAGACATCACATATGTATCGACACCTGTGATCTCGCCGACATGTGAACCCCTTGTAGCAAAACTCACACACATATGGTGTGCCAATGAACGCGCGTAGATTTTTAATCATGAAATAGTGATTGTCATGTAGGTACAAAAATAATGTTTTAGGATGCGGATCTTCTGTGTTTGCATATCTCTCCAAAACACCTGTATCGGTCCTATAGAAGACAACTATTTTAATCTTCAGTATGCGTTCAAACGGTCCTATGTCGTTAAAGGCGATCTTGTGTTGATCAGAATATCCAACTGACGCCTGTAATGTAGATGCTATAGACTCTAGCTCTGTGTGTGGTTTCTGTGGATTTAGGAAATGTGCTAGACAGATCGCAAAACAAAGATTGTTTGAAATGTTTGTAGGACAGAACAGATTAAGTCTGTTTCTGGCGATTACTTCATTGTGGGCAAGATCCCGTATCTTACGATATGCACCACCACGTTTACTTCTAGCTATCGACACTCTTAAACACAATCTCTCATCAAACTGTACGTCGGAGTTGCTCTGCATTATTTTTTCAAGGTCGTTTATAAACACATCTACACTGTAACCGTTGTTACGCGTCAAAAGGGTGTTAACATCAGATGACAGACTCGGACCCCTCAATGTGATACTGATTAAACTATCAGCACCACCTAACAATCTTGAGAATGCTACAATTTCAGAAAGCATATCATGTAAAAATTTAGTGTAGGCTGATAAATCTGTAGAAGGTATCTCTCGCAGATTTATAAGTCTATGGATCTCCAGACCATTGAACCGATTTCTTGGCATTACTGTGTACCCACTAACGTCACCACCCTCTCTTACAAGTGAATCTATATCGCTATCTGTGAGACCCATGTTTGGGGCATCAATATCGAGGGTACGATGTGTATGGGTGTGTGACCCGCCCCCAGTCTGGTAAGACGATACAACATGTTCAAAATCATGATCTGGTTCTGGAGGAGATTCTGAATCATCTCCCCAGTTTTGGGTATTTACATAATCTTCAAAATCAATATCCATCTCAGAATCATCATCTGTCATCGATCTCATAATGTTTAATAATTCTAGCAACGTGTCTGTATTAGTAGTAGTAGACTCAAGATCTGGTTCTGGATGATGTTCTGAATCATCATCCATGTTTTGAGTATTTACAATATGTTCAAAATCAAGATCTGATTCGGTAGGAGATTCTGATACATCATCCATGTTTTGGGTATTTACAAAATCTTCTAAATCAATATCCATCTCAGAATATTCATCTGTCATCGATCTCACAATGTTTAATAATTCTAGCAATGTGTCTGTATTAGCAGTAGTAGTAGACTCGGTCCTATTAATATCATCCATTGTACGAATTAAATGTTGCAATGTTTCGGAATTACTACACGGTTCACGGGGTACTGCAATGCCATTGTTGCTACTAAACATTCCTATTTCACCCTGATCAAAACCATCTGGTTCCCGACAACGTTTAGGCATTTTTTTTTTTTTTTAAATCAATCTTTTTTATTTATTTAAACGACTGCTAGGTGTACATTTAAAATAACCATGGAGAAATAAACACTGTATACATACAGTGAAAAAAGATATATACAAAATCAAATATTTCAGTTACGGTGAAGTTACACACAGTATGTGTGACCAAAAAAAAAAAAAAATAAATAAATAAATAAATAAAAAAATAAAAAAATAAAATAATAAAATAAAAATAAAATAAAATATTTAGTCAACAATTCACCCAAATTTCTTTTTAAGCATGTACACAACACGTTTTAACAGCTCTGTCGTTATACCATTACCTTTGTCTACTTTTTGGACAACACCATTAAGCATACGCTGTGTGGCTATGATTTGTTTAAGCCAAATACCCTGCTGTGGATGTATGGCATCAGATACTTTAAGAATCTTGTTAATATGAATACCTTGTTGTTGTTGCACGCTCTCAATTGCATCAAATCTTCTGTTTAGACGTCCCTCGATGTCTTGCAATCCAGTCTTGACAGCATCCTGTATCACTCCAGTTATCTGTTGAATGTCTATAGTGTGTTGTGATTCCCGTTTGAAAGCCTCCTGATTTGAAGGCAGTTCGTGTGGATCAGAATCTGGCACCGATGCTGGATCACAGTTGTCCGGTACAGACTGTTCAGAATGTTGAAGTTCTTTAGAGCATGTGTTAAACAAACACTCATCCCATGATTGTATCAGGTCATCAGTCCACAGGTGTACATCATCTATATCAGGAACAGTGTTGTCAATCACTACCGTCTCTGTTGAGATAAAACAGATAAAAAACAAAATAAATATTTATTTATTAATATATTTGCATGACTAAAAAAATAAATAAATAAATAAACATATAAATTCAGACTGGTACTACTAATACAGTTTTTTAAAGTTACAAGTGTCAAAAAACGCCATATATTTACACTATTTAAAAATCATAATAAAACATAAAAGACTGTGAATGGGCCATCCCATGTAGTACCAATACACACCAATAGAGGGAGCCACGGGTTAAAAAACAACATATCAGTAGCTCTGATTGAAGTCGAATTTATTTATTTTTTATTTATTTATTTATTTCAAAATTAAATGTAAAATATACGTTAACATTACATTACTAAACTAGTGTACGTTTGCACTTAACATAACAATAATACATCCATAGATAGAAATTCATTCAGACATTCATTTTGTATGTTACTTACTTTTAACAGTCGTACGTCTCGAGTTTCTTCGGAGCTGGTGCTGAGTACGATATTAACCTCTCTTGAAGTCCGTGGGTCTGATGTTGATTTACGTTTAAGCTTGTTTTTAGGTTTGGGTTTTATTTCAATGAAACTATCCTTAACCGTATCAGACGCACTAATATCTCGCACCACATTTGATAATCCGTCTGTAAACACACATGTTAAAGTTTTTTAAAATAAATTCAAAACAAAAACCACACCATCATATACTATTATAATGTTTGTTATAGTCAAAAATACATGTACATTACCAAGGGGATTTGTAATAGTGCTATCACACGGAGGCTTGTGTACGATAGCCTTGATAGTTTTCCGCCTGGGCCCTGGTAATAATAAAAACAAAGAAATGTTATTTTTACATATCCAAAAATCTCACATTTTAAACACAGGGATTGTAACCATTTAAAATTACCGGGGACATGCGTGTCTGCACTCTCTCGCGATGATGAGCCAGTATTGTCTAGTAATGCTAAAACAGTACGTCCTGCACCGTGAGACACACCCCCTGTCAAAATAAAAGCCGATACAAAAAACGCTATTATACACAACACGCACAGACACATGGTATGTATCATTTTAAACATAAAACATAAATATACATACCACCACTAGCTTGATTCAGGAAACTAATTTCATCAATAAGACCTTTGAGACCAACGTCACCTGCAGCGTATAGAAACCTTAAGTAATGCAATAGAACAAATGACGCATGTAAACAGATAAAACATCGTAATAATATCATCAGATGAAATTAAACAAACTTACTGTTAAGACAGGCATCCATTTTTTTTCTTCCACACACGTTTTTGAGAACGAGGAGAGAGACGAGTGACAGCGTTGTTTAGTTCTGTGTAACTGACGGTCTGAACACAACGTAGCTTTATACATGAAAAGTGACTGAAGTGTGAACTCCGGCGAGACCCTCCGTCGCCAGCATAATTAACACAATATAACACCTATAGCCAATACCCAATAACACAATAGAACACGGAAACATACGGTCGGAAACCATAAAACTCACCAATCGGACACAGGCACCTTATAACAGTCGCAGAGTGACACGCAGTCTAGTCACTCTGACGCCTGAGCACGGTCGTAAATCAGCGCAGTTTTTTCCTTCATGAAGACGTATACATGACAGACACGAGTGACAGGCACATAACCATTGTATCAGATGGCTATAAATCACATCATAAATCATAAAAAGTGACACAACGTTTATGTTAACACTACTGCTCCCTGTTTTCATTTGATTATCATTGTACACTTGGTGGCTTAGTTGTAACACTGTGCTACAACTAACCCCGCTGTGTGTACATATTTTAAGGCTAGCTAACCGTTGCTAGGAATTGCTGACATGTTTCAAAACAGTGCTATGTTTGAGCCAACAAGACAGTGATTAAGGCAATATAAAGTTAGATTTGGTGACACACACACCCAACACAGAAACCGAAAAAACCCATGATGAAAATTATTACTTGCATGGTGTCAAAACACTCTCTATCCAGTATCTTCACGAAATATTATCAAAACGTTCCACAAATTTGTGGAAGACCGTCTTCTAGCAGCGAGAGAAAAGAGCGGAAGCACAACCTGCTTGATCCTGACTGAATGTCTACGTTCACACTGCAGGGCTTAATGCTCAATTCCGATTTTTTGAAAAAATTAGATTTTTTTGCAAGGCCGTTCACATTTCCAATTAAATGCGACCTTTTGTGATCTCCTGTGTGAACGTGAAATGACCCAGAAGTGACCCGCATGCGCAGAAGAGTACTCAACGGTCAACGACGTCACTTGTTGTTTGCGGAAGTAGCTAAATGGATGTCTTACAGTGGAGCTTGTTTAGCAATATTAAAGTTATTTTCACAACAGAGCCAGCACACTTACAATCTTCACGTTTTAAGAAGAAAATTAAACAGAGAAACATGTGGGTGCGGAGTCGCAGCTAGGAGTGATGTGAGTGGCTTAACTGATACAGAATTCATCAGTAACTTCCAAATGACCAGATCCACCTTCAATTATGTTTGTGAGCGCCTCCGATCAACTCTGTCACGGGAAGAGACACGTCTGCGGCGGCCCATAACAGTGCAGAAACGCGTTGGAGTTGGCGTGTATCGGCGAGCTACAGGTGCGTGCAATGACGTGCGTGTCGGTTATATGTGACCTGCTCGTTCAGATTGCAGTCTCATTTCAAAAGATCGGATACATATCGGATTTGGACCACATACCCAAGTGGCCTGGGTCGCATTTGAAAAGATTGGATCTGTGTCGTTCAGAGTGTCATGAAAAAATCAGATACAGGTCGTATAGGGGCAAAAAAATCGGAATTAGGTCGTTTCAGCCTGCAGTGTGAACGTAGCCTATGTAAAAGGTCTGTGTTACATTTAGCCCCGCGTTAGGTTGTGTCCTGTGCTCCCCTAAATAAATAGTTCAATTTCAACATTATTTGAAACCATTTTTTTAACTCTATTGTTAATAAAAAGAAAATGCTCTCGGTGAGCAAAAGAGACTTTCAAAAATGTATAAAAAAAGGTGGGGGAAAAAACTATTAATAAATCTTACAGACCCCATGAATGCCTTTAACAGTGATATCTTGGCTCATGGTGTTTGCTCACATTCTTACACACTGAGAATTCAGTTCCTCCAATGCCCCCTGTGAAAATCAATTTTTGCTCTATCTGCTTGAAGTGAAAACAATGCCCACATTAAGCTTACAGTCTGAATAACCAGTCTGGCTCTCTCCTCCACAATGGACATGTCACCTGAATAATTGGAAGTGACTCATTTGAGGCCTGATGCTGACGGAGAGCCCTTGGGGTCAATGCTACTGTTCGATGGCACTTCAGAGGAAAATCCATCTCCATTTCAAGCCGGCTCAATGGAGAGATCCACATTCACTGCTGTACCTGCACTTGTATTCACATACTGTACAAATGCATTTTATTTAATGCATTTCACAGTCCTTTTGCTCATGCATAATGCAAATGCATACTGCCTCTTAACATGGATATTCACAGAACTAAAGCCAGAAAAGTAGTAACTCATTACGTACTTTCTGAGAACAATTTAACGTCCATATTGGCTGAGAAGAAGATGGCATCCATCAAAGTTGTCACATCAAACTCAGCGTTGCTTTTGCCGTGTATCAGTGAGACAGACTGTGAGAGTGATTAGACAAAACACACAAACAAGCGATTAGTCTTCCATTGTGTATGCTTTAAATTATGCAAATGAAATGATTATGGTAGGCACCGTTTGTATTATTTTCCTACCATCCCATGTGTGATATTTGTAGCAGATGTTTGGTACGCCGCCATCGGAAACCATTTCTTTTCACGTTGAGACTTTTAATGGGTTTTTCTTCAAGTTGTGTTGCTAAATCGGTCTGATTTACTTAAATGTACAGTGAGCTGTTTTGCTGAGGTTACCTCGTTCAAGGTTAAATTAGTTAATTACCTGATGCTTTGAAGCTGCCTTAAAATTAAATTAGGCTAAGCTATTTCACTAGTGACTCTTGTCTGTTCTTACCGTATTAAGGTTTGTTTTTAGCTGTCTTGTTCACAGTGATGGAGCCAGAGGGATGTTACTTGTTACAATGTGCCACCGTTGAAATGTGTTGCAATGTATTGAAAGAACCATTTATGTTGACGTGTGGCAGCACGGCATCTTTAAAGGGGGGGTTGACCGCTTTTTTCTTTGCATGATTGTGTTAATGGGGTGCAATATAACATGTATTCATGTTTTTTCTTTTTTAAAAGTCTTATTTTTCATAAACTTCACCTTTATTGTCAGCCGCGCTCTCCTCTGTCCCCTGAACGAGCGGTTCACTTCCTGATTCTATGAAAACACTCCCTCAGAAACGCGTCATGAGCTCAGATTGCTTAGTTTGGGCCGGTGTGTTGTGATTGGCTAAACTGTCGCTCACGTTGTCTGGAAGGTTAACGCCCATTACCTTTAAGGGTGAAACAGATATGTCATGAGCTCCGGTCCAGATGTAAATATGTATTGAATTGCAGTATCAGTTTGGGGCAGAATCAGACCGAGAAAGCCGCGAATGAAGAGAGTCAAACAGAACGTCACCACACACGGCTCTTACTAAACGTTTCTGAATGATAATTTGCTAATTCTTTTAACTTTATACACGTTTGTTTTACACAATAGCAACTGACTGGCTACTAATACTTAAACAGCATTGGCAAGTTTATGTTCTTGATAAAATCGAAAATAATGTCATAAAACATATGAAAAATACATTTACAACATTAGTACTTATACAAAATTCATGTTTGTACGCGTTCGTAGACACAAAATAGCATAACTACTAGCCTATAGTGGCAATAAAGCCAGCGCTGGCATTTGAAAAAAATAAAACACAAGGCTTCGTCTGGAATTATACATGCAAATATATTTAAAATTATTAAGTCTTAGCCTACTTACAGGTTGTGGCACAACAACAGCTGCCTCTGGTTTTAAAGTTGGATCTGCTTCATGTTTTAGTAAGTTTCTTGTTGAATCCGGTGTTGAACTCGTGGAGATTCTGGAAGCTGTCTTCCGTAAATCGCGCAGCACAGAGAGCAAAATTATGATCGTCACTTTCAGGAACATAATCAAACATAAATTGTATCCATTGTTGACAAAGTACAGCGTGGGAAGTCCAAGCACAGAAGACCTGACAGCTGTGTGAACAACACACTCGAGGTGCTGGAGCTGCTGAAAAATGCGCATGCACTTTTTGCATTTTCTGGAGGGAGTGGTTGATGCAAATGTGTAGGTTAGTGACGTACCATAACCCAGCTGTAGTCCCAATCAAGTCGTTTTTGTAGGCAATTATACTTCCTGATTTTTAAAAGACGATATCTCTGCTTACACTGAACTTTCAGCGCTGCAACTTTGCAAATACTGTTCATGTACCAACAGCAACATTACACACTATTTAAAATGAAAAAAGTGAAATGGCAGTCAACCCCCCCTTTAATGTACATTTAACATTGGATATATGTTTAGAGAACATTAAAGTTAATTGCAGAAGATTAAGAATAAAGGGGGGTCACATATGGAGCTAGAATTGTGTCTTTATTACATGCGAGAAAAGAAATGATCTGTGAGAAAAAAATGTTTGAGGGAAAAAGTTATCACACTGATAGCAAAAAAGCATTTCATGAGAGAAAAAAAAAAGTTTGAGAAAAAGTTTTCATACCAATAGCAAAAAATAATAACATTTGAGACTAAACAAAGTTGAAAGTATTTTCTCACAGAACAAAAAAAATATATATATAAATTTGATTTTTTTTTATTAATTCTAGAAAAAAAATCTCTCTCAAAACACTTTGAAAAATTTATTTTTTGCAATCAGTGTGAAAACATTTTCTCTCAAAACACTTTTCTTTGGCCTCGATGCAATTTCTTGCTCTTGAGTCAGGATTTTGCTTTCACTGTGAAAACTTTATCATGGGCCACGTTCCTATTGGCCAGTCGGGTGAGCATCGTCTTCGAACTGAATCATTACACCATTGTTCGGTTCACCTAGATAGATGCCACCTCTGTTTTAGTTGAGCTAGAGCTTAGATTCTCTGCCCGAGCCCGAACTTGACCCGCCCCGACCCGGCCTGCCGATATGTCCCGTCACTATCCTTGGGCCGTACCAGGCCTTTGATCTAGAGATGTGCACTCCCAACGCAATAGAGTGTGACGCGGGATAGATTTGATGGCCGAGTGCGAGTGCGGGCGGGCGGTAATGCGCTTACTCTGTGTGTGCGGGTTGCAGGAGAATAAAATGATTCACCTGGTAAAATGAAATTGCATCGAAGTGCAAAAAAAAGCATTTTGGGAGAAACACTTTTTTTAGAGAACATTTTTTCACACTGATAGCAAAAAAATAAGTATTTTGAGAGGGATTTTTTTTTCTCAGAAATAATTTCAAAAATTTCAAATTTATATTTGTTTATGTTCAATGAAAAAATACTTTTCTCTCAAAACCTTTTTAGTCTCAAATATTATAATTTTTTTGCTATTGGTATGAAAACTTTTTCTCACAAATATTTTTATTTTCTCTCATTAAATGCGTTTTTGCTACCAGCTCATCATCTTTTTCTCTCAGGCCCTGTTTACACGATGGGAAAACGCATATAATTCTCTGCATTTTGCCCTCTCATTTACACGAAAACGCTGTTTTTATCACTGAAAACAATTATTTCTAAAAACTCCGGGCAAAGTGGAGATTTCTGAAAACGCCGGATATTTGTTGTTGTGTGAACTGAGAGAACAGCGTTTTAGGTGCTCTCTTGCCGATTCTGAGGATTCTGATTGGCTTGCATGGCTTTATCCTTAACCCCTACACTGCCGCCAATAGGTTTGGCATAGTTATGATGGCACTCGACGGCGTATTTATGTGGGTGTGTGAACGATGCTATTTTTGAAAACAGAGAGGGGAAAATATTCGTTTTGCTTTGTGTAAACGTGGCCTCAAACTTTTTTTTCTTTCTCTCAGATCATTTATTTTTTCGCATGTAATAAAGTTCTAGCTACTCTAGTTCTAGCTAATCTATTTCTAGCTCCATAGTCACACACTATACAAGAAGTGAAGAGATGTTCAAAATCATGCTGTGCCACTCACATAGTTTTCCATTAAATTACATTATATTTGTCCCAAATTAATGTACTGACATCATCCTAGGCTGGAAAGTGTGTTTATCAATTTTTCAGAAATGTATTTTTGTGGATTTAATAGAGTAGATGCTTTATAGATATAAGCTGTGATTTTTCTTTTCCATTTTCGCTGTTTTCACTGTAGAAAAACAACAATGCCACTTTTTCATTCTTAAAGTGAATTTTTTTCCTGTATGGCAATTAGATTCACTGTTTTGGACTGTTTTGGATCTGAGAACGCAACACATCTGGTGTGCGGCATGGCGCTTTCCGTCCAGTTTCAGATAAGTTTAAGGTTACCATTGGTTTGGGTTTCCTGAACAATTTTTACGAGTTCACTTTCTGTGTCACAAAGTCATGTGTAATTTAACATTAGACATTTTGTCCTGTTAACAGACAGTTAATCCAATGATAAGAGAGTTTAGCTAATGTGGTGTAATGTTAAGTATAGAAATCATATGATTCATTAATACTTTTTTGATGCCAGGTTATGATTACACACTAATTTTCTTTTATGGTATATCCTAGAAAGCAACCGTGTCAACTGCTGGCCCAGATTTGTGCCGACCCTTTAAGTAGTCTTGGCCACCCCATGTATTAAACTCTACTTTTGCCACTGCTTGTTCATAAATATGACACAAAAGTTCCAGTAAATCTGAATAATTTAGGGAGTGCATATTTATTTCCTTACGACATTCAACATATTAAAGGTTTAGTTCACCCAAAAATAAAAATTCTGTCATTACTCATCCTCATGTTGTTCCAAGCCAGTAAGACGTTTTTTTTTAATCTACAGAACACAAATGAGGTCTTTTTGATGAAATCTAAGAGATTTCTGTTCCTCTACTGACAGCTACGTGACTACCACTTTGATGCTTCAAAAAGTTCATTAAGAGATGGTAAAACAGGGGTGTATTTCAAAGCCCAATTTATACTTATAGCCTGTGTGTGGCTTTTGAAACTAGGTTTTTGCTTTAACATCTAAAATTCGCTCATGCTGTGTGCGATATGGTCATAAATGACTGTGCACAGTGTGAAGCCATGCTTAGAGGCACATGTTAGAAAGGGCAGATAACACTCATATGCCATTAAAATCAGCATGTGTGCACATTCCCATACTGATGTCACTGAACACAGCTGATGTCAGTTTAAAAGCATTAAGGAGGGCATGTCAGATGAGGATGCACAGATTACTGAATCCAGTAATTGCTGTTGGTTAATGCAACATGGCAAACAATGGCACAGTGAAATATTATTAATAGACTATTATAGAGCGCTATGAGTATTGGGATGTGACAACACGCATGGGAATGTCTGTGCAAATGCTCCAATAACTGCACACTTCTACACAGCAAATGGAAACTGACAGGTGTAAGGTGACAAATGGTTGTGTTTACATCCAGTCCTGCTGTAATCTATAATGCTTCTTTTGTGTGACATGCACCAGTCAAAAGTCTGCAGCTCTGTTAACTACACCTACTGAAATGTTGGATAGTCTCTTTACCAGATCCCATCAGAAGATATCTGTTTTGTATGGTCTTCAAACCCAAAACTGTGTACTATTAACTAAAAGTCATCCTTCAGCCTGAGATGATATGAAAGATAGAAAAAAATGGAATGGTTACTGGGCGAGTCATCCAACACTACCCTCCTATCACCCACCCCATGCGGCACCCAAGGGCGGGCATGGTAATGGGGATTCACACTTTATGGATGAAGGCGAGTCTCGATACTCAACACCGCGACGTTCATATTCCCGGAATGGGACCATGAACTGTCCACTAAAGCTGCTTCAACGTGCTGTAAGCCCAAATACGTGATGCGACAATTGTGACCATCAAAGAGAGACAGGGAACGACCGCATCCAGAAAGCGCACGGGTGGAATGACATCTTGAAAAGGATGCAAACGAAACAGTGTTGCTCTTTCAGAAAGTGAAAACTCACACCAATGCCGGAGCAGTTAAGTCAAGTCACATTTATTTATATAGCACTTTTTACAATACAGATTGTATCAAAGCAGCTTCACAGTGATAACATGAAAATAATACAACACAGATTCAATATTGTTGAATATTAAATGTCCCCAACTAAGCAAGCCAAAAGCAAGGCAACAGTGGCAAGGAACCAAAACTCCATCAGGTGATTGAATGGAGAAAAAAACCTTGGGAGAACGCAGGCTCAGTCGGGGGCCAGTTCTCCTCTGGCCAACGAAGGAACAGTAATTACAAAACAAATTGGATCGAAACATTACGAGAATTTGTCCATTTCCATCTGTTTGTAAGTCGAAGTAATCACGCCGGTTTGGAGACGAGATGTTGGGGATCAGTGCCGATGGCTGTCGTGTCGATGAGGCCGGCACTTAAGGATGAGTCGGGATGGGTCCAGGCGCAGGTCCACCATAGAGGGTCCCTCGGGATAAACAGAGAAACTAATACAAGCATAGACGCCATCCTTCTTTTTATGTACCAAGTACATCAGGATTTATGGGACATGTTCCACGTGTTCACACAGTGGAATGACCGCAGCAACACTGATACAGGAATGGCACAGCCTGTCTCAGTGAAGCACTCCCATTCTTCACCCTGAACCGGCAGTCAGACAAACAAACACAAACAGAAATTGGTTGCTGTGAAAACAGCAGTTGAGAGCTCAAAAGCTCACGATAACCACTGCACTTGTGCTGAAAACGCCAACACCAGAGAGACTTCCAGAAGAAGCGTTGACACACCTTGCTCGTTGTATAACAACACTCTTCAGAAGAACTAAACATGAAGCTCGGCTCTGAAGCGAAAGGGAAATCTTCTTCCGTATTTATACCCGCGCTGCGGGGCAAAGTGTGAGATGCAGATCTCGCATGCCAATGTACTTTGGCTCATTTTAACATACATGAAGACGATTTGGCTCCTTAGCGTGATCCCATTTCAGTCGACGTCGACTACTTCTGACGTTCTAGACTGAAATGGAACTCCTGTAGCATATCAACACATTCTCATGGCAATTCATAACAATATTATGTTAAAGTTGGTGGCTAATTCATTTGAATTTGTACAATTTGATTTGTATACGTTTTTGTATGCTTTGTTTACACTCTACTGACTGTTAGGTTTAGAGGTAGGGTTACAGATGGACATAATGTTGTTGTTTAAAGAGTAACTAAACCCTAAACCAATTTTTTTTAGTTAGTGATCTGTAAGAATGGATCTTTATTAATACCAGCCATTGATTCGAGTAACTTTTTTGACATTTGTGTATAAAGTGTTTTATTTCTACAATATATGGTGTAAAAACATCTTAGTGCTGCCCTCTTCAGGTTAAACGGTGGCTACTGCAGTTGAATTTTCCTATTGGATGTTCCACACTTCGTGACGTATGCAGGTTTCAGCTCACCACGCTCTTGGTAGTATAAAAATTAGCTCGTTTTCATCTAAACCACTGTAGCGAGTCAGGAGTTGGAATTGCGAGTATTGAAAACGTTCAGGATAGTGTTTTAGCATCTATTTCGTCCCCTCTATCTCCGCTGGGGTCTGCCAACTTTTTCAGCATTTTTTAAAATATTGCCAGTGGGTGGAGTCAGGCTCTAACCAGGGGTTTAGTTACCCTTTACAAAACAAAAAACAGAAAAACAAAGTCAGAAAAACAAATAGAATAGGCAACAAAAATAGAATAGGCATTTTTAGAATAGCATATATTTTTCTTATTAATAGATTTTTTTTGATTAATCGATTTTCTTACTACTTGAACATATATATTGTTGTAAGACAGATATATTTTCCCCATTTTTTATTTAAAAATAAGGTGGTGAGTCATTTCAATGATTTCTTAAGTAATACCAAAACATGACAATTATTCTCATACAAAAAGAAAACAGGATTATATATGAGGGTGAATCTCCTGGTGAACATATCTACATCATATTTTACACCAATATCAAAAGGGGAAATATAATAAAATAATAGTATACATCAAAAATAGGGGATATTTTTACGACCATTATTGCTGCAATCTCCTACTACTACTGCTAATAATAATGTAGATTTTTTTAAATCAAGATTATCATTACTGTAATTCCTCATTTGAACTAGTTATTTATAAAGTAAGTATAAAACTATTTGTATCATTCATTGTACAGAATTATTTGAATGCAACATATTTGTAATGTTCACTGAAAAAAGTTTATTAGATTTTTTTTTCACTATAGTTGTTGGGGTGAAATTATGACCTGGACATATTTTCATTTGATTAATCCTGGAATACTGTATGTATATAAACCAAATTATATTTTGGTTTGTATTTTATTACATACTGCAAATACTTTTTTACATAATAAAGTTAAAAAAGCAGCATCATTTGCTTCATGTTTTTGTCTTGCTATTATGTTCTTGCTTGTGCTTTTCAGAAGACAGTTGTTCGTTCTACATTCTACTTTGAGTTGTTCAGCAGAAAATCCTCAGTGAGCAAACATATTATTATTCACACATTGCAAATCTGCTTGGATAATAGATAACACCAGTTTAAGCCCAGGCCTAAGCCTAAAAATGATTTTCAGGGCAGAATCATCAATTATAATATAATTTAATGCGGGACAGGGTTTATTGTGTGCCTGGAGGCCTGTAAACCAGCCAACAGAATCCAGAGTCAGGCCTACATTCGCAAATCTCTATGGATTAAAAAAACAATTCTGGCTGACTTTGCTCGCAAAATACAATAAATTAGATGTCATATGGTACTCGAAATACACTGTGACTGAAACTGTCAAGAATGCAGCCATTTGTGTCTCATAGACAGCAGTTTGCAACCATGTACTCTCACTCTATTTTCAGCGCTGACCCGGTTTGATTCTCTTTTCCGAGACAGCAAGTGCTTATTCTGAAAAAAAAAAAAAAAAATCTCAGTCCTCAGACATGGGTTACGCTTTGGTGGAGACATGAACGGAACAGTGAGAAAATGTCAAATGCACCCAGGCTAAGAAATGAATGGAGAAGTGTGACTAGAAGATAGCAGCCAGATAGCTTGTGTGGTATTAATTATTTTGCATTCTGCTTGACTGCAGTGTATTGATTTGCGAAATGAATCGGCAACTCTAAACCTCTCAGAGACCTTGACAAAGAAGATTACGAGAACAGTCAAAGCCATGAACTGTGAGGCATGACGTTTGGAGATGTTAAACTGAGCTTTTTAGCCAATAATGTGCTGATCATCTATCGCTCATAGTCAGGATCTTGTTCCAGGAATGATTTCTGTGGCTCGTCGTGGCCGAACACTCTCTGGGATGAGGAACGGGGAGCTTTGCTAAGGGGTCACTGAGCTACACTCATTCATGAGGAGATAAAGTAAGGCTGTGAGATGAGGGCGACTGCCACTGTGGAGGGGCTACAGCTATGAATAGGATCAGACTGCCACAGGAGTATGAAGAATGCTTTGCTATAATCAGTTTCTGCTCCCATGGTGCATTGCTTATTTTGTGCAACCAAGGCATTATCCAGCTTAAGCTGTTGTGAGGAGGTGGGGGAAATGTCTAATTGTCACTGTCTACTCCAGTTAATACTTCTCTAATTCTACTATCTTGGCTACAAAATATCTAATGGAAATGTACATTTTTATGAAAAAAAAAATAGATACAGTTCACTATTTGCAAGCCTTTTTACAGTTCACCTCTTACCAATATGGAGCTAAACAGACGGGGCTGTCAGGGTTATTTTTTTCTGTTTAATTTCATTGTGTTTTGGTTTCATTTCCCTGTTTTGCCTGTGTTCCTGGTAATCATTATGCCATCTTCAAGTGCTATCGGAAATTTCCTACTTCCCACTTATGAAGTCTTAGGCTATGTTTACACGGAAACGATTCTGAAGAGAAAGTGCAAAAGTGGGTGAAATTCAATGTAGTATCCACTCCAGGCAGCTAGGTGGCAACGTGGAGCACTACCACACAACAACACCCAAGTCCGTGTGCCTGCGTACAACCTTCACTGTCCAGCAGACTTTTAATCCGATTAAAATTTTTTACGTTTTCACCCGCGAGTGTTCTCGTGTAAACAGGGCTTCAATTTCAAGCTTGTCGCATTCAAATGCTTTGTTTTCGGAAAGAACAAGAAACCATGAAGGACACCAGATTTATGTTTGTGTCCCATATTCATTGAAAAACAAACATTCACCACATTATCTAAAGTCAGCTTGCTGACCATTCTGGAATTTCAATCAAATACAGTCTATTCCCACCATAGGTAATACGCTGCAAATGGTTTTCATATATCGTCGCTGTCCGATGAAGCCGCGTATGTCCATTTTGACGATTTTGAGATTTTTTCACGGATAGAATGTCCAGGTTCATTTCCGTATACAGCATGCTTCACATTATCTAAATGACCAATGAAAAGTTGTGAAATCATGTCATCTGATTTCCACGTATTTCCATTTGCTGTCAAAGCTGTCAATCACGCAGCGTATCTCCCATAGACAGTATGGTATCTCCCGC
Source organism: Hybognathus amarus (assembly GCA_030378365.1). Lineage (NCBI taxonomy): Eukaryota > Metazoa > Chordata > Actinopteri > Cypriniformes > Leuciscidae > Hybognathus > Hybognathus amarus. The sequence goes on along the minus strand of JAQIUQ010000059.1, from coordinate 356,914 downwards.
CCTGTTATAATCAGATTATGACGGGGGTACTGCGACACGCATCACCGCAGATGAGCAGCTGCTTCAAAAGTGAAAGTAAGTCACAGACACAATCATCTTCACAATCACACAATCATCTTCAAGTAAAGAAACGAAGTGATCTTACAGGGCAGGCTGTTGCCACACTCTTATTGATGTATGTCTTTGATTTTGAAATTAGCTGATGATAAAATGCAGCTCATATCTGTAATAAAATGCAGCTAATTTCCGAACAAAATTATTGTAGGATTGTGTAAATAAAGTATAAGTCTAGCATCGCCATCCATGCCAGTGTATTGATTAATTGTCTCTTCATAGTTTGCAAGAGACATTTAATAAACTGAGCGTATTTAATGAACTGAGCGTAGCCTATTCATCTGTCAATATGAAACGCGATTTGTTCATTCTAATTAATGATCGGAAGAACGCGTTTCCGACCACCGTTACTATACAATATGCACTTAAGTCCATTTAAACTCGATTTTGGGTCAAATATGAATTATATCATGACACTGGCAAGAATATGGTTACATTTAAAGATGTTGTGCCAAGCATGACAACGCTACGTTCAGCTGCTTTTGAAATTACATGTTTTTTTCACTTCCTGAAAAGTAACCGTTTTTGGACATACGTGAGTTTCATCGGGCAGCGACGATATGTAAAAATGCACAATTTTAACAACAATACAATGAGATTGTGAACAATAAAGAATTGCAGTCACAGCAGCAATTGTTCTCCCCTTTGCCATGTTTAAAGTTTGTGGCACATCCATCTCAGCGGACATGTCCAATTTTTAAGTAGGAAACCTCGTATTTAAGAATTTATTAATTCTGATGAATTCTTTCTGGTGCGAGATGAAGGCAGCATTACTTTCTATAGTTTCTCAGAGCGTTCATTTCTGTTTTAGTTATTTTAGTACTTAGTTCTATTTTAGCAAGTTGACAACTTTTCAAATTTTCAGTAATTAGTATTGCAAGTATGTAAAAAAAATATTAGTATTTATTGTACATCCATTAATGCTTATTTCAATGTAAAGCATGTGTAATGTTCACTGAGAAAAATGAGAGAATGTTGAGAATAATTATTTCACACACATGCACACACCCACACACACATATTTCTGTATCTATATACAGTGATATATATATATATATATATATATATATATATATATATATTCACAAATGGAATCTGCTGTTAGCTAATTATAGGTGTATTATCTATTTAAAATATAAAACAAATATGAAACAAAATAAATCATGAAACAGCTAAAATTTAAATAAATAAAATTGTAAAATGTCAAACCATTGTTTTGGCCATAAGATGCTGCAATTTAGTTATGTTTTTTAAATTTTATGAATTTATTCAGTTGTGAAAAGACATCATGAACACTACATGGGATAGTTTGTAGTGTGTAGACAAACTCAGTGCCAAAATATCTTTTTTTGCATGCTAGTCTTGTTATTTTTAAATAGATTGATTTAATGTTGGCTATTTCAGAGATGTGCTCATATTTTAAATTTTCTTCATAGACGTGTAAGAGATAAGATATAGGAGATAAGAAAACTAAACATTCTGTAGTACTCATAATGTTGGGTTTAGTGCACACACACACACATGGGTGGGCACGCACACACAGAGTTTCGCTGTTACCTGTGCATGGTTTGTATTTGCAGTTATTTATCACTCTGTACCATGGTTTGTGTTTGCTGTGAAGGGCAAAGGGTTTGTTTATTTCAGAAATGGAAAATACCATAGAAAGATTTGTCACTGTCATAGTCAAGGTTGAGCAAGAGTTTGAGAAGAAACACAGCTTACTAACACCGAGTAACATGTGCCATATGTTACTAAAGCTGCTATAATGTGATTTTATATTTATACACTATTTTATACACTCACCTAAAGGATTATTATGAACACCATACTAATACTGTGTTTGACCCCCTTTCACCTTCAGAACTGCTTTAATTCTACATGGCAGTGATTCAACAAGGTGTTGAAAACATTCTTTAGAAGTGTTGGCCCATATTGATAGGATAGAATCTTGCAGTTGATGGAGATTTGTGGGATGCACATCCAGGGCACAAAGCTCCTGTTCCACCACATCCCAAAGATGCTCAATTGGGTTGAGATCTGGTGACTGTGGGGGCCATTTTAGTACAGTTAACTCATTATCATGTTCAAGAAACCAATTTGAAATTATTCAAGCTTTGTGACATGGTGCATTATCCTGCTGGAAGTAGCCATCAGAGGATGGGTACATGGTGGCCATAAAGGCATGGATATGGTTAGAAACAATGCTCAGGTAGGCTGTGGCATTTGAACGATACCTAATTGGCACTAAGGGGCCTGAATGTGTCAAGAAAACATCCTCCACACCATTATACCACCACCACCAGCCTGCACAGTGGTAACAAGGCATGATAGATCCATGTTCTCATTCTGTTTACACCAAATTCTGACTCTTCCATCTGAAAGTCTTAACCGAAATCGAGACTCATCAGACCCGGCAAAATTGTTTGAGTCTCAATTGTCCAATTTTGGTGAGCTCTTGCAATTTTTTTTTCTTATATTTGTCGTGGAGAATGAGTGGTACCCGGTGGGGCCATCTACTGTTGAAGCTCATCCACCTCAAAGTTGTGCAGTGGTGTTGCTTCACATGTCCAGTGTAAACACAGCAGTGACTGAATGCTGGCCAAGATATTCATGCAGTGTGAAAAAAACAGCGACCCGACTACTTTGAAAATCGTGCAGTTTGAACTTGGCATAACTGACACCTAAGGTGTCTAAAGCATCAGATATTGAAGCATGGTCAAATGCTTCCCAAGGCGTCAGTTAGGTGAAGCATTGGGATGAGAATGGACTGAAAAAATATCGAACTAGTCCTTTAAGTAGTATGATTGTATGCTTCCGACCTCAGACAAAATCTTGGTATGGTGATAGAATCGCTCATTAATCACGATAATTTTTAACCAACAAACTAGAGATTAAAATAAACAGTGTAAGTGAAAGCAGAAGGGAAAGAAAATATTGGACATCTGAAAAAAAAATCACTTTCAGAGCACAAAAAAAAACTTTCTTCCTGAATGTCAGGGTTAGATCTTTTTTAGGTTATGTAACTTCCATCTTTTGTGCTTGCAGTATGAAAATGAGTACATTAGCATTTAAACATGCATAACCTTGAAGCTTTTCAACATTTTTAAAACACTTTCTTCCTCTATTTGCCACATTTTAACAGCGTACTTCACTGCTTTCCCTGCAATTCCTCAAACTTCCCCATGAAGGGCAGTTTAAAGTATTTAAAGATTGCAGTGGAAATGTAACTGACTCTGGCTTCTGTGGGGATTCAAAGAGCACAGACTTATGGGGAGGATTTTGCTTGCGGTGGTTTTGGCTTTGCCACTTCACACAATGCAGCCCATTAATGGAACTAAATTATTTTCCATTAAAGATAAGCCTCCGTGTGCTTGCCCAACCTGAGTCCAGCAGCTGAGCGTGAGCAATTAAAACTTGCAATGACATTTGCCATCCTGCTGTTTTGTGAAAGATGAGGGTAATGGTGGTACCGTTGTGATGACCTTCACTGTACCCCCTGTCGGTTATAAAGTGACTGCACACTTTATTCATAAACTCAAACTGCTATGTGGTCACCTTTTGAGTTTATAAATGTGTGAAAACATTCGAATGTAGGTGGCAGCTACCTAATAACTTCACTGTTCTTGTTCCTTATTGTTGCAAACACATTTTTTATTTAGTTAACTAAAAGAGTTAAAGAAACATTTAACCTGTTAAGGTCGTAACAACCCGATACCGGGGGGGGGATTGCGATTCTGAGAACGTTTGCTTCCTGGTCGCACTTTTGATATTTGGAGGTCCAGGATGAAACATTAACAGTCATATGTTATATACATTACAAAGCTTAGACCCTCTACTTTTTCACACAAAACCATCATTCTTTTCATTTTACATATTGGATAATTTAAAAGTTTATATTCCTCCACCCGCAACCGAAATTTGCCGACCTTCAGAAAGCTGAGATGTGATCATGGATATGAATATTGATAGCATTGGTCAAATTTGCAATACCGACAAAGGCAAGTCATATATCAAACAAAACCTTTCTTCCACATGACTTTTGCTGTATGGCTTATTTACGTTGACATAATACAACAGATCAAATGATTGCATAACTCTTCACGAAAGATTTACATCTTTTGGTGTTCGTAAACAAACTGGGGAAACGCGTTGCATTTCAGTCTCCGATTACAGCATGTCTGAGCTAGAAGTTCATCAAAAATGTACATAAACTTTCACCTTAGACTGTTTTCTTCAAAATGAGTCCATTTTCGCCTTCATGTGAGTTTCGCTTGATAGATGCAGATTCCATCTGCCGTCTCATTTAGTCCAGTCACGCAGGAGAAGATAAGTCATTTGTTTTCATACGATCCACATGATATGCTCGTAAACTTGGCGAGATGATGGCGGACTACGCATCATTGGGGAAGCTTACGCTTATCTCAGGCATGACGTGACATGTCGTGGACATCTATGGTGGACACACCTTTCCTCTAAAACAAACAGAGTCTGAGATTTTACAGCGTTTGCCTCAGGGTGAGAAAAAAATGTAGATATTCTTCAGCCGCCGCAGTCTGGACGCACTCTCTCATAAAAGACACCTTAAAAAGCCACTTTGCCCCCCCTTGGTGTCATAGCAACAACTTTTTTAATCGGAAATGTTAGGCGCATAATTTTTTTTTCAGTGTGGGGACATCTCAGTGGAATCAAATGGAACTTATAATAGGTAGCTGTTGCACACAATACCAGAGATCAGTCCACCTTCAAACAAAGATTCAAAGAAAAAAAACACACAAAAGCGCCTACTTTTTTGTGTGTTCTTTTGATATTTTAAACACATACAATCATTTTTATTACATTTGACACTTGATTTTGTTTGTTTAAAGGGTTTCCTATTAAAATGACACCAATTATTTGCATTTACTTCACTGTATGTGGGGTATCAGGAGCCATCAGATTTGGGTATGTGTCCACTTTATGCGGAATTCGCAAAATAAACCAAAGAGCTTAAGAGGTTAAAGGGGGGGTTGACTGCAATTTCACTTTTTTCATTTTAAATAGTGTGTAATGTTGCTGTTGGTGCATGAACAGTATCTGCAAAGTTGCAGCGCTGAAAGTTCAGTGTAAGCAGAGATATCATCTTTTAAAAACCAGGAAGTATAACTGCCTACAAAAACGACTCAATTGGGACTACAGCTGGGTTATGGTACGTCACTAACCTACACATTTGCATCAACCCCTCCCTCGGAATATGCAGAAAATGGCATGCGCAATGCGCATATTTCTGAGGCACGTCGACTCGTCAAGTGTGTTGTTCACGCAGCTGTCAGGTTTTCTGTGTTCGGGCTTCCCATGGACGCTATTCTTCCTCAAAAATGGATACAATTTATGTTTGATTATGTTCCTGAAAATGACACGATCAGAGTTCGAACACCGGATTCAACAAGAAACTGTTACTAAAACATGAAGCAGTTCCGAACTTTAAACAAGAGGCAGCAGTGTTGGGACACAATCTGTAAGTAGGCTAAGACTTAATCATTTTAAATGTATTTGCATGTATAATTCAAGACGTAGCCTTGTGTTTTATTTTTTTCAAATGCCAGCGCTGGCTTTATAGCCACTACTAGTTAGACTATGCGAATTTTGTGTCTACGACAAATGCGTACGAACATTATGGACCTGAACTTTCTATAAGTACTAATGTTTTAAACGTATTTTTCATGTATATGTGCTTTATGACGTTATTTTGGATTTGATCAAGAGCGTAAACATGCCAACGCTGTTTGAGTATAATATTAGTCAGCCAGTCCGTTGCTATTGTTGCCAGTCAGATGCTATTGTGTAAAACAAACGTGTATAAAGTTAAAGGTTTTTAGCAAATTATCATTCAGAAACATTTAGTAAGAGCCGATGTGTGGTGAGGTTCTGTTTGACTCTCATCATCGCGGCTTTCTCCTGTCTGATTCTGCCTGAAACTGAAACTGCAGTTCCACACATATTTACATCTGGACCGGAGCTCATGACATGCCCATAAAGGTAATGGGCGTTAATCTCCGGACAACGTGAGCGACAGTTTAGCCAATCACAACACACCGGGTCAGAACTAACCAATCTGAGCTCACTACGTGATTCTGAGGGAGTGTTTTCATAGAATCAGGAAGTGAACCGCTCGTTCAGGGGACAGAGGAGAGCGCGGCTGACAATAAAGGTGAAGTTTATGAAAAATAAGACTTTAAAAAAAAGAAAAAACACGAATACATACAATCATGCAAAGAAAAAAAGCAGTCAACCTCCTCTTTAAGTAATATAGCTTTCCAGACAATGAAACCGACAGAACAGTTCAAAAGTAATTTGAACAAACTAATGTTATTCAGAAAGATGAATTTACTTTGATCAGTTACAAAAAAATTCTATTTAAAATTAATGCAGTTGAATTTTATATTCGTCAAAGAATCTTGAAAATTAAATGTATTAATTTCCATAAAATATGAAGCAGCACAACTGTTTCCAGCACAATTTTTTTTCTTGAGCAGCAAATCAGCATATTAGAATGATTTCTGAAGGATCATGTGACACTGAAGTCAGTAATGCTGAAAATTCCGCTTTGCATAACATGAATAAATTACATTTTAAAATATAATCAAATATAAAACAGTTTTTGTTAACAATTTTTCACATTATGTATTTAACAAATAAATGTGCTGCTTGAAAAATACTGCAACTAATCTCCAGATCAAAAATGTACAATTTCTATTTATTAAAACAGGAACATTTTAAATGATTTGTGCATGTCCTAAGTAATAATAATCTCAATAAAAAAAAATCAGAGTTAAAATATATCTATATAATAATAATAATCTATCAACTCAGAGTAAAGTGTTATTTTATTATTCTTTTTCATAAGTTTCACAACAACTGGTTGTCAAACTTGGGGAAACCCTGTCCTGGATAATACATCTGTTTTAAAACTGCCACACCTTACGATTTAGACAAATGTTTGCCCTTCACGTTTACATTTCTGTTCTGGATCCCTAATTGGCTGGCTCATCATCAATCCTTTGATTGGCTGAAGTCCTCATCTCTGCCTGCTGAGGTCATACTTAATGAGGCAGGGAGCAGATCAGTCTTTCTCCATCCTCTCTTAGCTCCGCTTCCTAATGCAGAGTGATGCATGACCAGCTGGCGTGCCTGTGTACAACTGCTGCTGATTAGAAAAGTGCCTCTTAGTCTCAAGCAGATACAGAGATGAAATAAACGTTATAATGAGGAAGGAGAAACACTAAGGATGGAGAGATGAGAGAGAAGAGGAGAGACTCTCTGCACTCACTTTAAAGAGGCTTTGAGTTTGTGATTGGCATTAGGAGACTTCTTCCCTTGGGGAACTCCGACTGCAGTCCCTCGGTAATTCAACATAATAATACTGTGAGCAGTCTTTGCTTGGTTCTCAGCTCATTTTGAGACAAAATTAAGCATGTTTTTAGTTCCCAAAATGTGTATAGAGTGAATGTATATAAAGTTTCATGCTAAATGCATTTAAACCTTGAAATAAAGCTTCCATCTGAACATGCTTATGACTACATGCTTATTAACATGCCATTAGTTTGGGGGCTCCTCCTGAGGACAAGATTTCGATGGGGAGCTGAACTCTAGAGATGGGAACTCGGCTGCAGTGCCTCTTTCTGGGAGAGATGCAGTGTTGCCCAAACCAGGATCCAGAAATGTCAGCTATACTGAAACGCCAGATGCAGAGCCTGAGATCCCTGCCTGGATATGTGTCCAAGGTTCTGGCGTACCAATCCCAAGATGCACCATGCCCCATGCCCCCTCAGGTTGTGAGCCTACTCCACTCGGAGTGTAGCTTTTTCCTGGGTGCTGGCACAGGTTGCCTCACTGACTGATATCTGTAGAGCTGCGGGCTGGGCGACACCAAACACATTCGCTAGATTTTATAGCCTTCGTGTCAGGCAGGTAGCTTCCTGTTTGCTCCCTCTTCATAGAAGCAAGTCAACACCATAGGCCCCGCTCGGAAATGTCGGCTTGCTGTGCCATTCACCTCCTATGGACTGGATACGTGCTCCAGTTGAGTTCCCTGTTGCCGAACCCTGTTGAGTTCCTCAGCAGTCGGATGTGGCGCAGTATCCAATGCTAGGCCTAGCACTCGTATGCATTGGTGGAACCTGTGCTAGGCTGGGTTCCATATGTTGTGATCCCTATGGCGATCACATATGTGTATTCTTCCGTGGTATGGCTCCGCTCTGCTGTCTCTAACCGGTGTTAATAAGAAATATAAAATATCTTTGTTCAGAACTGGTGTACTCATTGATGCTGAATACCGTATATTAGGGTTGGGTGATGTCTACCAATTTGGCATCAAACTGCATGCTTTCATGCTATGGCTGGCGCTGAGCCAAAGACAGACACACTTGTCATCATAACTGTTCAGTGTTTTTAACCAAATAATGTTTATTTTAGGTTTCAGACATTTAAATACATATAATTTATAGCAAAACAATACATTTATAGTTTGTAAAATACACAATGGTGTCTATGGAAGCAGCAATAACAACCCTTGATGTGTAGCTGATGCCGTCTAAACATTGTGATGTCTGTCAGCCATCACGATGGACTTTCATATCGATCCATCGGCCCAACCCTGCTGTACCCCATGTTTTTCCATCGTCCATCCGCAACCCCATGTTTTTCTATTCTATTTGTTAAATATATCTGACTCTCTGGTGTCTATGATAATGGTAAAAATAGTAGTATTTAAGTGAATAACAGTACATGGATTTTCAGGAACAATCACTGGTGCAAACAGAGGTGCCCAGAAAAACCACAGTAGTGATATATCTGAAAGGGTTAAAAGATCTAGAGGTCTAGAGGAAAACAGTTCTGTAAAGTTGAAAAGTTGGCTCTCTTTTTCAAAGTTGAGATGAAAAGTTGAGTTTTGATGAATGCACATTTTCAAAGCCATTTTCTTCTCTGATTACACTCAACGATTCAGTAGATATGTACTTACTACTTAACTTCTAGCCACGTTCCTTCTAATGAGATCCTAATATGCTTCTTCAACTTAAACACTAAACTGCCAGGAATTAGATGCCCGGAGGCTGCGTTTACCAAAGAGTACTTGACTGCAAGAAGAAGCAGAATCTAAATGATGCCCATTTCAGCCTTGAGAGAGTGAGAGTTTTCAGTGATCTGAAAAAAAAAAACATGTAAAGAATAATAACAAATAGAACATCATCTTGTTTGGGTGAAGTTCTTTCTGGTGCATTTCACTGAAGCAGCTCAACAGCTTTGAGCTTCTCTAAAAGTAAACTGAAATATTATCACCTCTGCTATCTTTTTGAGATGAACACATATCTCACATCTGGATGTTCTGGTGATGGTGGATAGATGAAGACCTCAGGACACCAATGGCAACTAGAGGAATGACAGAAGCGAGATTTCTGCAGCTCACATGAGGATCTCCTGCTGCTTTACAGCTGCTCCTCATCAAAGACTCTTCACTTGCAAGCATGTGAATAACATTCATTAAAGCAGCACCATAGGTGCATTTTGTCTGAATCTGAGAAATGTCATTAACCATTGCAACAGACAGAATTTATGTGAATGATGTTTTTACCAATCAAAATGCTATAAAATGTAACATTGAATAAAGAGATTTGAACAACTGAATTCCTTTCCACATCTATGAATGTGCCATTAAGTCCATCAAAAATAAGGGGGCTTTCACACTGGCAGTTTATTTTGGAACCGGGCAAAAAAATCGGTAATGTGAACGCTGTCATGGGACCCGGGTGTGCACTGGGGTTCCGAAACTCGAGACTACCTGGAGGAGGTGGTCTGAGTTCGAGTTGCTTACGTACCACGGTTCGCGTGAATGTGAAAGCAACATGGATTCGGACACGCACTTCAGGAAGTAAAGTATCCTGCGCATGCGTTTTAGCTTATTGTGATGTATTCAGTTAAATAAAACACTTGTAAGGGATGATAGCGTTAATGATTTACCTCGGAAAGAAGCGAGAGTGAGCCTGCAGTGTATTCGTGCATTGCGCATGGAATCAGAGCAACACATTTGGAAATCCACTGTCTCCTCAAAAGAGTCCGTTTTCAAGCAGCAGAAGTCCACATTATGTGACACACGCCCAGTAAACCTGTATTGTTCACTCAACTGCTCATAATAGCAGCAAATTAATAAAAAAAACCACAATATTTACACATTTTCTGCTTTCTATCATGCGCCGTGCACGTTTGCGATGACGTAAGATGCACGCAAGCGCACCGGGGTTCGATATAATCAAGTTGAGTGTGAAACCAGACCAACGCTGCGGGGGCGCCGGGAACAACGCGCTCGGGCTCACACCGCAGCAAACGAGCCCAGTGTAAAAGCCCCCTTAGATGTATTATTCTATAGAGAAGATGAAAACATTATTTTAGAAATCATTATTTAATGCCTGAACCCATAGTAAGGCGAATGCTGGTGTATAATGAGATATTTTAGCAAAATCTATATATTATTATAGTATTTATTAATTTTTTGATTCAGTTTTTATGGATTTTATTTTAGATTAATTTTAAAGCGGTCATGGACTGAGAATTATTTTTTCCTTGATCTTTTTACAGAAAGAGGTTGTTATGCTACAAAAATATCCTGTAAGTTTCAAAACTCAAAACCTTGTTATTCCAAAAACATCTTTTAGAAATCGACAGGATGTAAAAAATGGGGACTTATGACGTCATAGTGCAGGGGAAGACCGCCTTTCCCCAAATAACAATGCAAACATGATGTAAATACACTAAGAGCTTCGCTGTGTAGTGTAACAGCATCATTGATTTCATAACGAGTGTTGTCAAGTGTCCAGATAAACTCGCACTGTGTGATTGACAGCTTGGGTGATTGGAAAGGGAGTGTTCTGTAAATAATTTAATCACAGTTTAAATAAGATTATTATTATCCTACTTTGAGAAACGATGTGAAGTTAATCGTTTAGTCACTGGCTTGATTTACTGTTGAAAAAACTATCAATACCTACGTCTACATCACTACGTCTTTGTCCACTACCCACTGGCACATTAGTGAATAGTTGCATGAGAACAAGAAAAGAGCGACACAGGATCAATTCAATTACCTTCCAAAGGATCCTAATGCTAGGATTTTTTTCCCCCAAAAATGTGAATGTCTAAGCATTGCATTATTTGTTTGTGTTCGATGCATTTCACTGTGGATTATTTGGTAAATGTTGCAATTTGGACACAGGCTTTGCAAACAGACTTTTATGATATGGATCTGCCAGCAACGCCCAAAAAAATATGTAAGTAACCATTTTTATTCTAATGCCTGATCTGTGATCAGTGATTTCTGATGTGTAATTATTCAAGTTCAGACAGATTTTCCCTCAAAATTGTTCACTACTGTTTATACATCAGTAAATCAAGCAGTGACTAAACAATTAACTTCACATCGTTTCTCTAAGTAGGATGAAAATAATCTTATTAAAACGGTGATTAAATTATTTACTGTTCAGAACACTAGTGATGGGAAGTCCGATTCTTTTCCGCAAACCGGTTCTTTTCCGCAAACCGGTTCTTTCGGACAGTTCGTTTTAATGAACCGGTTCAAAAAAACGATTCTCCAGTTATTTTATGTCATCTCGTAATGACGTCAATTCTATCATCCTGGTGGATAAAAATACTTTAAATTAAAGGCATTTGTAATCATAACTTCAGTTAAATAATAGTACTCATTGTCATAATCATCTTGGATAAGTTTCTTACATTTACATTTTGCAAACGAACCCTGCTGCAGCCTAGGCGATGTGCTAACACAGATGTTTTACATGTTTTAAATATATAAAATGCATAAATGGTCTTCATCATTGTATTTGTTATTAAATAAACTTACATTTCACCAATTCGCCCTCTCATTTAAGTCCTGGGTTCACCCGTACTGCGTGCTCATGTATCAGCACAGGATCAGTCGGCCGTAAGAAAGTTTTGTTCAGAGACGGTGCTATCACGCATGTAATAGCTCCAGCTCATCTCCAGCTCATCGGTTCTCTGTATCGAACGTGTCCGAAAGAAACAGTTCTTGGTTCTGTACTGGTGATTCAAGAACTGTAACAACCAGTTCTCGACTCGAGAACCATAGCATAGGCCTGTGTGTGCTGAGCTGAAACCTGAAAATACAGTCGGCAAAACTAAAACATCTATGCATGTCTGTCTCCAATATAGCCTTCTGTAGCCTATACAGTATACATGTTTATAATGTGTTAACATAATGAATTAAACATATATGTTTAATTCATTATGTTAACACATTATAAACATTTACTAAGCAGTGCACCGTTAAAACCTTGCCAAGAGTTTGACATCAAAGATTTATATTGTTACTTAGAAATTAAATGAGCTGTTCCTGAAAATATTATTGTAGTATAATGATAAATGTTTAGTTTGACAGTTTTACAATCCAATCACTGTTTCCAAACTTTAAAATAATACAGTGATAATACAGTAATTATGTGATAAATATGTTTCCAAAATGTTTTATTTTGTTACACTTTCTGATGTTCAACTAAAGACTTAGGAAACGTACATTTCGTCCATCAGAAAAAAATTGCACACATGCTCAGCTCATCAACTCATCATCAGTTCTCAGTATGTCGAACATGTCCGAAAGAAACAGTTCTCGGTTCTGTACTGGTTATCCGAGAACCGCTGTACCTATTTGTTTGGTAGTACACGCATGCGCAGTATCAGCTGCTCAAGCTCATCACTTCTCTCAGCACCAACATATGTCTCAGTTCAGTGAACTTTTTGAGTTACTGGAATAAAATGTACTCCAGCTGGATATTGGTTTATTTCGATTCAGAGGGACTGTCAGGCATGTCTGAAAGTGAGTAACTTTAGTAACTTGTGGTTCAGCGCTGACGCAAGCCGCGAACTGTTTCAAACGATTCAGTCCGATTTAGTGTACTGGTTTGACCGGTTCACTAAAAAGAACCAGTTCAAAAGAACGATTCATTCACGAACCGGCCATCACTACAGAACACTCCCTTTTCAATTGCCCAAGATGTCAATCACACAGTGCGAGTTTATCTGGACACTTGACAACACTCGTTGTGAAATCAATGATGTTGTTACACTACACAATGAAGCTCTTACTGTATTTACATCATGTTTGCATTGTTACTTGGGGAAAACATTTGTGAGAGCACTGAAATTGCATTGCAATGATGAGATCTCTACAGTCACGCGATCAACAGACTTTGTTATCTGCTCAATGCACATCACTGCAACTTTTCCTGTGATAGGAATAGATCTAAACATAATCCTATAATCAACACTTTTTACGATTTGTTAATCTCGATAATTAGTAATAGTAATAGTAAAAACATAGTAAAAGATTTTGAGAGATTTCCACATGTAATGTTAGCTATTTCATATGCAAACATGTCAGCCAATCACAACAGTGTGCTTTAAATTGAAGTCTCAGCAGACAGGCCCCTTCAAACTAACCTGGCCCTAGCCAGATGAATATCGCTCCGCCTAGCTCCACTCACATCCATCTGGAACCTCTCCCATTGAGAGTGATTTCTCCAAGCAATTTTATGGCCTAGCCAATCAGGACGCAGGGCGGGAGTATCACAGATGTGACGTAGTGGAGAAGCGACCGTGCGTCAGTGCGTGAGACTGTTTTGATTCAGACAACAATGGCGGCTCGCATCGAGGAAGCAAGCGTTAACATTGATGCTGCTATTTCATCCGTGTTGTCCAATTTACATAACATTGTTTCATTAAAAGAACACCAGAGAACGGCATCTTCGAGTCTGCCGATAAAGCGAAAGCACCGACTGCATATCCGACTGCTTCTTTGTTAAAAATAAGTTTGCTGTGCATAATGTTGCCTTTTATCCGCACATTTTCATGGCACAGACGGCATTGATCGTTTACCGACATTGCGCTGATTGATGGCTATTCTGTTTTGTTTTTCCTGCGTCGCTCCCATCAGCGTCACGGGTTGGCTTCGGTGTGAGCGGTTGAAATAGCACGTCGATCAAGATGACAGACACGTGGCTTATCCAATTGTATGCAAGAATTTTTGATAAGGCCCAGCCTTCTGAAACGCCATTTCAATGGATCGGTTCCAGATGGATGAGTGGAGCTAGGCGGAGCGATATTCATCTGGCTAGGGCCAGGTTACCTTCAAACAGAGCATTCATATAAGAGGCTAAAATTATGGTAGGAAAAATGCCTTTTATTTTTTAAATTATGAAAATTGTTGAATCTTACTAACAATATTATAAAGTAACCCCAGGCAACATTATCAAAGTAATACAAATAATCCACTTCATGACCCCTTCAAGTTTAATTTTAAAAATGTTCAACTTTTCAAGAGCCAACGCAGGCGTCAACCAATCAGATCTCCTATGCAAATACCCTAGCGCTAGCTGATTGCGCTCATGCAACACTGGAAAATGAATGTGGCTGTTGTCACTATGACGGTCGCATCAGCACCATGCTTCAGACACACCCTCCGTCAAACATCAAAGCTCTTTGTGAATGTAGCGTTAAAGGACAAGTTCGGTATTTTACAATTTTACAATTGACCTTTTTCCGAACACCTCACAACCGTACATTCTTCGGCTGAATAATAGACAATCCAGCCCAGTTGGTGGCGATAATGCACCTTTGCCAATTGCAAGCAAACCACTTGTGTACACGTGACCTAATGCAACGACTGCATAACATTACAGAAACAATACAAACAACCCCATTTCCGTTTCCAGGCGGCTGAGTAATAGCTGACATCACAGAACATACAATACAAGTCAATGGAGTTGTACAATAACTTGGATAAAACTTTTATAGACTAAAAAGTGGGCCAATTTAGTCCCAAGTTGATTTGAAACAGTACACAACAAGTATACTTCCAATACGTTGATATTGGTATACTTACTAAAGTACTGTATTCTTAATTTTTTTTAACTTTACTTATGTATACTTAATTAAACAAAGTAAACTCATTTTTTAAAGGGATAACATGCTTCTTCAATAAACTACACAATTTAAGTTTTATTTGTGATTGTTTACTGTAAAAAGTTTGCGTGCATGATGCGAACTGTTGATGAAGAATAGCAAAGCTTGTTAAAAAAAATATAGTAGCCCATTTAGTCAGTTTTTGGATGAGAACTTAAAAGCAGCATCAGTTGTAACAGGTCTTGACTAGCATGTGAAATCTCTATTCAAAAGATGAACACAAACATAAAGTCTCCATTCTACATCAGAGAGTTTTAGGGATCATTAGCAGAGAGAAAATGTAGCTGCACGCAAAAGGGTACACTGGGATACAAAAGAATGACAAGCTCAAGTTTGTCTGGACTTTTGTCTTGAAAATTGCATTGTATAAATCATTGTATTTCAAGAGATGCATTGCCACAAAAAATAGTCTGTATTGTGGTGAAATTCTCTCGCTGAATAGCCACAAAAAAAAAGATAAACTCAACAGCAGCTCCCAAATTGCATAATTCAAATGAAGACATTGAATAAGGGTCTGTGAGAATGTGGCTATAAAGAACCGCATAATTAGAACATTTGTCCCTTTGCAGCTTGTCCTCTATAAGCAGGCATGGGAAGGGAGCAGAAAGCTTTGCTATTGGCCAAGTAACTATCTGTATTTTTCTGTGGAATTGCCACTCTAATAGATTCCCAATGTAACTGAAAATTGAATTCAGAAGTGGACAGTGTATGTGAAAGCATCTACACTGGCAGCGCCAATCGCACCTTGCTAAGGCTGGTAATTTCATGGGTTATCATTTCCTTTGATCCTGCCTGGTTGTCTATATTTGATCTTTTCTCATTACGGGGAGCACATAGTCACCTGTTTAATGATGTATCGGCCTGTTAGGGCACATCTGATGAAACGGACTGTACAGAATCAACTTTTAAAATGAGCCCTCCTGTGTACAGATAAAATACACAATGTTTTCTTTTACAGGCCAAGAACACGTCAGAAATACAATTTAACTCGGTGGGCTGAATTTAATAAAAAAATGTATAGTTTGCTAAGTGGTTAAAAATTAAAAAGTGTAATTTCTCAAATAATAATAAAAAAATCTTTGACCTTCTGAGATGTTATAAGAGCTGAGTGAAGAATTCTCAACCAATTAATTCAAAACTGCAAAAAAAAAGATCAGTAAAGAGTGAGTCTAAATTATCTTCAACTGATTCTTTGAAGTACTTTGACAGCACATTGCTATGTAGCGAATAGTAAACGAGTTAACCACTAAGCAATTTTCAACACAGCTACTGTTTCATTCAGAAATTATATATTTGAATGATTGAGTGAATAATTTTCAACACACTGAATCTTGAGTGAATCATTGAATTTTTCGCAACCAACAGGTTCAAACATGTGAATTCATTCAGGAACAAATTAAGTGTATACTGTATGTATACACTGTATTTAGCACAAACATGACTACCATAATATGTAAGCAACATGTATGTACATGTTTGTATTTTGAGAGAATATTGTTTATGCATGTTTATTGAAAAAACTAAAAATGAAAGTTTCTGAAACAAGGCCACAAAACACATACTAAATATGTATCTACAAGACTTTTGACTAATGGATGTTGTCGCCTATTTTGCTTCAAAATGGCCTGCGCAACGGACTTGGTGGCTCACAGAGCTAACTCTATGATGAGATGCTTTGCAGACTGTAGTGAGTCAATGGCTGGCTCTCTGAGTAGTGTCCATAGAATCATATAGGATTCATAGACAATTGAAATGTTTTGGGGGCAGGTGTAAGACTGGAAAAAATTGTTGAAGAGCTAGACCTGACCGCTGGTCTATGAGACGAAGGACCTTGGCAAATTAACATTTGAACTCTCACACACACACTTCTTCCTGCTCTCAGAAGGTGTGAACTCAATGCTAATTTACACTGTTAGCAAATGGTACCATATAAATCAACTTCTGCCCCCAGTAAGTCTGGGTTGGTGAACACAGTATATTTCCACTGTGAACTCATGTTTACATATGAAATGAGGTCTGGCTATGTAATGAAATGCAGCGGAATGTTCAGGGCCCTTTCTGTATCTCAGATCAGCCCATGAGGCTGGGGGTCTAAGTGACACCAAAATGAATGGGAGTCAATGGAATGCTAACAGCAGGTGATGGCTTGCTAATCATAGGCGGCCCCCACGGTAGCTTTGGTTTCCGGCTGATGTATTACCCCCTTGGTAATGTCAGGACCTTAAGGGATGATGCTGCTTCAGGGGAGATAATTTGCAAACAATTCTTCCACCTTCGTCCACTTCGTCCAATTCCACTTCGTCGAATTCTTCCGCATCGTCCATACTGTGTTCTTTCAGCCCCATAATAGATGAGTAGTTTGTCGTTTGGGAACTGAACACATCTGACAAAACCAGTTTCCTCCAGAATCTCGAGAGAAGTTGTGAATTTGACAGCAGTAAACGTTCATCTAATTTATTCTTTTGACAAAATTTCTGCTTTTGCCAATCGATATTAGCAATGACATGAGTCACAACCTCCATAAGCTTCTGTGAGATTACAAATTTATTATATGATTAATTTAGGTTTCCACTCCAATGGTATAAAAACTGATAAAGTTAAGTATGGATTTTAGATGATTCTCCAGCCAGTCTCTTTCCTAATAGTCCTGTTTTCTCACCTCCCAGCCTAGAGATTTAATCATTTAGGTTGATTGGATTATAGCTATAGGGGAGACTTCCACCTTTTGTCTTTAATGGCTCTGGGATGGCTCTTTGGAACCAGAGTTCCTGGCGACTATCAGCATCTGAATAGTTATGCTGATTCAATTGGATTGGTAATGCCCTCAAAGTAGGGTGTGTTCCTTCTTCATTTGCATGCTTTGTTTCAGAGTGACTCCATCCCTATGTAAACTCCTCCCCTCTAAATGTATAAATTGTATGGGAACATTTCCCTTAGTTAGACTATCCTTGAGATGACTACAGTGACGCAATAAAGAACTTCTGCGTTAAAGATACCTCAGAGTCTCCTGGTCTGTTGCGTGGAAGAATAAAACTTCACTACACTTCTCATAGGAGTGTGATGTGACGAGTCCTCAACATCTCCTGCCTCGATGCTAACAACATCCAACTCCTCGGAGCTGGATAGCTACAGCACCAAAGCTTCACTCTGGGCAGAAGAAACCGATGAATCGTGTGATTCCAAACCCTGAAAAAAAGGCACTAGATCCAGCAGGGGAAGGCCGAGAAATGGCAGAGCACATCTCTAATCCCCCCTACTAGTTAGCAAACCCCACAACTGCTCTGCCTCAGCAGCAACGGGACCCGGGCCACAAGGAAAGCGACACTAGGAGCCCTCCTGAACGAGTGCCTGGCACAATCAAAAATCAGTCAGCCCCTCGAGATCTGACCATGCATAATCTGCTCAGAATCTGACATTGTTTGGGGTGCGCTTTATAGCTTTCTGGTCATGACGTCACCTGTCTATGACACCCCCGCCATGCCATTGAACTAATTTCACACGTGCTTCATGACGCAATCTCACAGAGGCGTTCCGATCGGACGTCGCTATTCTGACGCAGGGCAAGTTCCCTGGGAAGGGAACAATATTGCACTCATATACTGTAGTGTAGGTTTAAATTTAGCTCAGCTATTTATGATCACAGTATCTTGCAAACACAGTATAAACAATATAGACTTGGCTCATTATTCTTTTCAAAACGTCTGTCTGAAAAAAATTCATTCAGTCCTGAAGGGCTTATTTTGTATATTGTCTTTTTACTGCATTAGAATTATTGATGTGGCTCTTGAAGGGAAAAAAAAGCCAAGTAGCCAAGAATATAAAAGCTGCTATATCTAGTATTGGATCCAGATGTTGCCAGACAAAAGATTTGAAAAGAATAATGAGTCAGAGAACAATGAGTGATTGTTCATACTTCCTGTGACAAAGGAAATGACCCCTTGTTTGCATATTTGAGCCACTGGGTGGTGAAAGTATCAGGCCCCAGCTGCTTTTGACATTTGAGAAAATGAACAAAAAGCAGTTGCAGGTTTTTTTGTCCTTTCTTTTTCAGCAGATAGTAGGAAACATGGATGTGTGATACATTTGTCACCTAGGTAGTGCACCAGCTGTTCCTTTTCCTTGACTGCAGCACTTGATAACTTGGCTGCATCTAAACTGATTAGCTCAGTTTGAACACTTGTTCTTTTCTGCTTCATCCTTATGAGTGTCAGACTTATTATGGAGAAGAGAAAGAGAGAAAAACAGCAGAGAAAATGAGCCAGTGGTGCAGATGGTTGTCTGACCCACTGGAAGCCTGGGCATCCACAGATGATATTAGTGTTTGTGCTCAGGTCCTGTAATTGGTTATTAGAGTCAAACTGCCCCCAGATGCGGCCTCATGCTGTCATAAAGGAAGAGAGATGAGAATGAGCAAGAAATGAAGGAATACGGCAACTTTGAATCTTCATTATTGCTACATTAGAACATAAATAGATAGATATATGATAGATAGATATATGATAGATAGATAGATAGATAGATAGATAGATAGATAGATAGATAGATAGATAGATAGATAGATAGATAGGACACCATTTAATCTTAAAATAAAGTTTACAAAGGGTTTTTTGCAGAGATGCCTCTGAAGAAACATTTGTGACACTTGCTGGCAAAATGAGTCAGAATGACCAAATTTTTAGAAAAATGATTTATTTTTATTTAAACATTCTCCAAAAACAAATAATAAAAAGAAACTTTAAAATAATGTATTTGTTGAAATTGGACAACAAATGAACGAGCTACAGTACTAATCAATTTTGAATGAGCTACAAGTCAATTTTGAGAAAAATCTGTTTAAAGTTTCCTGAAGGTTACAAAACAAAATCACCTAGCAACCTAAAAATCAGTGCTATTAAATAACACAAAATTATTTGGCACACAAAAAGTCAAAATCCAAATCTTTACAATGGTGATATGCTTTCCAACAATATCAAACCTGTGCTAAGATGAAGAACCAGTCGTTGAACAAAGTAAGCAAAGAATTTTTTTTCAGGGATTATTAAAGGGTACATATCATGCTTTTAAATCATTCATTTTTACTTATAAATCATACATTTGTGGTCTATATAAAGCATAACTGCAATGCTTGGGTTTGAATTACTCATTATTATAGCTCCATAGGCCCCTTTTCTACCCTTTTCTGATGTCCTTCTGTGAGCAAGTTGTTTCAATGCGGCCCCTTTAAATAAAAAGGCGTACCGTCTTACCCCGCCTGCTTTCCAGTTCGCTGAGTTCACGGTCAGCTCAACTCAGGTTCAACTCTCTGCGTTCGGCCATTATTGTAGTTTGATAAGAGATACGATTACTATAGCTTCTTTTTTTTATACTCTTTATTTTGCATTTTTCTTATTTCAACACAACATACAAAGAACAAGGGGCACTATATATTGTATAATAACAAAATAGTAATAAAAAAAGAAAAGAAAAAAATAAATTACAATTAGAGTGTTAGAATTGTTCCACTTCTTTATATGCAAGCCATTTTTTCCAATGCTTATTATATATGTGACCTTTAATACGTAGAAAGTATGTCATTTTCTCCATTGAATGTATCTCCTCCACTATTTCTTTCCATTGCTCAATCCGAGGGGGTCGATCTTTAGCCAAGACCGAGTGATAGCCTTTTTACATGCAATCATTAGAATTTTAAAAAGGTAAATGTCATCTTTTTGGATCACCTCACAAGGTAGTAGACCTAGCAAGAAAATCTTGGGGTCTCTAGGAATGACATAACCCATTACACTCCCAGTAATTAGAAAGATACGGTCCCAGAATTGTTCTAACTTTGAGCACATCCAAAATATATGAGAGTGATTGGCGTTCCAATGCCCACACTGTCGCCAGCATTGCTGTTGTTCACCCCTTAGTTTATTAATAATATGAGGTGTAATGAAAAATCTGACCAGATTCTTCCACCCAAATTCCCTCCATCTTTTCGAGCTAGTAGACGTCTGTTGTGTCACGCACATCGAAAGCCAATCACCCTCTGACACTTCTATACACAGCTCCTTTTCCCATTTTGACTTAATATACAAGGTATTATTTCCATTTTGTTTCTGCAGAGCTTTATACAATTTGGAAACAGTTTTACTTGGTTTGAGCTTATAAGCATTAATAAAAACTTGAACAATGTCATTGCCCTCAGGAGAAATACCCTCTCTTATTTCACTGTTATAGAAATGTCTCACTTGGAAATATTTGAATAGGTCCCTGTTCTCTAGATTATATTGTCTCTTGAGTTGTTCGAATGTCTTGAAGGTATTACCATCTACAAACTGGCACAGGGCCATAAGGCCTTGATCTTTCCAACTTAAGAATGAAGAATCTATTTCACCTAGTCGAAAACTCGGGTTGCAGGAGGGCCAGATCAAGAGTTTAATATCATTAGCCAATTTGTATTTATTTACTACCTCTTTCCAAATTAAAAGTGTATCTTCAACTATACAATTCCCATCTTTGTTTGTAATAACTTTACCTCCTAGACGGGTTTGAGGTTGGCTCTGACCCTGGGTTAGTTCAATCAGTCTCCATTGAGCCTCGATTTCTGGGGAGCACCAGTAGACTATATATCGCATTTGAGATGCGTAGTAGTATTCCTTCAGATTTGGAAGGGCTAGACCGCCATGATCTTTATCAATCTGAAGTGTTCTAAATTTTATCCTTGGTCTAGCCCCTGCCCCAAATGAATCGTGATACTAACCGGTCCCAAGCGCTGAAAGTGTGAGTCAGAAATCCTGATAGGCAATGACATGAAAGATACAAAAATCTGGGAAGCAGGTTCATTTTCACTATTTCCAATCTAGAATTGAAGTCTAGTATCAGCATTGTCCAGCGCTTCATGTCTTTTTGTATAGAGTCAATAACTTTCTCAAAGTTCAAACTGAACAAATCATCTAGATCTTGAGAGATAAACACACCTAGATACTTTAACTTTTTAGCTTCCCAATTAAGTTTATAATTGTGTCGTATGGATTTACTGCGTTGCTAGCTTGGTCCGGTTCGGTATTAGCTTTTGCGGCTGAGGCATTTTATTATGAGCTTTGGGCATTTTTATCGATTTATTTGTGGCCTAGTATGCTTCTTCTCCCTCTTATGAATTATTTTGTTATAGATAACAAACAGAATTGCGAGTTCAAACGGGATTTCGAGGTTAGAGTGGGAGAGAGGTTTCAATGCGACCGACTACTCCATGTGCACACACCGGAAGTCCACGATTACTATAGCTTCAAAGAACATTTTTATTCACGCGTTAACAAAAGGTCAACAACGGAAGACTTGTCCACCAAGCCTTACATATTCGAGCCAGAGTGAGCGATTTGAAAAAGATGACGATGACGAACCGTCTTTCATATGGAGGCAGGTATGTAAGTTAACTATGTTGTGTTATTCAGTGAAAGTCGACTATTTCTCTTGTTAAAAACAAGCACACTGACAAGATAAATGACTGCGGCCTGATCTTACCACTAAAAATCTGTATTAATAATAATACGAATAACTTACGTTCTAGAAGCATCAGGAAACACATCAGCTAAATGATAGAAGGAATTTACCCGACGGCAAACCCTTCTGTATACTGGCTCACTACATCCAACAACCGAACATTTTGACTAGCCCTCTCGTAACTTCTGCATCATTGAGCTTGGACTACAAAATCGGAGCAAGAAGATAATAATGGCGGATTGCTCCTAGTGTTGGACCGGATATCGTCAATGTCCTTATTTGTCAATTCCGCTGCAAATACGGTGACGTACTTGCTCAAAAAACGTCATAGACAACAGAAAAATCTGAACAGGTTGAAAAATATGACCAAAACTGAATATAAAGATATAAACGAAGCACCTGAAGAGAATAATTTCATCTTTTCTGTACTTATAAACACTCCAACCTACAACAAAATGTATTTAAGGGCTAAAAAGTGGATTTTGCATGATATGTCCCCTACAAAATAAAGATAACTATTTGTTTTTAATTGCTATTTGGAGCATTTGGGATAATGTACAAATTTAGTTTTTTCTTAAGAATGAAGAACATTTTAAAATTTACATAACCATGTTCCAGTATAAAAAAAGTCCCATTGTGCATTGGACATGTTTCATGAATGTTTCCAAGGAACCATATAGGCCAATGAAAAATCTTTATTTGAAGGAAGTGTATGCCCAGAAAAACGGTTGAGATTAGAAGACTGTTACAATTAGAACCAGGACTTTGTCCTTTTTGAAATTTAGCAATATTAAATTGTTAAATTGTTGCCATAGACAAAGTAACACAGACACATGTGACCCTGGATGACAAAACCAGTCATAAGTTGCACGGGTAAATTTGTGGGATAGCCAACAATATATATTGTATGGGTCAAAATAATTAATTATTTTTCTTTAATGCCAAAAATCATTATGATATTGAGTAATGGTCATGTTCCATCAAGACATTTTTTGTAAATTTTCTACCCGTAAATATATCAAATATAAATTTTTGTGAGTCAATGCAGCAAATCGCAAACAGAAATTGTCAACTTAAAGTGATTTTTTAAATCAAATACTTTGATTTTTTCTGCACCCTAGATTCCAGATTTTCAAATAGCTGTATCTCAGCCCATATATTGTCCTATTATCGACAAACCTTACTATTCAGCTTTCAAATTATGCATAAATCTCAATTAAAAAATGTGTACCCTTATGACAGGTTTTGTGGTCCAGGGTCACATGGCTAATTCAGTGCATCAACTGCAATAATATAGAGGAACTGACATTTTTTTATACACATATTTTTACTATTTTATTTTATTTTATTTTACATTCAAAGGTCAACATCTTTGCATATTTCATTAACAGGACTTTTTTTTTCATTAGACATCCTATATTACAGTGTTTCTCCCAAACAATACACTAGTTGTGATATGTTGAATTCAAAAATCGCCTTGAAAGAATAAGTCATTGCAGTTCACACCCCATTCAGATCTGAACAGACAGCCTGCAATAAACAACACTCAGCTAACCTCATTATACACACGCTACCTGCATATATTTTAATTACCTTCTATCCTGCCAACACACCTACACGCGGCTTGGCAAGCCGGGCATGTGCGTAAAGGGGACGATAAAAGAGCAAGACATTCCCAGAGCAGGTGTAAAATGTTGGAAAGTTTATCTGTGTAATATGTCGCTATAAATACTCATTGGAATATAAAAAACATTTAGAGGAGAAATTCTGCATTTCAGATATCTTCCGCTCAGCAGATTACAGTTGTGGCTGGAGTCATTAGCGTCTCCACTCCACAAACAAACTTAAAAGTGAAGGCAATTACCAGCAGCATGCTGTGATTTCAAGGGTGTTTTTGAAGATGGGTGGGCTGAGTTTTGTGTGTGCGTATGAGCGTGTCTCTGATGGGGCAGCAAATGGCAAAGACCAAAATAGCATTTATCTGATCACAGGTGGTTGCTGTTAGTTAAAAAAACAACAACAGCGCAATAGCCAAGCAGACAGCAAACTCTGCCTTTCTAGCCCATTCTTATTGCATAGCTTTTAGGGAGTGTGAGTGGTGGGCCTCCCTAGCACTGCTGTCCTATGACGGGAAGAGTGCCAGCACAGTTTGGGTAGAGACGAGGACAGCAGAGTATAAACACTAATGACGCCCATATGGTCCCACAGATAGATTAATTGAGCGGAGACTGTTAGAAACAGACCACATAGATGCAAAGAAAAGGAGTGGAAGAGCAAACTGAATGAATAAATAAGTTCGAAATAAATAAATAAGATATGAAAATTAATGATAGGAAACGGGAAGTGAAATGTTTACTTGCATTCAGAAAGAAACAGCCGGAGACACAGATTTACTGGTTACATTTCAGTGCAGACTGACTGACTCCTGACCATCAAAACTTACAATTTTATACAGATAATGTGACTCGTGTTGGGGTCTCCAAACAACAGCCGTTATTTAAAAAAATACATTTTATGTTATTTGAAGAATTATGCAAAACTCGTTTCCACAATGTTTTGGGTGGTTGCCAGGTCGTTGCTATGCTGTTATGGGTAACAAGGATGTTTGGGGGGTGGATCCTAAATGGTTAAGGAGTGTTGCCAGGATATTGCTATGCTGCAATTTATTTCTAGGATTTTCTCAGGGGTTGCCAGAATGTTCCTAGAATGTTATGGGTGGATAATAGGTGGTTGCAGGATATTGTTATGCTGTAATGGGTTAATATGTGTTTGCTAGAACATTTCTTTGCAGTTGCTGAAGGTATTTGAGTGGTTGCTGTGGTTTCCAGGATTTTGCTATGCCGTGGTGTTCTAGAGGGTGGCTTGGTGGCTATGGGTGTTTGTCAGGTTTTTGCTATGCTGTTACTTACAGTACAGTATGCATTCTAGGTGGTTGCTAGGTGTTTTTAAGCCAGATTGCACTTACACCTTCTTTCTAATGTGCCTTTTCTGATGAGACATGGTCGTTTTATATGATGAAAAGATTGCATTTAGGCTCATATAAACATTCATCAACTCACACATCAGTTGTGGTAAACAGAAGCTCAAGCGTGTTTGCTTGTATGTACCAAGAACCAATTAGGTTCTTCCTCATATGTCACGCAGCACGTTTGAGCTTCCGCAATTACCAATCGGTTTTGTTCTCGCACGTCAAGCAGGTTCGGTTAAAGCTTCTGTTTATGCTCACTGATCAATGTTTACATGCAAGTAAAAGCCTAAATTTGATATGTTCATCATATAAGCATTTGAAAATCTTCAGATCTTCAGGTTTCAGTCAATCTCATGTTGATCTTGAGTACCTATTGAGTAATATTGCATCCATAATATATCCAAAAAGTCTTTAGTTTTATTAATATTATACCGAGTCTTTCCGGAAAAAGCTGAGCGGTTGGAGGCGTGCCGTGTGGACGGAGCTAAATAATCACGAGCGTGCAAAGATTTTACATTGAGAGCGCCTGGAAGCTGTGACGTCCTAAAACATACTACACCATAATACATACAAACATAATACAACTACAAACAATACCAAGTCTGCGCTCATACAGAATGCGTTTTTGCTCAAAAAAACGTGAGATGGGCAGTAAATGGGAGGAAAACACAAGGTCTCGAGTATTTTTTAAAAATTATAAATGATTTGAACTTGAGCGCTGTGTTTTTAGAACACCATGTCATGCTTGAGTTTTAGAACATTTGTGTCTGCTACTCGTTGTTTATTAAGACGTGATTTGGTTTTACAATAAACAAACAGACACCTACAGTAGCCACCTAAACAAATGTATTTAAACAAACACACACCATACATCGCACGCTCCATAGATACATTAACTACCGGTATATGTGATCATGTTGTTTAGACTACTTGCTGCGCCTAAGTTACACACCGATAGACACACAGACATTTGAAGCAGTTCTACTCACCACCTGCGGTTCCAACGCAAGACCGTTAACCTTTAGTGTTGGGACTGCTCCATCCTTGAGAACTAAACGATTAGCTAATCAGTGCGCTGTTGTCTTGGCAACCAAGAACACACTTCTTCGGTGACATATCGCAGTGCAGCCGATGCACAGCGCTTTGATGGGCATAGGTTACGGCTATTGCTCTGACAGCTGCCGCACGCGCCCTTCTGAGAGGAAGTGCCCTTAGGAACCGTATAAGTAAATTCCGGCGCATCTGACATCAAATGCAAACATACTTAAAAAAACTTTCCGAAAACTTGTGACAACCAGGAAGGAGTATTTTATATTTTACTGAATGTATGTAGCTGAATGTAAATAACAGAAAAAGCATTTTCACTTTCATTAAAGTGCCCCTATTTTAGTACATTTCTAATGTGAATTGCGCCAACGTTGATGTTTATGTGTGTCTGTGTGTTGCACATCCATAATCGCAAAGAGGACGCGATTACACCTCTATAAGTACATAAATGTATCAAATAACCATATTGAGACATACTGGTCCATTCTCATTTGTGTTTATTCTGCCGGAGTCTCTTCTTCATCTGGGTCTGATCAGAGACTATTTATTTCTGTCAGGTCAATTAAGTCAAGAACACACAGACAAAAATATATATTTTACAATTTTTATTTTGAAATTGTTAAATGGACTGCAAACAGTTGATGTTCCTGGATTTGAAATTTGACAGTATGACTTTGTTCAGGACAGCAGCAGCAGCATTAGGGAACGCTCACACAGTTTAGGACTGTGAGAACAAAAATATCCCCTGTGAACAGAGCGGCAACATGACATAACAAATGCCACGTTGTGCCTGGGGAGGAGCTGGAAGGTGGTGGGCAGCAGAAGTGAGCAGCAAGCATGTATTGAGCAAGCTGAATGAGCTTTAAATGGGGCGCCTTGTTTGAGCTTTGGCCATTGGGCAGCAAGGGGAGTTACCCAGCTAATACAGCTCAACTGCAGCAGATTAGCTGACGAGATGGTGTTATTAGCAAATGGCATAAGCAGCATCTTGACTACCTGACCTGCCAGAACTGACGCTGACGCTCAATTTCTGTCAGGTCCATTAAGTCAAGAACACACAGACAAAAATATATATTTTAACATTTTTATTTAGAAATTATTAAAATGGATTGCAAACAGAATGTCTCGAATCGGTGTCGTCTGAGCTGCCCTAATTTAGCGATTTATGAATTCGTAAATGTATTAATTATTGGAATGACGTCAGACCGAAAACTTAAACATGTTGTTACATAGATTAGGCTGTCTAACTTGAACTGCTTGACGGACTACGGTGTAGCTCTAAAGAGATGACTAATCCACATCTGAGATGAACTAGATGAAGTAGATAAACAGGTCGCGTATTCAGGGGCATTAACGGAGGAGAGCTCCAGCAGAAATGATTATAGTATTTATTTAGCAAACAAATCAGATAATTGAACTCATAAGCTTTCTGTGCGTCAAGAATAGCCTGAACATCGGGAAGGAGGTATCTTCGCAAGCCGCAGAGGACCACCGCCCCATAGCATTAAGGGTTGAAACCGGAGCGGATGCAACCGCCGTTGTTGCTGCTGCGCCAATGCGCAGAGAATGAGCAGTATTGCCGTCCGGGTGCAGTCCACAGAATTGGCAAAGGAGGCATAGGTGACACGAAAACCAGGCTCTGGACATTGTTTTCCTGCCTGCGTGAAGAACAATGGTTCCTGCGGATCAGCACCTGGCGCGGTACCTCAAATAGAACAGCATGGAAATCAGAGGACAAAAAGCAGGGTTGGACTCAGAGATATACACAATCACGCTTTCGAGGTTTTTTTTATCTATCAGTTTTGGAGTGTTTTAAAAATAATGTAAAATGGTGATCATGAATTGAGACATCAGAAATTGTTAGATTGAAATTTGGGTCAAAGAACAAGTGTGTGAAGAAATTTCACCACCCCTTAGAAAACCAAAAAAGGCTGTGAGAATGACTGTTTCTAACAATTGATCCGTATACGGGCCAAAACACCCATCCCATAATTTTGATCTGATTTGTTTAACCAAAAGGTAGTGTACAAGGAGAGACGTTAATCGTTGCCTTAAGGAGATTGTCTTTTGATCCCCGTTCAGCAAAAGGCAGATGGAAGGAGTTTCCAAAATACTGGAGGCAGATGGATCCAGGCAGCACAGATGGAATTGAATGCCAGCAACAGTACTTTTGATAAAAAAAGGTCTGAAGTTTCCAATCTTCGAAGCAGTGGACTATAAAAGCACTAATATACGATATATTGATAGGCAGAACAGCAACAGATAAAGAAGCACAAAAACTGATGTAATAAGACCATGCAGAGTTACACAATTTTAATGTAGACCTAGCCATGTAAGATGTCTCATGAACCTGTTAATAAATGGAATGGATGAATGCCTCTTCTAATTATATTAACCATAGCCTCGTTGTCGCAGAAAAACATAATTTGCTTCCTAGCCCAGTATTTACCCCACAGAATGCATGCAACGACGATCGGAAACAGTTCTAATGGGGCTGTCGAAGAATCACCGGCAGGTAGGGGAACGCATTTCTTCTGGCCAGGCGGACGCAAACCATTCGTTTTGAAAAATCCCCCCGAACCCTACTGAACGTGCAGCATCAGTATACAGATTAAAGGCTAAAGAGGACTCCATGAAATCATTGAGAATAAAGGAAATGCCGTTCCATTTATTTAATAGCAGAGACCAAAATTTTAGCTCAGATCTACATCCCGCATCTAAAATAACTATATCATTGAGAGCTTTAGCAGATTTAGAAAGGTCAAGCAGCCTGGAAATAAATGATCTGCCTTGAGGAATTTCTCTCATTGCGAAATTAAGGTGCCCTAAAAGAGAGAGCAAGTCCCTTTTTGAAAAAGATTTTGATTTTTTTGCGACTTTCATAACTCTGTCTTATCCGGGATAATTTCTTGAGGGGAGTGAAGCTTGCATTTGATTTGAATTGAGAGAAATACCTAAGAATTCACTGACTTTGACTGGACCCATGGCCTTTTCCTTCGAGAGAGGAATGCCTAATTCAGAAAAAGTGCGTTTGAGAATCATATATAGAAGTCAGATTTTTTGGAAGGAAAATCTACTAGAAGAAAATCATCTAAAAGATGAAGGACAAATGATAATTCGCTGATTTAAGAAGAATCCAGGACAAATCTTCAGACAAGGTATCAAAAATTTTTCGACTGCTACGACAGCCAAAAGTGGGTCTAACCCCAAAATAATTTTTTTCCCTCCACTGGACGCCGAACAAATGCCACTGTGAGGAATGCAATGGCATCACCTTTAAAAGCATCGGAAATATCTGCCTTTGCAAGCAAAGCTCCACGTCCTTTCTTTTTAATGGACTTGATGGCATCATCGACAGTGTGGTAAAAAAGTCGAAAACGGGGCTAAAGGAATAAGGCTATCGATGCTGTTCTGCCAAACCATTGTGGGGAGCAGAAAGATCGATTATTAAACGTTTTTACCCCAATATTTTTGAGTGGCTACCCCTATAAGAGTTATCCTGAAAATTGGGAAGGGAGAATTATCAAATGGGCCTATCATGAATCCTTTCTTAACCTCTTTCTCAAGCAAGGTATCCACAGTTTCCGGCTCCTGAGACGCGGACAACAGGTTCTGGCAATGAAAAGATACAGCAGGAAAATGCAGCAGCCCAGCAAAAAAAAACCTGAACAAGACCAGTCAGTGAATAATCCACAAAACAGCGGTCAGGATGCTTTTTCAATGCCCGTCCCAGCTTGGGAACGTTTATGGGAGTTGATGGTTTTATTTCTTTCGCTCCATTTTATGAAAGCGTGTTCTCCTCGGGCACACAGACTTTGGGTGGGCGTTCCCACAGTAGCTACAAACATGAAAATATTTACAATTATGATTCCCACAAATATTTTAATTGAAATTAAAGCAAATAGGAGTACTGAAAGTTATTCACCTGGGGGCCAGCTTTGTAGATCGGGCCAGGATAAGACATGGAGGAAATAGGCTTAGATTTAGAGCATAAATTGGTAGAATATGAGAGAGAGCCGCAAACGGAGCAGGACAGGATTTGGTGACCTGTAAAGTGTCTACTTATGAGCGCAAGATCGACCACTGACCAGTCTAGTCTCTGATTGAAACGTTGAATGAACATAGCTGCTTTTGCAGAAAAAGACTTTTGAGGGTCCTTTCAGGTAAAAATTCCGTGGTGACGTCATCACTTCCGAGGCTGGCGCGGATGATGATGCAGATTGGAGACAACAGCGGAAGTTGAAGCCGGGTGGAATGTCGAAAGGGAGCCGTCTTCCAGTGTTTAGATCCTAGCGGACATACCAAGGAGAGAAGATTGGATATCAGAAAGTGCCATGAGCACTGGATCATCTGCTGAAAAAGCACTTGGGCCCCGGACGAACAGGGCAGCTGACTCGTTTTTGCGCTGGGGCTTTGTTGCAGAGGTGAGACCAAGTCATTATTTTGCAAGTCACAAGTAAGTCTCGAAGTCTTTGCATTCAAGTCCCAAGTCAAGTCTTGAGTCTTAGCATTCAAGTCCCGAGTCAAGACAGACAAGTCCAAGTCAAGTTGCAAGTCCTCGAGTTTAAGTTTCAAGTCTTAAACAAGTCATTAGTGCTTTCTGCACAAATTTACTGTCTAAGTGTTAATAACTAGCCTATAGTAAATTAAATGTATACTAAATCTAAACATCAGAAAGGCTTTTAAAATATGATATAATGTATAATATTGTCATATTTATTCAAACTTAGTGGATGTTGATTGGTTGGTTGTCTTGGTTGAATGTAAAGAGTGGCAATGCAGATTTAAAAAAAATAAATAAATAAAGGTAACTGGTCATTGGGAAAATTAATCATGATTTGCTACACATTAAGTTTAAAATATTTAGTCCCTGCTTAAATTATTTTGTTAACACGACAGTAATTGTACTAGAACATTCCTATTTCCATGGTGACGTATCAAGCGTCACATGACACTTTTTGGGGCTACGTGTCTGTCATTTACAAAACATAACGTAAATCTAGGGCTGGCGATATGGCCAAAAAAATTATCACGATAATTTTTCTTATATCAGTCTAATATTGTATAATTATCACATGATATATGTTAAATCTTTATTTCTGCTCCTAAGTGAAAGTTGTATAAAACATGTGTTAATTGTGTTTTAAACGACTATTTAAATTTATGTTCATTAACAAAAACAGTAACATCTGTTTTTTTTATGTAACAACCACATTTTTATTTGGTAAAAAGTAATATTCTGACTGTTTGAGTTGTATTAAAATTAACCATTGTTCATCCAGTATCATGCATTTAGACCATGATAACCACAGTAAATCCATGGTAGGCTAAATTGATTCAGTATCAATTCAGATTCTGACTGCATCTTTGCACGCAGTTTTTCTCCTTTTGTCAGCGGTGTTTCATCTGCCTTTAAACTGGTTTAAACTTGACATTTGTGTTCTTCACTGATCTCAAGCGCTTCTCACTGGATCTTGTGAGGGAGACGATCAGAGTGCGAGTGTGCGTGAGCTCGCGCTGCGCTCAGTGTGCTGCCGTTTGGACTTTGAGCCGAGCGGATAAATGCTCCGTGTGAGCGCGCTGTTCAAATGAGTTTCATTCCGCTTTTGGCGTATAAACATTATCAAACATTTATCGACCTCTCTGATATCGTTTTATCGAGAAAAATTCTATCGCGATAATTATCGTTATCATTTTATCACCCAGCCCTACGTATATCCATTCATTTCTTCTCTGAAAGACATGAAAGTGAGTGGCTGGTGAACAGGGAGAAGACTTTATAGTTACCTATAGGCTAAAATGTGCATTTATTGTGGGGGAAATATAACGTCTTAAAATTACATTTGAAAGGTTATTATATCCGCTTACTTAGACATCAGTGTTTTTTTCTCAAATCAAAAACATTATTTGGTTGAAAACTGTCTGAACGTGTGATAATAAATGACAACTGACACGCGCTGCTGAACGCACTCGATCACAGCGCTCTCTGGCTCAGTGCCAAATGTGTAAAAGCAGCGCTGTGATCAGTGCTGTAATCAGTGCTGTGATCATGTGTCAATGATACAGTGCTATACTACAGTCAGTGATTATTACAACTCTGATCCGCGGTTTTAGAAGGTAGGTCAAGTCTTTCCAAGTCACAGGGCTCAAGTCCGAGTTGGCCGTCTCTGGATTTTTTTGCTTCGATGCTGTGCTTTCCGGACTGGGGAGGAGGCACCGGTGGAGATTCAACGACTGGAATAACTAGAGAAATCGCAGTGGAGGGCAAATAGTTCCTCGTGAGAGGTGCCACACGGAGGCTGAATATCGTTTAAAAATAGGGTTTCCAGTATTTTTGCCACGGGCCAATCGCCGATGCATGGTTGGGACAATTTATTCGCCAGCCACCGAAAACTCCTACGAGTGGTGGCATTATCTGCCATTCTTCCTCGACAGCGGCGGAAGTCATAGCGGACAATAGAGTGAGTAAACACAGTACTTTTGTGCTTAACAACATGAGTGATTTTAAGCCAACGCATAAAGCAGCAGAAGCGAGCAGCAAGCATGTATTGAGCAAGCTGAATGAGCTTTAAATGGGGCGCCTTGTTTGAGCTTTGGCCATTGAGCAGCAAGGGTAGTTACCCAGCTAATACAGCTCAGCTGGAGCAGATCAGCTGACGAGAATGGTGTTATTAGCAAATGGCATAAGCATATTATATATATATATATATATATATATATATATATATTAGGGCTGTCAGTTAAACGCGTTATTAACGGCGTTAACGCAAACCCATTTTAACGGCGTTAATTTTTGTATGCGCGATTAACTTTTTGTCCTCAGCAAATTTTGTAGTTTTTTTCACATACTTTTGCAACAGGACAGCGGCATGCGTCCTGATTCATTTCAGTGTCTCGCGCCTCGTTCATCCACTCAAAGCCGGCTCGCAAGCCGAAACGAGTGTGTGCGTCGTGCCTGTTGTTTTGTTTCCGGTCTAGCTAGATCCGCTTGCGCTTTGGTCGAAGAAGCAACGAAACGTCCTGCGCGGCGCAAGCCATTTGAAATGAATGGGTTTCAGATCGCAGCGCAGGCCGTTTTGTGCCGCACACACTCGTTTCAGCTTGCGAGCCGGCCAAATAGTAACGTTATGTTTTGAGTGGATGACGAGCGCGAGATGCCGAAATGGATGACAATGAGATTCTGAATGTAAAGTTTACTTTTAAAAAGTTGCCAAATTGTCCCATTGACAAGACCAAAGCGATCTGTATGTTTTGTCATTATGAACTGAGCTATCATCATTGCAGCACGTCCAGCCTGAAACACCACTTGATGATGGCCAAGCAAACACACACACACACAAACACAGATGATGCAAATTCTCCACCCCCTCGTCAATATCAGGACCTCGTCAGTATTTCTTTCACCCTTTTATTGATGGACAGTGTTACATTGTGTGAGAGATTATTTAGGCTATATATGTTAGAGTGAAATTGAACACTATTCCAATGTTATTTTCAATAATAATAATTAAAAAAACAAGCCAATCCACTTTTCCATGTTGATAAGAGCATTAAAATGAGAAAAAAATGTAACAAAAAGAAATCAAAAGACATTTAAGAATAGATAAAAATGTGACGATTAGGTAAGAGAGTAACGTATGACATTAATGCGATTAATCGCGATTAAATATTTTAATTGTTTGACAGCACTAATATATATATATATATATATATATATATATATATATATATATATATATATATATATATATATGCAGCTCATTTGCATTTAAGGTTATATGCACCAAAAAACAGCACTTTTTAAAACAGGCCCTGAAAATTACATTTTAAAGCAGTTATAATACATTAACTGTGGGGTATTTTGTGCTGAAACTTCACAGATACATTCTGGGGACACCCTAGACCAATATTACATCTTGTAAAAAGGGGCTTAATAGATGCTCTTTAAAGGCTCATAATTTTGTTTTGTAGAAACCTCTTACAACAGGTTTACATGCATCAAAGGTCAACAAACTGTTTCATTTTCACATAATAATACACACAGACTACGTTTACATGCAGCCAATTTTCAGGTTATGGTCGGGTTAAGGTCACTTTTCGGGTTTCTGAAACATTAGGGATAACCCGTTTACATGCGCGAGCAGAGAGAGTTTCTCCTGTATACATGAAATTGCAATATCCTGATGTAAACAGCGACGCGCGGTTCAGCGTCTAGACGTACGGACAACCTTGGACGCAAAATGCATCATTTTTGATTCTTCTTCCTGTATCCAAAGACAACAACAACAGCAGCATGCGGATAGTTCTGGGCAGACAGTGATCGTCTTTGTTTCGCGCTTTGATGCTGGTAACGTCACTGAGCTCGCTCCAAAAGTATGCTGTGCTGTGTCTTCGCCATGTTTACTTCTGGTATACTGCACGTGGATTTTTGTATGCGCCGAGAAGTTTCTCTTCTCAAAAGACCATGATTCCTTGCGAATAGAACATGCGCAGAACACAAATCACTATGGGGATATGCCGATACGCGTTTACATGACCAAAAATTCGGGTTAAAAAAGGGTACCCAGGTATAATATCCCGGTTTTTAAAATCCGGGATATGAGCATTTGAGCATATTCCCTAAACCATAATAGGGGCACTATAAAGGCATGTTAATTTCGGGTGTAAATATTCAGATCTCTATGACTTGGGTCCCTCCTTCAATGTCAGTGGGAATTTCAGTCCCAGCCCATCAGTCAAAATTGTGTATTGAGTATAACAGGAAGGAGTTAAAGGGATAGTTAACTTTGAAATTATTTGTTGATATGATTTAGCTTACCTCAAGGGCATCCAAGATGTAGGTGTATTTGTTTCCACAGTATTTTCAATTTTGATATTTTTAGGTCAAACCATTTGTGTATATCAGTCATATAATGGAGGTGTATGGTCACCACCTCAAAGAGCATGCACAGAGAAGTCCAAATTAAACGTGATTTAATGACTCCTAAATGTACACATTGATGGCCTCTGATATATCGAAATCGTCTTCCATTGCAATTCTCTGTATATCTAAATATGTTTAGATCTTCACAGTGAAGGGCAAGACTTCTGAAATCTCTGTATAAACAATGAGTGATGTATACACGCGAGAGATCACTTCTGGGGCTTTTCGGCACTGGAAAAACTTGGAAATACTGTGCAAAAGAAGAACACCTACCTCTTGGATGCCTTTGAAATAAGAGCCCGTCCACACGAAGAGCGTGTTTCACTGTATACGTATACATTTTTTTATCGTATTGGCGTTTCGTCCACACTGATCCGGCGTTTTGGGAGAGTGAAACCGCTATTTTTTGAAACCGGGTCCCAAAGTGGATAAATCTGAAAACGACACCCTTGTGGTTTCGTGTGTACAGCCAATCCGTATATTTTGTGAAACGATGATGTCATCACGTTACGTGTCGGTGCATCGTGTCGAACGCCATCTTCGTTGTCTTCTTCTTGGTTCTTATATGGTTCGTAAAGAGTGTGCAAGGTTATGTGCATGCTGCGAAGTCTTCTTCTCCGTGTATAAGTGTATCTCTGTGGCAGAATTACAGCGTCCCATACTGGATCTGGCATATATACTACACAGTTTTCAGTCAGTTTCAGTGGTTTCGTGTGTTCGCAGATATTTTCTGAGACCGACGCCGTGTTTACGGGATTTTTTTTTTTAGAAGGAAGAAAAAAAAAATTCGATAGGGAACGCACTGGCTTCGTGTGGACGTGGCCTAAAACATATAAAAAATTAATTTCAAAGTGAACTATTTTCTTTACCAACAAATAGCATGCCAAATCAGCTACACTTCATGACAACTGGTTGTCTCATTAGAAAGGAACAAAAGCAATTGTGAAACAGATGGAATTAGACATTTTTGGAACTGGATTACAGGAAAGGTCCGACTGTCATCAGTATAGTTCCCTTTTCTCTCTGCCATTAATTTTCGTTTTCAAACCTAATATAAATTAGTTTTCAAGCTCATCTCTCAGCCTTTCCCACGTTCTCTCCGCAGCAGCCATCATAAGTTATTCTTCTGCCTTCTTCATTTTTTCCTGCATCAGTTGTTCTCTCCTCACCTCTCTCATTTCCTTGTCTCTCCTTCTTTCATGCTGGCCCATTTGTGCTGTGTTCTGTGCGGGGGTGAGTCTCTTTGGGCCTGGCTCCAAGCGCCCACTGATGGCTGTGGGGCTAATTCAGCCCAACAGGACATTAATCATGTGCCTATCGAGATCTCTTTAGGGTGACTGAAAACCGATTTGTGTGTGAGAGTGAGTGTGTGTGTGTGTGCGTGTGCATGGAAGTGTATGTTAGTGTGTACTTAACATAATGTGTGCACTAAATTACACCAGGCAGGAAATACATAAATGAAAATTGATAGCTGATGTACGAATTATGACACATGGTTTTGCATGTGAAGCGACTGCTGCTTGTAAAACAATGCAGACTTAAAATTAAGAAATATATACATGTAAAGTTCATTTTCATAGTGATTCTATGCTTTGCTTGCAACATGAAACATTGGGGAATTTAGAACAATGTGCATGCTAACACATTTTTAAAGCAAGCTTCTTTAAGAATTTGAATAACAATGAATGCTATTCTAAATGAACACAAGTTAAACTAAGGAAAACGTTTTAATTTGGGCAATACATCTTCAAGGCTTATTACTATTCATAGTAAGGATGTTTCTTCTTCGTCAGTAATGAACAATTTTGTTTGTTCATTAAAGCGATATTTCGCCCTATAATATTGGTTATCATTTTCTTATCCAGATATTGTTCCAAACCGGCAGTGCGTTTCCTTTACAATGACAGAACTCGGTGCTTATCTGCCATAGTACGATGCATTGTTAAAGAAATCAACTAGCTTGTCACGACTGTTTCTGTGAAAGGATATTGGGTGTTGCTGCGAAAGACACGTCAAGGACTTTTGCTCGCTTACTCTTCGGCCGTTGTGCGTGTGCGGCATATATATAATAATAATATTTATTATTTTTAACTGTTGGCAAACTAAAAGTGTTTGTAGAATTTGTAAAATTTTTCTTTTTACCTGGGTGTGCTTGCTTGTGCAAGCAAAGGCAGCTGGAAAATTTATTAAACGTGTAGAATACTTTCCAAGCCATAACATATAGTATTATAAATTCAGACGTTTGTGATATATATATATATATATATATATATTTATATATTTAACATAAGATTATGTTTTAAAATCAATTGAACACAGAGCAGTTTTTCATATATATAAAAAACATAAGATTATCTTTAAAAATCGATTGAACGCAGAGCAGTTTTTCCGGTACAATTTGTAGACTGTACGGGTTAAAATTGCTCTGAAAGCAATTTTGTGAAGTCGACTGCAATTGACAATGTATAATTTACCAACTAAATAATTATGCATTTTTCATTTCTTGTATATGCAAAAATTCCCTTTCAGCCAGCAGCTCACATTGCAAAACATCCAAAATACTTCAAACCTGGCATCTTCTCCATACTACACTGCCGTTTGTACTCATCACAGCACTTGTGTTGTTGATGTACTGTAATCGTCACAGCCAGATAATACAGTGTGAAAGAACCTGCAAAAGGGGTGGAATTAAACTCTTATGCTGTCTTGTTCTTCTATCTTACATCGAAAATTATACAGTAGATGTGCATTGCAACACTTGTAACTTCTTTCTGACACAAACACATTATTACAGAGAGTGGAGTGCAATGTGTCATGAATTCTACACGAATGTGGTTCACGTAGGTGTGAAGTGCAAAAGGAGTAACGGCGTGCCTCCATTGTGATCCATTCAAAGCTATTCCTTTAATCTGATATCTCTCAGACAGTGTTTGAAGCTCAGGTCAGACTCTCTCAGCCTGTGAGGTGTGAAGTCCAGAGGGATGATAATTCTTCAAGCTGTTGGGATTTGTAACCTCTTTGTGGAGGAGGACACGTCGGGGTAATACAGGTAGCCGGCAGTGGCCTGGGAGTCAATTAGTCACCGCAGTGCACAACACAAGCTGACAGCAACATCGGCCGGGCCGAGGGAACACACACAAACTCTATTGCACTCACTCCAGGCTATCAGAGAGAGCAGTCCCATGGCACCGTGCTCACCACCGCCTACAGCTTGTTAGAAGACGTACGAACTGGAGCTCGTGTGGAGAGCGAGGGCAAATATTTTAGGGTTATTAAATTCAAGAGGGAACAATAAATATGATGCACAGAAAAAGTCTGGTAACTGTGTTAGTGATAAAACATGAAGCCGATAGGGTGGTTAATAATGGAGGCTGACACAACACTCTGGAGACCCTGAGGCTTGAATGTGTTCCGGTAAAGAATAGCGTGAGTGAAAACCTTGAAAAGGTATAAACCAATGCTCGAAACCTTGGCAATCCAAGGTTGCCCCATTAGCCATCTTTTCAGACTTTCTGGCGAAATTGGTCTGCACAGTGCTGTGTGTTTATTTACAAGCCTTTGCACAAATGTTCTGTAGACATGCCTTTTTTATTCATTTATGATAAGCTTGTTTTCAGCAGAGAGTAAAATTTTTAGTCGGATTTGAAAATGCATACAGAATGCTAATTATAGTTTCCAAACAATAAAACCTTGTCGGAAATTCCACAGACTTTATACATGTTGTTAGCCAATACATTTACTGGTAGCACATATCTACTACCATTCAAAAGTTTGGGTCAGTAAGGTGTTTTAAAGGTTTTTGAAATACGTGCTTACCAAGGCTGCATTTATTTGGTCAGTAAAAAGTAATGCTGTGAAATATTATTACAACTTAAAATAACTGTTTTCTATTTGAATAAACTTTACAATGTAATTTCGCATACGGGTTCAGTGTCATTACTCCAGTCTTCAGTGTCACATGTACCTTATTATTTTTGTTGAAATCATGATACTTTTTTTCAGGATTCTTTGATGAATAGAAAGTTCCACAGAACCATTTATTTGAAAAATAAATATTTTGTAATATTATTAATGTATTGATTGTCACTTTTGATTAATTTAACACATCTTTGCTGAATAAAAGCAATAAATTCTTTTGACAGTGTAAAATAGGTCTGTTTGATGTGTGTTTTTATCAGGAGGATGCCGTTATTACAGTATTTGTTTATAGGTGGTACTGCATGTCTCTAAAATGTCCCTGTTTGATATTACAATGACTTTTAGCAAAAGGATTTTTGATGTTTATAATTTACAATGTATTGGAATCATTGGAGCTCATCATTAGATTTGTTTTTCTATTTCTATTTTCATTTTGATTTGTTTTCCATTTCCTCTAAATCCTAAATGAGAAGTCCCTTTGGTGCAACTCTTGAGTTCCTGTTGTTGCTAACCTACTTTCGCATTATGTTACCAAAGTACATTGCTAAACACAGCAATGCTTTTCTTGGAAGTACAAAATGCCTGGGTGAATCTGTACAATATGGAAACAACCTCCAATGCCTGCAAATGTAATGTAAAGAAAAAGAAGAAGGAGGAAGCAAATTGAGAGTGAGGAGTCACGTGCCAATTTGGGCGGGGTCTGAGCAAGGGGGTAATCCATCGACCGGATATTGAAGTCTCGAGGGAGCTGCCATCTTGTAGCAGAACTTCACCTGCGTTAGCATTCCCCTTGACTCCCATTCATTTTGGCGTCACTTTGACAGCGAATAACTTTACATCTGAGGCGTTTGAAGACCCCATTTGTCCTTTATTTATTTCAAAAGAAACACAACAATGTATAAATTGCTCCATTACCTTGTAGCTTATGTTATGGCCCCGTAGAAGCAGTTTTAGTGAAAGTATGCTAACGATTGCGTCATACCCTGAGCGACTCTCTGTCGCACAGTAAAGAGATTACCGTATGGACAGGAGGAGAAGCTTGCACACAATTGGGGAAACATGGAGGCAAAATGACAAAATAATTAATCAGAATACCTAACAAAATTGTCTCTCCTAGCTCATGGACAGCTCCTACTCACACGTTCTGCCTCTGCGAGTTTCGGAAAGGAATGATTCAGATTTCTCATGCCACAGCACTAGAAGACAGACGGGGTGCTCTCGTCACACCTACGTCGGCAAGCTCTGTTTGAGTCTGCGCGTCAGAGGATGGAAGTGCTAAAAAAACGCCAAAAACGGGCTTCAATCGTCTCAATGGAGTTCCAGTGAGATCGCTCTGTCCATTTCTTATACTGTCTATGGGTCTGAGCCGTTCGGCCATGTTGGGAGGACACGCTATCGGTTGCCAGGGGCAACGCCTTCAGAACTTCACAGAGGGGCAACTAAATATGCCAGAAATAGCAGAGAGAGACAGCACAGCGCAGTATTTGTTTACATTTTAGCGAATCACGGCAGTGTCTTTGGAAGATATGGAGAAGGAAGATAAATGAAAGTGGTTCTATCGGGTTTATAACAATGCTAGCCAGCTTTATTTAGAGAAACTGCTTGTCGATAAACTGACAGCAGCAACAGTGAGCAATTCATGATTTCAAATGCAATACAGTGCAGCACAGTTCGCCTTTTATTTAACACAAACAAACGAAATGAATATTCTGTTATTCAACTAGAGTTGTTTAATTTGTTATAGATATATCTGTACCGCGAAATGTTTTAAAAAGACACTTATTTTAGTGACGTATGATTCGCATTGACAGGGTAATGTCCTATCTGTCCGCTTGACGTTGCATGGCAGGTGCAAATGCATGTATCTGATTCAAATCAGATTTATTTCCACATATGAATGAAGCCTGAAACACAAAGTATGACTGAATTCTCGCAGTTTAACATTACAGGTTTGGGGGTTTCTCTTGCACCCAGCCACAGCAGAATAAGAACGAAGGTCTTATGGGGTTGGAACAACATGAGGGTGAGTAAATACTGACAGAATTTTCATTTTTGGGTGAACTAACCCTTTAATATAACTATAATACCTCTTTGGTCAGTTTTCAATATTGATTACTGAAACAATAGTGTGCTATAGGGCAGGTAAAAAGGACATTTTTGTAAGTACAAGTAGGAGTGTAGAGAAATACGATGGTAATATTTGAGAACTGTATAATTTCCTCAGGTTTATCTTCCTCTCTGGAATATTTTCACAGGTTAGCAGTATGTCCCCTACAGTCATTTGGAGATGGAAAAAGTACATTGTAGACCTCGGAGCTGCTCTTATAGACCGTAAAAGCACTGTGCTAGGCAAGTCTGAACTCGAGTTCAGTTCCCAAAACGGAGAACAATGTTGAAGAGCAAAAATGTCCAGGTTGTTTTATAGACAGTGACTTTCACCGCACAACCCAGGGGCAGAAGGAGAGGTCACTGCACTCAGGTCAGATGCCACATCCTACACACAACCTTCCTCAGTTTATTAGCATTTGCTCCAACTTTTACAAAGTTCTGATACAGTAGTTATCCTATGGCAATGCTTCATGTCAAATAATTAATGTTTCTTGTGCTTCCCAACAAGCCTCTATTTATGATGCAGGATGATGAGTTGGTCTACTTTTTTGTCTTTTTGTGGAATAACTAAGGCCATTGTTGTACAATTGCAGCATCATCTTCAGAATAGCTTTGCTTCATTTATTGTTACTATTGAAACTGGCCTTGACAATAATGCACCTTGATCAACAAGCAATACATTGTAGCAGAACCTGAAGCACTCTGTCCTAATAATGCATCAACAATCTGTAACAAAATGATCAGTATTTTCCCACTGTGATTCAGATCAGTGATTGTTGGGTTGATGTTGTCAATAAGCACTAACATGAGTGTGTGTGCTCTTGACTATAGCCCTGACCTCTTGTTGACAATGTGACACTCTTTTCATGCACTAAATTGTAAAATTAAATTTGAATTGGTTCATGGAACTGATGAATAGGCTTTAGCTTAGAGCCAAAAGAGTATTACAGAGAAGCATGAAACACTCTGGACTATGTTTATTGGTTGCACAAACTATTGACAACCAGTTGTATTGACAACCAGTTGTATGACTGAATTTTTAATTCAAACTAATGTCGAAACCTTTATATTCAACTTAAAGGAGAACTCCGCAAACAATGAACCTTTGGTCTAATAAAACATTGGTACCTAGTCAATCGTTCTCTGAGATTTGTTTTCATGATAATCGAATGTAAAGAGTTTTATCTCTCAAAACTGTTTAGAGTATAATGCTAGTACTGGGGGCATTGACTAAGTAAAAAGAAATCGCTAGTTTATACCACTAACAAGGCTGAAAATAGCCCCTCACTAACACAGTAACATAATGAGTGTCTATACATGCAAAACGAAGCATTGAGAACTTTGTAAGAGTACAGAGCGTTTAATAAGAAGATACATTATAAAGACAGTTCACTTCATGTATACAGACAGGAGCCATCTTAGAATATAGTCTCGATAAGTCGATCCCGAACGCCGTTCA
This sequence comes from Hybognathus amarus, assembly GCA_030378365.1. Classification (NCBI taxonomy): domain Eukaryota; kingdom Metazoa; phylum Chordata; class Actinopteri; order Cypriniformes; family Leuciscidae; genus Hybognathus; species Hybognathus amarus. The sequence continues at coordinate 313,876 of JAQIUQ010000059.1, read as the reverse complement.
TACAGTTCAGAAGTTCGCTGAACTTCATACAGTTCAGCTCACTAAGCACGGTGTTCGTGGTTCGAACTTATGAAATCGAGACTATATCCTAAGATGGCAATTATTCTAAGAAAGAAATTAATACTTTTATTCAGCAATGATGCATAAATTGATCAACAGTAACAGTATAATGTTACAAAAGATAAATAAATAAGTTTGTGTTTTTGAAATAATTGCCCACCAAAGAGGTCACTGGAAAGTGGTATGTCCTAAAGACATTTTGTAGAACAAACACAAGTGTGCAGTCTATTAAGAATTAATCTAGCTGGAGTCTTCAGGGTCTCCCCATTGATTATTTGATTAAGAAATACACTTAGAGAAGCTCATCAAGCAGGCATAAGTCATGGTGGTATTGTAAATGAGGGTTAACTCCAGGCTAAGTCAATGAAGATAGGTGAAAATCATAATTCATTTGTTTTGCCCGTAATTTGCTCATAGTCCTTAAGAACTGTTACATAAGACGCAGTCCAGAGTGAACAATAATCACAAACTATAATCCGCTAACTATAGTCTGAAAAGCATTCATAATTTTAAAATGATTAGCTTACTTTAATATAATATTATTCCTACCATTTGTGCAGTACGCATAATGTGCATATATTGCAAATGTTCTGTATGCATTCTATATTGAATTAAAAATGCAAAATATCCTTATAACTGGATGCCACCTGAATTAAACATGCAGCGTAGCAATATGACAAACTTAATAGTAATGGCACAACAGTGTAGCATACTATTTTTGTGTATGTACTTTTTGCATTTGTATTTTTTTGTAACAATAGGCAGATTTCAGTGTTTTAGTATTATATTTTTAATATTAACATTTAACATTCTTTTTCTGTGGACCAGTCATCATCTTTGGTCCACATGTCCAATATTGTTTGGGCCATAAAACTCTCCAAAATATATAATTTTTTGTTCCATGGAAGAAAACAAGTTATGGGGTTGTGTAAATGAATTTTAATTTCTGCCTGAACTATCAATTCAATGAATGCACATGGTCTTACTGTGAACAATTAATTCATTAGGCTGTTATTTTACAACAACAACAAAAAATAGTTATATGATTGTATTTGTTCTCATTCCATAGAGCATTTGATTGTACTGTAAATATAAAATATTTTTGGTTCATTTTCAGTGACTGAGAAAGACAAATTTTTAATGTGTTTAATGCTAAAAGGTAAATTAGTCAAATTAAAAGAGTACACAAACATATAGATGAGCTCAAAGCTAACAGTAACAGACAGTCTAAAAAACATCGGTTACCTGACGTAAACTTGGTTCTCTCTAGAAGAGGGAACGAGTATTGCGTAAGCTCAGCTTACGCTATGGGAAAGATTAATCTTTTCTGAGATACTGAAGACAAAAAAATTAGCCTTGATTTTATATCCATTGTCAACGCAGTGCAGCAGCTGCCAGACCTAGAGCGGGCTATCTAATGAGCTCATAGGCTGCTCTGCGGCAACTGCAGCAGCCTATCAGTGAACCTGGCGTGATGTTGCGCCCAATGAGTGGCGCTCGTGCCCTTATGGCATCACAGCCCGCCAGAATTTGTGTGGCTTGGTGTAGATAAGCGAGGTTCAGAGGCTGCTTCCCTGGTTTTCATCGACTGAAGCGAAAGTCGCTCGTAGCCACGAGCAAGGATGGTTACGCAATACTCGTTCCATCTTTTCGAGAGAACCGAGGTTACGTTCAGGTAAACAATGCGCGATGACCGCCACATATACTTTGAGCATGGATGGGGAACTGCCCTTATCCAAAAGCTCTTGTAGAAACACGAGCAGCCACAAAATCCTACATTTCCGTGGGTCCAGATTTTTTCGATGCACCATTTAGAAAAATACAGACCATTTAGACGCATAGAGCTTTCTAGTAGAAAGAGCTCGATCGTGTTTATTACTCCTTCTTGCAGAGCAACGGGTAGTCGTTGATCACCCACACATGCAGCGACCAGCGCTCTGCATAGGGATGCCAGATCGAGCCACGAGCCTGAGAGAGGAGATCTGTTCTCACCGGAATGGGCCACGGGGCTGTTTGTGATTCTGTGAGTCTGATTCTCCCAACGCGAGGCTATGCGGAGCACCGAGTGGCCCCTTTCCCTGATTCTCTGTATTACCTGCGGTAACAGTGAGAGCAAGTGGGAAGGCGTAAAGCGGGCAGCTGGGCCAGTCCTGGGCCAGTGCAGCCTCGCTCTTTGAGAAGAATACTGGGCAGTGAGCGTTGTCTTCTGACGCAAAAGGGTCGACTTCCACTCTGCCGAATAGGCGACATAATTTCTGGACTGTTAGGTGGTGCAATGTACGGGGTGCTAAGGACAGGCCGAGAACGGAAGAACAGTGTATAGATAAACCTGGCCGTCGAAGGCGAATCTCAAGAATGACCTGTGACAGGGAATTAGCTGAATCTGAAAATAGGCATCTTACAGATAGAGCGATATAAACCTGTCCCCCTGGCACTTTCTCTATAGTCCTTTTGCACAGCAGGTTCGCTATATCTGCACGAAGCAGATGTGCTCTAGTATTCTCAGTAGTTTCGAGCCGTGCTCGAAGCGTGAAGGCGCGCGATCGAATTGTCAGCGAATAGCCCTGTCTTATTGTGCTTCACACCCATTTTGATACCCCTGGGATAGCTTCCCATGCTTTTAAATGTGCAGCTCAGGGGTTGAAGGCCTCCGCGTTCTGATTCCCAAACTGTGTGGGCTTTACAGGTTGTGTCGGAGGTGTGTGAGCAGTGCGCGCAACCGCGGTGTTTGGACACGGCGACTCGCAGACTGTTTTGTGAGGACCCAATTGCAGTGAATGGGGAGCGTTCTGTCTGCCTTGCAGTGCGCGAGCAGTGCCATATGGGCAAGGTGCCTTTCTGTAAGAGTGGGCGGTTGAGAGCGGGCACGTTGCTTACATATTTGTGTGACGCCCCAATCTTATAGAATGGCGAGCATGTTATTATAGCCCTGTGACGAACAGGCAACACTTCGTGTGAAGCATTTATTTGTAAGCGTGCGTGCTCGGAGGAGGACACGAGACTTACATTTAATATATATATAATAATATATAAGTGTTTACAGGCTGTGTAACAGAGCAGTTATTATACAATTTTAAGCGTGGCATGGTTATTGGTGCCAGACAGGCCGGTCTGAGTATTTCACAATCTGCACAGTTACTGGTGCTTTACATTTGCCTGACATTCACCCATTCACTCACTCATTCATACACCGACGGCGGTGTTAGCCATGCAAGGCGCCATCCAGCTCGTCAGGAGGAGCTGGGGTTAGGTGTCTTGCTCATGGACACCTCGACACTTGGTCAGGTGGAACCGGGGATTGAACCACCAACCTTTTGGTTTGTAGACATCCTACATGAACAACTGCCGCCCCATATAACCACTTGTTACAACCAAGGTATGCAGCAAAGCATTTGTGAAGCCACAACGTGCACCACCTTGAGGCGGATGGGCTACAACAGCAGAGGACCCCACCAGGTACCACTCATCTCCACTACAAATAGGAAAAAGAGGCTACAATTTGCAAGAGCTCACCAAAATTGGACAGTTGAACAATGAAAATTGTTGCCTGGTCTGATGAGTCTCGATTTTTGTTGAGATATTCAGATGGTAGAGTCAGAATTTGGCATAAATAGAATGAGAATATGGATCCATCATGCCTTGTTATCACTGTGCAGGCTGCTGTTGTTGGTGTAATGGTGTGGGGGATGTTTTCATGGCACACTTTAGGACCCTTAGTGCCAATTGGGCATCGTTTAAATGCCACGGCCTACCTAAGCATTGTTTCTGACCATATCCACCCCTTTATGGCCACCATGTACCCATCCTCTGATGGCTACTTCCAGCAAGATAATGCACCATGACACAAAGCTCAAATCATTTCAAACTGGTTTCTTGAACATGACAATTAGTTTAGTGTACTAAAATGGCCCCCACAGTCACCAGATCTCAACCCAATAGAGCATCTTTGGGATGTGGTAACGTGAGCTTTGTGCCCTGGATGTGCATCCTACAAATCTTCATCAACTGCAAGATGCTATACAATCAATATGAGCCAACATTTATAAATAATGCTTTGGTAATACTTACGGTAATATTTAGTTAGTTCCTGATGATTCATGAGGTATTAATGCATGAATGAATGCATAATTCATGCATTAATTTATACATGAATTCATGATAATTCATGTACCCTTACCGTAAAGTGTTACCAAAAAATGTTAAAGATTTAAGTAGGAAATTTAATACATTTCTATTGGGAACAAATGCTCACAAACAGAATTAGACTGACGGACCACGACATGACAAGTTGGAATGCTATAACTTCTTGGTAAATTCAGAGAAATTACTGCCGCAAGTAAAAAAAAAAAAAAAAAAAAAACATTTTACTGTATATTTTCAACATTTTCTTTATAGCAGCTTGAAAGAACACATATTGAAGGAGTAAACTAGCCCAAAATCTCAAAACTGATCACTGCATTAAAAAAAATCAATGTTTTTGCCTGCCATGTCTTGCCTTAAAGTGTTACCAAACTAAAAAGACAGACCTTCTTTAGCCTCTAAACCACTTCGTTATTAATTTAGAAAATCTCAACCAGTTTCCCATGGTCCTGGGAGTGCACACCATGTTAGCATGTCAGAATTTCTCTTTTTTGTGACACAGTTTGAAAATTGTGCATCTGTGAGTCTTTAGTGTAACTTGCTGCACTGCTAAAAGCTTCCATCTACTCACCTCAAGGAATTGCACATTGCTCGGTGGTCTCATCTATAAAATATCACCAGAAGGTTTAGAGAGTGAATCGTTTTTCTCCTCCTGGAAGAAGATTAGCAGCAGGTATAACTATTAGTACAGGATCTGCATTGTAAAGCAACAAAATCCCTCAGGGATCCTCACCAAAAATCTGACAGCCCTGAAGTGACTCCTGGAAAAAAAAAAGACAAAAGGCAGTGGGAGATTTGCTCCAATTGTGTGTCTAGATCTGAGAGGTTCATCTCAAATTGTGTCAATCTCATAGTTCTCGTGTTTTATTCAGGGGTTGTATCTCAGCATTCACTGGGTAATTATGGGTCAGCTCTCAGGGTTACAGATGGAGCTGTGCTAGAATAAGAAAATCAAAGAGCAGGTCATTGACCTTTCATCCCTGGAGACATCACACGATGGGAGAACTACGAAGTTCAAATGAAGTCAAACCATTCAAGTCTAAGCTAAACAAATGCATACAGTAGCAGTCAGGCACTAGACACACACACACACATTAAAATATAAAGTAAATAAAAATCCAAAAAGGAAATACGGTTCACTCTCATCATTAACTCCCATATCAACTCCCGAATGCTTTATTTTCAGTGATTTGGGTCACGTAATATAAACAAAACTCAAACAGAATATTTCTTATTTAAAAGGGGATGTAAAAAGGTGATTGATTTCTGGAGAAATGGTAGAGCTCAGTGAATATCTTTGGAGCTAGTATTGGATGTGTCTAGGTCCAATTTTACAAGGAAAACCTTGAGGAATCTACACAACTTCTTAAAAAAGGCTCAATGGCGCAACAATGCTCAATTGGTACCAAGGGGCCCAAAGAGTGCCAAGAAAATATCCCCACACCATGACACCACCACCACACCAGCCTGAACCATTGATACAAGGCAGGATGGATCCATGCTTTCATGTTGTAGACGCCAAATTCTGACCCTACCATCCGAATGTCGCAGCAGAAATCGAGACTCATCAGACCAGGCAACGTTTTTCCAATCTTCTATTGTCCAATTTCGATGAGCTTCTGCAAATTGTAGCCTCAGTTTCCTGTTCTTAGCTGAAAGGAGTGGCACCCGGTGTGGTCTTCTGCTGCTGTAGGCCATCTGCCTCAAAGTTCGACGTACTGTGCGTTCAGAGATGCTCTTCTGCCTACCTTGGTTGTAACGGGTGGTTATTTGAGTCACTGTTGCCCTTCTATCAGCTTGAACCAGTCTGGCCATTCTCCTCTGACCTCTGGCATCAACAAGGCATTTCCGCCCACAGAACTGCCGCTCACTGGATGTTTTTTTCTTTTCGGACCATTCTCTGTAAACCCTAGAGATGGTTGTGCGTGAAAATCCCAGTAGATTAGCAGTTTCTGAAATACTCAGACCAGCCCTTCTGGCACCAACAATCATGCCACGTTCAAAGTCACTCAAATCACCTTTCTTCCCCATACTGATGCTCGGTTTGAACTGCAGGAGATTGTCTTGACCATGTTTACATGCCTAAATGCACATGTGATTGGCTGCTTAGAAATTAAGTGTTAACGAGCAGTTGGACAGGTGTACCTAATAAAGTGGCCGGTGAGTGTGTATATATATAGGTGTCTTTGCTTGCTCGCCATTCCACTCCACGGACTGGATACGGGCAATATTTCTTTAGGTGAGCTTCCGAAAGCCCTTAGTTCCTCTAGCACTCCTGACGTCGGCGCCAGTGTCTTTTGCCTGTGCATTCGGCTAGGTGCCTCCCGTGAACATGGTCCCTCCCTGAGCGACCCCCACACTGTATATTTCCACTCTAAGCTTCTCTGAGCATGTGTCTTTCCCTTGGCAAGCCACCTTGCCACCCCTGGGGTTGAAATATTCCACATGCGGCTGGACACCCCAGTGTTCTCCCTATGCATTCCTCTGGGCCATATGTGTATTCTCTAAGCAAGGAAAACTACAATTTACCTCAACAAGGACATAATGGGCAACACTCGTCTCATTCCTGGAGGTGGAAAAACAAGTTCTTTGTGACATGCAAGATTTATTGAAATAAAATTTAAATACAAAAGAAATGGCATGAGAGTTGGCTGTTTTTGTCAATTTTAAGTTTTAATTTAAAATGTTTGTGATTTTAATATAAGTACATGGTTAAATATTTGACCACTTGCTTGAGCATCTAAATATAGACGTACACAATTTAAACACAATTTAATCAACGTAGACCTAATTCCATGAGTATTTTACAGAATCGGTTACTTCTATAAGTAATGCATGGAATTAGGCCTACATTGTTAAAATTGTGTTTAAACGTGCATACTTTAAATTCAAGTTTGTATATGTGTACAACGAGAATCACAATGCTGACAATACCTTCTGAATTTGAAATAAAAATAGCCAGTATATGTTTGTGATACAGCCGCGGATCATTTACGCACTGCAAACGCAGCATATGTGAAGGCTTTCATATGTGAAAGTTGATAGGCTTTCTAAGCGAAACCCCATTTGTCGTCATATGACGTAACGTCTCCACTCCCTACTCAGAGAACGAGGGTTAACTGAGACATTATATATTTTGAACTTTATATATATATATATATATATATATATATACACATAAACTGCATTACGGTTTCCACAAAAATATTACGCAGCACGGCTGTTTTCGGTGTTGGATAATAAAAAGAAATGCTTCAGCATATTATGATTTCTGAAGGACCATGTGACACTGAAGACTGGAGTAATGACGCAAAAAAATTAAAGGCACAATATATACGTTTTTTCACCACAAGAGGGTGCCGTTTTCAACAATAACAAAGGCGTAGGTTGATGACGCAGAGATGAGTTGAATGATGGGACCTGCTATCAAGCTGATAGATCTAATGTTTATGGATGAGTGCAAACTTTCATGTTTTTTAACATTACAGTGGTATGAAGCAGGTCATGATTGCTAAAGATACAGATATCATATGCACCCGCAAGTGCTGGATTGCTCACACAGGTCAGTTTATTAGACGAATTACATTTGTGAGGTAATGCAGCGCTGCTTCACTTGGTATAACGTTAAACTATCACACTAAACAGCATTTAAATGCGTGTTGAAAGTTATAATGTTAAATGTTAGTTACGGACACTAGCAGTAAGCTAGATCAACATTAGAACAACATAATGGTCATATTCTAATACTTCATCATGTTGAGCTAACGTTATAAAACATTGATTTGTTTAATGTACATTTGCTCACCTGTCTCATAAAGCTGTAAAGTCGTGACTTGTGAAGCTCTGTCAAGTCCAAGTTAGTTCGTGTACTTGGAGCTCTCGGCATATCAAAAACACCATGCTGATATTGATCCTCGATTTAGTTCTTGTTTGTCCCAAAGTCAGCTTGAAATGGTCTATGTTTTAAAGAAACAAGAACTGCGTGCTAAAAAAACCCCACTAAACGTTACGACTACGCGTAATACTACGTCTTTCGCCATGGTTACGTCATGGCTACGGCAGTATGCACAAAACCTAGGATAGCGCGGATATTGCGTCATTTACAGGCGGCATTTTTTTCCGGGACGGCCACTTGTTTAAAATAAAAAAAAATTGGAGACTTTTGGGATATTTTAAGTACACAACTGCAGGAAATATATCACACTGAGCAAGTGATCTTTGCATATTTTATTACACAATTCTTACATATTGTACCTTTAAGCTTTGCATCACAGGAATAAAATACAATTTATAATAAATTAAATAAAATGGCTACAAATCATCATTAAATAAATAAAAATAATGTATTTTTTAAAACATTTTAAATCCTGCATTAACTTTTCATATGGTATTTTCATACAAGGTTATCTATTAATTTACCTGCAGTATGCTCTAACTGCTACAGCACCCTCACTAATTTGAGAAGCACACTCATTGATTTTTTTTGGTAACGGATGCATCACTCTTATTTGTATCTCTGGTGTGTGAGATGAACCCTCATGATGTATCCTAGTAACCGATGTGTCCTAATGATCTTTGACGGTGACAACAGGACTGTTCATATCTGCTGTGACATTTCACAAAATGTAAATTGAATTGTGCACCCCTTATAGCAGCCTACAAAGTATTTACTGAACCAAAACTGTGATGCAAATCAAACTGTGAGAAATGTGAACTGCTTCACTCCGACTAATTATTCACTCCAACTCCACACAACAGCTTCACAGAGGGGTCTAATATCCTCATTCCCAATACCATCTATCAAAGCACCACCACAGCCCTCTGATTCAGTAAAAGCTTCACTGCAGGTGGGTTAGATAGGTCAGATCCCCCCTGTCCAGCATTATAGCTGATCCCTTCAACACACGGTCTCCTCTGATCTGGATGTCAACCGAGGGACATTTTTCTCCATCATTCCATGTGAGCTGCTGATGTTATTTGGGCGTCTGGCCATGAAGAGAGTGGACATCCTCCTGGACATCACTTGCATGAAAACGATATGTAATTCATTTACTCAAACTCCCAGCCAGTCTCATAGCAGTGTCCCAGACCACTTAAGCCTTGTTCACACTACATGATTTTACATCTTCGTCTTCTTCGCTGGGTATTGGCACACGTGCTGTTTCGCGTCATTTCCGGTTCGTTTTATGCACGTGATTATTCGTGATAAAATGTGCTTCGTTGACAAGATTGAATCGTTGGGTGACAGAGTTGTTGTCAACTCATGTAATGCATTACCTCCTGTTGCGGATCAATCACATTGTGTTGTGTGGTGTGAACAACTCAACAACGAACACTAATGATTTCACAGAGAGCAAGTCATGTAGTGTGAACCGCACAGTTCACCCCGAGGATTATTAGGAACACCATATACTAATACTGTGTTTGACCCCCTTTTCAACTTAGAGCTGCCTTAATTCTACGTGGCATTGATTCAGCAAGGAGCTGAAAGCATTGGTAACATTTTACGGTAAGGGTAAATGAATTATCATGAATTCATGTATAAATTAATGCATGAATTATGCATTCATTCATGCATTAATATCTCATGAATCATCAGGAACTAACACAAGTTCAATATTTTTCATTCATGACTTCATGAATGAACAACACCTTAATTAAAACATTAACTAAGATATGCACATCATCATGAATAATGATTTATTACGCATGATCATAATTTATTTTTTTCTTTGTCTAGGTCAGTGACCTAGTCACCACTTTAGTTAAGGGATCACACACATGATGAAGTCATTAACTAGATTAATGCTTAGTTAATGATGACCACTGTATTGGACAGACACCATGATAGACCAATCACAGCTCATAGCATACAAATTCTGTTAATCAAATACAGAAGTCATCATTAACTAAGCATCATCTATCAATGACTTCCTCATGTGTGTGGACCCTCAACTAAAGTCGTGACTAGGTCCTTTGAAACACTGATGAACAATGTGCTATTAAAGAGTGAACATCTAGAGAAATCATTCTTTCGTCAACAAGGCTAACGTTAGCTGCTACCAGAGTTTGAAATTCATTTTACGCAAAATGTCTAGTTAGTTGGCTGTCGGCGAGTGACGCACAAGGGACGTGAGAGCGGCGCAAGAGGACGGCGCGAGGCCGGTGGCGTGAGTGATAATGAAAGACAAGAGATGCACCGACTGGTCTCGACGTCTCTGACGGAGGAGCGGGATCATGAGACTGCAGTCGAGAGAGAAACAGGCCTGATTTTATGTTGTGTGTGGCATCAGTTGTCAATAAAGGGGTTGTTGGCTTATACTTACATTTAAGGTGGAGTAACAATGATATAATATCCTGGTATTCTGCCGAGGGTGCAAAGCTAAATCTAAATCAAATCAGACATGAAATCTGGCAACATAATGAACTGAGACAATAACGAAACTGACAAATGTATCTATGAGCGTCTAAAACAGGCATTATTAGACATAAGGAAACCAACACATACAGATTGGAGCAAAATATTAGAGATCAAACAAGCGAGCAACGGTTTCTATGGGTAACATATAGAGAACACTCGGGCATAGAGGATGCAAACCACAACCATGATGCATTACTACAACTTGTAAAGAACAATGCCGGCATTACAGTCAAAAAGGCTTTGTCTAATGGCGTCGACCTGGCCCGAAAACACGTTCAGAGCAATTGTAGACTGGGGTGTAAGAATAGAAAACAGATGGAAATCAAAACCCCGTAACATTGTGTCCGCACAATGGTTAACAGAAGGGAACAGCCCAAACAAAATTAACCGAAGATCTCCTAGCAAAACAGCATGCTACTATTGTAAAAGGTCTGGCCATTTAATGATCGATTAAAAAAGAGAAAGCGAGAACAAGCAATTCATTGCCAAAAAGCGCCCTCTGGCGCACGTCTCTAACCTGTTTAAAAAAATTACGGATTTAATTACCGTGTTCAAAAAACAAAACAGCCAAAATGGCATGGCCCACAACGCGAGCGGATCGACTGGAAAATCTTATCACCAATAGGGATATGTGGCCTCCATCGCCGTAGGGAGCATAGTTAAGAGTGGAAACCGAATTAAAATAAGGGCTAATTTAGGAGGCCAGTTAGCTGACGTACTTATTGATTCTGGCGCATCTTGCTCCTGTACAGACATTCCATTATTGTTAAGCAATAAAACTATTCAGATCAAAGGCATCAGCAACATGTTAATGATTGTGACAAAAACACAGCAATTCAACTCGATTTTAGGCATGTAAATCACTGAACCGTATTGAAAGAACCCCTCTGGTATTTACCTAATAACAGTGAGGGGACTGTGCTGGGAATGGACATTATGTGAAAGTATGGCTATGTCATTCACTGCTTTGAAAGGCAAATTGAATTGAAAACAGTGGTATTTTATTTTTGAAAACGGTGGATTAATTTGGTAAAAAGGTGTTTACCCAAAAAAACACAACAAGCATTAAGTCCAATAAAACCCAAGGTCCCATTCAACAGATGAAAAAAAACACAATCACATTTGGGCCACGCATGAACATGACTGCGACCTGAAGGAATACAAATTTATTAAATATTACATGTAGATTCCACAGTATTTTAACTGAAAAAATGCATACAGTGTTTACCATTTTGAGGCCAAGAAGATTAAGCCAAGCATTCCAGGTGTCGGACATTGGCTTTTGTCTTTATGCACTTCCTGACCATTAAGTTCAAGATACAGCTCTGCTTTTGTCTCTATGATAATGGTAATGGTTGAGCAATCTAGTCAGGCTGATGGGATTAGCCTCAATGCCCTGAATAACAGTTATGCTGATGACGGGCAGAACTGGGGAAAGTTTGGTAACAAGATCACACCTACATCATTTGCATGCTTTGTTCCTAGTGTCTTCTCTCTGTAAATCCCTCACCCTTAAACATGTATATTTAATTGCAATGGTATAATGTTTAATTAGACTCGAGACGAGTCTTAGTTGACTGCAGCTACCAACAGCTCATGTTCTCAAAGAATCCTGCTTAAGAGACAGCAGTCTCCTGGTCTTCGCTCCTGGTTTTCTACACTTGAGAAGAAATAAGTTCACCACAGACCTTATTAACTTTGTTGTGTGCAATGAGGAGGAGAAACAATACCACATCAAACCAGAGGCCGAGTCAGCTGTTCATGAAATTGTACAACAACTTGAAATTATAGGAACAGTTCCACTGCTATTCGACCACAAACTCCCACTGTAAAATATAGGAATAGTTCCACTGCTATTCGACCAAAAGACTTTGTTCGACCACAAAGTATCAAAATCAAATGGTAAATGGCGTCTTTGCATTGATTATCAGCTTCTCAACAAAGTTTTGCAAAAGGCTACAACTATAGTGGCAGATCCATTGACGTTATTATCTCAGATTTCAACACAGGTGTCCTGGTTTACAGTGCTCGATGCAAAGAATGGATTCTGGTCCATCCTAATCAAACATGCTGATCAGTGGAAACTGGCCTTCACTGTGAATCAAATTCACTGGATGTTGACAGCAATTGAACTGATTGTAGGTTTTCAACCTATCGTTGTGCACACACCAGTACAGATGTTGTTGCATGGCCGAATAAAAGGAAAGCAAGATGGTTAAAAGACATACAGGCAAGTGACATCACAACAGTTAACGACTGAATATGACCTCATTTATTGGGAGATTTAGAGGGGTCATCCACACACATTCCAACCTAGAAAGGAAGTACAGAGCCCGGTTCATGACCAAGAACTTACGACTTGATGGTTCCCGATATTGGCATGATGGCAAATTTCACACAGGTTGTGTAGTGTGGGCTCCTCACTCTCCCAATTCAGACACTAACCAATTGCTAATCAAACTATCTGAAAAAAACCCCCATCTGTGTAAGAAGCAGAACTCATTGCATTACTTGAAGCAATCAGATCACATCATGAACCGCAGTGTGTATACACTGATAGTCAATGGCTTTTGGTACCATCCATGATTTTATGGCACAGTGGCAGTTGAGATCACATCTGCCGGAACACCAACAAAAATATTTTAACATCATAACTTCTATTTGGCAGCAGATTAAAACCAATCTTCATTTTCTCTTGTCAAAGAAAGCACGCACATTAACAAGAATACAGATGAGCATGAGAAAAACAACAACATTGCAGATCAATTAGCAAAATTAGCAACACAAAAAGGAAATGAATGGCAGTCTGACAGATTGATTGTTCTTGGTGTGAGTGTGGTTCAGAATGTTCCTGATGAGTTGAAACAGGTACCATCAAGAACTGTGGAGTTCTGATGGAGAGCTAACACTGCACCTGCAGCAGGACCCAACTAGTCAAGGTCACTGAAGGCATGATTTTGAGAGACGACAAATATCATTGTTCCAGAAGCCATGCCAGAAACCAGTGATGAAGTTGTACCACAAGTATGCAAACGTATCGGCTCCAAAACACAACAACTGATCCAAAAATCAATTTTGGTGGACACATGTGGCATCAGACTTACAAAGGTAGTGTGATACATGCATGATATCTGTCCACCATCAACCAAGGTAAGCCTGGCCATACAAAGCTGTGTAGACCAGAGCCACCCAAAGGACCTTGGGAGTCACTTCAATTGGATTTTATACCCACTACCCAGTGCCAAAGGGGAATATCGTTATTGCCTTGTAATGATTGACAAATTCTCCAAAATGGGTTGAAGCAATTCCTACTCGCTATAACGGGGCAAACACAGTGGCGACGTATGGTAGCGAGAGCGAAATCATCCCACTCTGGATCAGGTGATGAAAAACATATGCCAGATGTTGAACATCAAACAAAGATTCCACATTTCATACAGACCGCAGAGCTCTGGTATGGTGGAACGTTTTAACCGCACCATAAAAGAAAGCATCTCAAAACAGGATGCACAACACAAAAAACAATGAATTGATGCCCTACCCATAGTCCTAACCATACTGCGGTCAACTCCTTCAAAAGCCAGAGGTATCAGTCCAATCGAATTCAGTGACTAGAAGAGTCATGAAATTGCATTGACCAAAATTACCCCAGCAGACCTGGGGCCTCTCATAATTGCAACTCAACAATACTGTGTTAAAGCAACTATGAGAGAGGATGGAAGTGTTAGTGCACATGCTGCTCTGAAACAGCAGCAATCAGACCTAACAAATGATGCACAATTCAACCCAAACTCTGAGGTGAAGTTCTAGAGGAGAACAATGGTGCGTGTTTTTGTGGAGCAAGGTGCATTCACACCCAGATGGCATGGCCCATATGAAATTAAGGCTGTATTCAACAGCTGTGTGGCTAAACCATAAAAGGGAAACTGCAGATAGTATCACATGTCTAAGTGCAATCATTTAAAGGTACACAGAAATAAATTAATCACTGACACTATCTTTTCTTCCTGCCTTCCAGGTTGGTTGCAGTGATCCCATGGAGGCTGGATGAAACCATCTTAACTCTCAGCCCCTTGAAGCTGCCCACCTTTACAAAGAGCTGAAGTGGCACCGATAGGAAACCCTGTGAGTGGCCAACTGTGCCAAACCAGGGAGCTGTAAGACTGGGGGCTGTAAGTCTGATCGAGCCCCTCAAGGAAACAAAAAGCCCTCTTAAAACTAACACTTAAACTATCTCTTGCATATACAACTGAGTAACCTTCCACTGATTGGATGCCGCATGTGGACCAATAGTCTTATAAAGCAACCAAATCATGTTCATTCAGGTGGCACTCTTTTGATCTTAATGGCTTGATGGACTAGGAAGGCTTAGCCAAAAATGGGCTTTGCTCTCAACAGTAGCTCCGCTTGGCTCGGGTCCCACCCTACACTTCACACCTGTCTCTGAGAACTGAACGGCTTTGTTAGAACAATGTTAGAACTCATTCACACTGGCCATTCATCATCTCACACCTCCGAGGTGCAGAACTCTCCCAGCCTGGATACGCTAAATGAGTTATTTACCTATGCTCTCTCATTATTTCTGTTATTTTTTTACCCTTTTCAAACCAAATTATACCCTTTCATTGACTGTTTGCAAAGAGGTGTGAAAATGTGAGTTTGATATGGACAGAGAACTGAAATGACATGCTCTTTGTGTGTCAGTTAAATTTGGATGCGCAGTTTGCAAATATTTGATCCATATACATGCTTGAATGGAACAAACTGATGTTTTAACCCCTTTTTTCTAAGAGGTCAATTTAAGCATTATATGATGGTAATTGTATAATGGCTAACATAAAATCATATTTAACTTTTTACTTTTCTAATGCATATCCCTAGTCTTATTGTGAATTAATTAATTCAGTATTGAATTATTTGTTTAATAACATGAAACATTTACTTGTAAACTTTCCAAACAAATTTAAAGACTTGCTTTGTCTCTCCAATGACCTTCCTTTAGATGATGTTATCAAGGCCATGTGGGTTCCGGCAAATCATGCTTTAGAATGTCTTTCTGTCGGCTGTGATATGGCAACAACAATACTGTTGTTCAGGATTCCCACCACTTCACTCACTCCTCCCCACTTGCTGTTCCACAGTCCACTGAGTTTTAATCATCATCACATGTACCTCATCAGTTCACCTTCCTATATATTCAACTTTTCTTCACACACATTTGCTGTGTCTGAAATCTCCACTCAAAGCACTACTCCCTACCCCCTATGTTAGGGGTAGAGAGTCAGAGCACTATCTAGTGAGCTCACCAGCATAATAGAAACCACTTCGAACACTACTGAATCGTACTCTCGTCGGCGCCGTTGATTACATCATCTGTCAGCTGGTGCCGAAGCTCGGCTCTGGGCTAAATAGATTGTTTTAAATAAATACATTACATTATATTGAGCTTATTTCTCCAAAATGTAAAAACTAAAAGTGATTTCTGGCCGTTTTTGATAATGCGCTACTCCACACATGATTATAACTTATTTTTGCAATCACCGCAATGCATGATGGGCTTAGGTTAGTGACCATTGGTTGTACACTACTTTTCAAAATGCATTCTGGGATACATTGAGTGGACTATATAGGGTATAATAATCATCACTATACATTCGGACAGCACTACAAAATGGTGAGCTCACTATATAGTCCACTATATAGTGAGTAATGGGAGATTTCGGACTGCAGCAATTGTCTGGGCTCATCTCTATTACACTACAGACTATCCCGCAACCTACCCAAATTCCATCCATTGATCACATGCTAAACTTCACACGAAAGTTCAGTCTCAGGTCATCAGCCTGTTCCCAGTGACTCTCCATCCGCAGCTGTAAACAAAGACTCTGGTTATCTTTCAGCTAAGTTCCATCCTGAATATCATCTGCTTGTATACTCACCATCTTTCTGTCTGGGTCTGCAACCTGGAAATAAACATTATTTCACTTACCACCTGTCTGACTCCTGTTCCATCTGTGACAGCTGCAATTTTTCTTAAATTCATTTAAAAATATAAATAATTCATTTTAAATACTGCTGTCCACATGTGTTCACTGCATCTGATCTTTTTTTAATTTTGCTTCCATTTGGCTATTTTAACTATAACAAAGATCAATAAATTTGCAATTTGTTTGTTTTAAAAAGTGTCATCTTTTGACAATGTGCAGTGCACCATAAAAGCTCCTTGGCATTTATATGCTTGATTATCTGTGTAGTCTGTGTTTGGTGAAAATAAAAGTATATGCCCTAATGGTCTGTCTGTGAATCTGGTTAGGACGCAGAGAGGGATGAACTGGAATGTCATGGATCTATATTAAAATAATGAATAACATCCATGGGCAAAAGGGATGGAAATGCACAGAGCAAGCCCTCTAAATGACTTCCATTAATTCCCATTCTACAGACTCTTCTTCGTGCTGTGCAGTCAGTGTGTAAGTTTTTTTGTATGTTTGGTGCCTTACACCCTTCATTAAACATCTGCTTAGCTTAAATAGAATTCTTTTTGAATTTGTGGTTAAGGTAAAACAAAACATAAGCTATAAGCTTTTCAGTAGAACACTAGGGCTTTGAAAGACTAAAATGCTTCTAAAATCGCCATAGTGAAATTGTTGGTAGTGGTGTAAGTGTGGGGCTATTTTGTGCCTTGTTAGTGGTATTAACTAGCGACTTCTTTTTCTTATTAAATGCCCCCATACTACTAGCATTATCCGACTAAACAGTTTTTAGAGATAAAACTCTTTACATTAGATTATCATGAAAACAAATCTTAGAGGACGGTCGACTAGGTACCAATGTTTTATTAGAACAAAGGTTAATTTTGCACCAGAGTTCTCCTTTAAGGTTTGACACAGCCGTACAATCCCTTTACGGGCAGCCGCCGACGGAAAGTGTGTGGTCCGCGTGGTTCCTTCCCAGGCAGGAAACACATAAGATTTGGCAGTCCCCATCGCTGAGGGGGGCTAGGCAAGAGCCACACTTGATGAAGTGAGGGCATTTGAAACAAACGCCTCGGCTCTTTTAGACAAGATTTTGAGAAGCACTGTAGCTTTGAACTGCAGTGCAGATGGCTCGATCCTGCTGAGATGCTCGTTGACAGCGCTGCTTCTTCTGGAGAGTCAGCGACGTGAAGAGATCACTTCGCTGAACAGATGAAAAATCAAAGAACACCCTTGGACTCAGCGTATATAGCGATAGACAACATCTGGACTCGGCAACCAGTCCACCGATAGGTTGCAGCATTTGTCACAGGAGCGACCAATAAGCATGCAAGCTGCTTCGCCTAGCACTGCTCCGTGCAACAATGTGTTTTACATATAGGAAAAAATTAGAGGACAATTTCTTTGGCTTCAGTATTCTCGAGAAAAAGGGATTTTCCCATAGCGTAAGCTAGCTTATGATACGAGGGTACTCTCGTGAGGAGAACCAGTTAGCAGTCTCAATGGTGCTTAACTGCATCAACTGCTACTTTGTACAGTAACACAATGTTGTTTGCGCTAGTTTAAAGAGTAAGTTACATTCTTTTTGTGCTCCAATACTCTAATTGTTAACTAATAGCCCCTTTCCCACTGTAGAAACTACTCAAGAAACTCATGTCTTCCAACCAGTGAACCAAAAGCAAGTTAAGCCTGTGGGCTCGACCCGCTTATCTCGTCACGCGCCGCGCCGTTCGCAGAAAATGCCTGAGGTTACCGTTGCATTCCCCATGTGCATCACTTCTCTAATTCCCCTGCCTCGAACTCAGCCAGCCAGCGCCCTTCTGCTCCCACCGTACATCTCGAGTTTGATGAGGACAGTGCAGAGAGGTCTCTCCCCCCTGGGGACCTAGACCCAGAGATTGCGCAGATGCCTGAGCCCTCAAAATCTTCCTGGCCACCCAGAGAAGACAAATATGGCTGAGTCCCACTGCGGCAAAACACTGTTTTGCCCTATGACACGCTTGCCTTGTGTCACACACACAGCACCCAGGTGCAAACCGGCTCAGCGCCACATCTGTTTTAAATGATGTTTTATAAACAAGGTTCGGGAGGAAGCACGTTCAAATAAATCATTCCAATCAACTCGTCATCAGGCAATTACACGTCTACCCTATCAGCACGATAGGAAGCATATATAAATATCCACTGTCAACTCACCTAACATTCCTTGACAGTTTCAGCATTTGGTCCCGCCCATTTGCCACATGTCGGGGATCGAGCTCTGCCCTTCCGACGACGACTCCTTCATCAGTCAGGCTCCATCTCAGCTCCCTATCACCGCTACGAGCTCCCATGCTCAACAGGATACCGCTCCCGAACCTCCAGCTCCACAGCGCGGCCGCAGGCCTAGCCGAGCCGCCTCCGTACCCAGAGGCGCCGTGGTTTGCACTCACCTCCATCTCCAGCTTCATCCTACTCACCTTCAAAACTCCAAACTCACGTTTTCAGAGAACACCTTCTCCCGATGCCGCAGGGCCCAGTTTTGCGCGAGCGCCAGGCCGCAGCAGGCCTTCAGCTAGCCTGGGCCGCGCCCAGGTGCCGCCGCCGCCAGGCCCCACTCTCGCTCCGCTGCGACTAGACCGCGGCTTTGCCCAGTACCGCACTTCATGACGCTTTGCCAGTTTCAAGCGAAACAGGCCGCTCTTTCAACGTGAGTATGCTAACGGTACAAGCCCAACCACCCCATCATCCTCCCGTAAACTTTTCCGACCCTTTATCCTTTGTCTTTGGCCTGCAGTCCCAACACCAGTCTCTAGCGCGAGGCTGCCTCAGCTAGAGCCGCAGGCCCAGACACACTTCCTTTCTCCCCAGCTCTCTTCCTTCCCCACTTTTTAGGGGCCGACCCAAGTGCGAGGTTGCCTCCACAAACGGCTTCGGCCCCGGGCTTTCTTCCTCCCAACACCTTTTCCCCAAAATCATTATCCTTTCACCTCATTTTCCGCAACACCAATGCCCACCCCGCCGAACGCTACAGCTATGGAACCGCCCCCTGTCGCCAGCAACATCAGAGCACAGATACTCACAGGTGCAGACATTGATTTATCCTGCCTTCTATCTTCCTCCCTTCCACTGTTCAAACCGGCTAATCGATTGCAGCGATTTTGCAGTCAATTGCATCCTGTCATTTTCTGAATTCCCAATTGCTTTCAGCCGGTATAGCAAAATCATCTGCGCCGCACTCCCCCTCAGAAGACGAGAACTGAACGACATCTCGCGATAATTGCAGAGCTTGCATTGTCGTATGGAGGAACCCATAGGGCTGCCAACTCTCACGCATTGAGCGTGAGACTCACGCCACACCCCCGATTTCTCACGCTAAAGCGTTAAGCCAGTCGGCAAAATACCTGAAAGATAAGTTTATCTATAAATCCACCAGTGTAGCCACTCGTGATCGACTAGTTTTACCGCAAATTAGTTAAAATATCCTTTAATCTAGTCTAGAGCGATCGTGCATAAGAGACAGATGTTGAGCTCCTAACGGCGCGGACGCAAAACCAGGACTGGAGTCAAAGCCAATTCCTCTCTGCACTCTAAGCGTTCTGTTATCACTCCGATAACATCCACTACGGGTTTTCCAGTCTCACGCACAGGAAAAAACTACTCCGTGTTCGCGTGAGCAAAGTGCACACATTTCTCTAAAACCCAGCACGGAATGCCATTCTTAAAGTCTTGTGCTGTTTTATGAAGGCAAAAAGCAATATCATGGTTTCGTTTTTAGTTAATTGGCAAAATATAACGCTAGAGACCTTCAAGTTAGTTTATACATTTTAGAGTGTTCCTAGGCTGCCGCAACATATCCTGCGCAGTCTGCAGATCTGTCTCACACTCCACCACGGCTTGTCCCTTGATTAACCCTAAACCCTTATGGTGCGCATGCCCATAAAAAGGTCTGTAAATAAAGATTATAAAGATTATAAAGATGTAAATAAAGAGAATTCCACATCTCCTCTTCCTCACATCATCAGTTCATGCACTAGAGGACCAAATCTCACTAACTACTTCATGTAGCAACACTCAGTTATGGATAACATGCCTTAAACAATGGAAAAGCCTGTCCTTTTCTACCGTAATCTAATTTCTCTCCCCGTGGATATCCAACTGCTCACAGATGCAGCTCCCTCCGGAGGATTCGGAGGATTCTACCAAAGCCGTTGGCAAAAACAAATGCATCTCCTCCTTCCGCCGAGGCTACCACTTCACCATCACTGCCTGCACTGGACGCTACACTCATATTGGTTTCTTCGGTTCCCTCAGATGCTCAGAACTAATCATCATTTCCAGGTTCAACCCAGAAGTCCATCCCACAATCTCAGATCTTTCAGTACTAGACAACAAAACCATCTCTTACTCCATTAAACAAAGCAAGTCATACCAAATCATACCAAACTCTTGAAGGCCTTTAAGAGTTACATCCATTCAGACCATCTCCATATTAAAGAAGCTCAATAAAAACCCTCAGTAACCTCCTCTCAACCCACAATAGGATCCCAGGAAAGCAAGTCAAAGGCAAGTTCATCTACTGTTGCAGCAGCGTTTCCTACTCCTCTCCGCAGGAATTCTGTTACTCCATCCAGACTCGCTCCACTGCCGCAGCAGTGTCTTCTACTCCGCTCCCACAGGAGTTCCACTAATTCAAGCAACTCTGGCCCACTGCCGCAGCAGTGTCATGCTACTCCGCTCCCGCAGGAGCTCCGTCATTTCTTCCAAACTCGCTCCACTGCCGCAGCAGTGTCATCTACTTCGCTCCCGCAGGAGCCTCATCATTTAAAGCAAGTCTGGCCCACTGCCGCTGCAGTATCGTGCACTCCACTCCCACAGGAGCTTCGTTACTCCATCCAGATTTGCCCCACTGCAGCAGCAATGTCATCTACTTCGCTCCCGCAGGAGCCTCATTATTTAAAGCAAGTCTGGCCAACTGCCGCAGCAGTGTCGTGCGCTCCGCTTCCGCAGGAGCTTCGTTACTCCATCCAGATTTGCTCCACTGCCGCAGCAGTGTCATCTACTTCGTTCCGCAGGAGCCTCATTATTTAAAGCAAGTCTGGCCAACTGCCGCAGCAGTGTCGTGCACTCTGCTCCCGCAGGAGCTTTGTTACTCCATCCAGACTTGCGCCACTGACGCAGCAGTGCCATTTACTCCACTCCCGCAGGAGCTCCACTATTTAAAGCAAGTCTGGCCCACTGCCGCAGGCCCGCAGCAGCGTCATGCACTCCGCTCCCGCAGGAGCTCCGTCATTTCTTCCAAACTTGCTCCACTGCCGCAGCAGTGTCACGTACTCCACTCCCGCAGGAGTTCCGTTTACCAAAGAAAGTCCGGTCCACTGCTGCAGCAGTGTCTTCTCCCTTTCTCTATCCACCACCTCGCCTCCACCGCATCAGCCATACCACCATCATCCTCCCCGCATCTTTCACAACATCCCACCCATCCAACATCAAGCCAACCAACTCCCGACCTACGTTAAAGGAAACCTCCCAGTGAATCACCCCTTCCCGCAGCTGCCTTAAGCTTGCATTTCACAAGTTTTTGGGGGTAATCAGCATTATTCTGGCAGCTGTCCGGCATTCTATCTGCAACTTTTGGGGGTAAGTACTCTGGGTTCGGGCCGCATACCAGAGCCCGGAGCCCTCTCCTCTGGGTTTCGGGCCACATACCGAGCCCGGAGCCCTCTCTCCGGACAGCACGCCAAATACGCATTTATTTTATCTGACTTATTTGTAAGTGTGAACTCGTGAAATGATGTTTTATAAACAAGGTTCGGGAGAGAGCACGTTCAAATAAATCATTCCAATCAACTCGTCATCAGGCAATTACACGTCTACCCTATCAGCACGATAGGAAGCATATATAAATATCCACTGTCAACTCACCTAACATTCCTTGACAGTTTCAGCATCCCTCCTCCACCCCGACTCCTCACCCCTGGCTTATTCTTACCACAGGCGGGGGGGGGGGTCAGTGCTCTGGGTTCGGGCCGCATACCGAGCCCGGAGCCCTCTCCTCTGGGTTTCGGGCCACATACCGAGCCCGGAGCCCTCTCTCCGGACAGCACGCCAAATATGCATTTATTTTATCTGACTTATTTGTAAGTGTGAACTCGTGAAATGTCAGGAATTAGAAAAACCCTAATCAGAAACACTGTTTGCCCTGTGACACACACTCACTCAGTGTTTTTTTTTCAGGTACAAACCAGAAAATCTCTTTTCTGGGGACACACTTAGACTCCATGTCCATGACAGCACGGCTGACGTCACAGCGCCCGCTACAGATTCAGCACGCAGCATAGTCATTCAAAGCTGGCCTCTCAAAAGTTTTTAGAGGCTGCTAGGCCTAATGGCCTCAGCTTCAGCAGTGTTTTGGTTAAGTCTGGTCCGCATGCGACCCCTCCAGCGCTGTCTGAAAACACGAGTCCTGCCACGAGCATGGACTTCTGGTACTTTTTCGCCTCAGGGTAACCCAGAGCTGTGTCACAGTGCTGGAACCCTGGCGAGTGTCAGTCTGGAAACAATTTCATCTCGACAGACGTCTCCAACTCAGGCTGGGGTGCCAGACCAGGCCTTCGGATGCTGGACAGCCCAGCAGAGGCATTTACACATTATAGCGGCCATGAACGCCCTGGAGCATTTTCTCCCTTTCTTAAAAGGCCACGATGTCCTAGTCTGAACGGACAACCTTTTCCAAACAGACTTACACATGCTCTCTATGAGCGCATCGTGCTTGGAATTTAGGCCTAATGACTCTAAAGCCACGCTCAAACCAAGACATGGATATGTCCCCAAACTACACTCCACCCCGTTCAGAGCCTAAGTCATTTCTCTGTCAGCACTCTTGGGAACTGACAGAGATAGCAACGGAAATAACCTTTGGCCGGTTCAGGGCATTGCAGGCTTATGTTCAACAGACTGCTGCCTTCAGGGAGTCAGAACAGCTTTTCGTTTTGTTTGGTGGCTGTGCTAAAGGTCTAGCTACCTTGAAAAAATAAATTTCCAGATGGATAGTTGATGCTATCGCTTTGGTTTATAAGTCTAAAGATCGTCTTTGCCCATAGGCGTTAGAGCCCATTCCACTAGAAGCGTGGCCTCTTCGTGGGCCTGGACTAGTGGTGTTTCACTCCAAGATATTTGTAGAGCGTTAGGCTGGGCCTCTCCATCTACATTTATTAGGTTTTATAACCTGGAGGTTCCTGCCTTACAGGCTAAACTACTTTCAGTTTAGACCATTGTGTTGTCTGATGAACTAATTAAGTTGTTTCTATACAGCTCAGCCTGACTTTCCTCTCCGCTGACTGTTATATTGTGTTAAGCACGCATCTTATGCAATAGGTGTCACATTTCCTTATAGTTCCCGTGAGTACTTTCGTAAGAGAACGACACTCAGTTACTAACGTAATCTTGTTTCTCTCTAGAATAAGGAACGATTGTTGCGTATCCCTGCTGTGCTAGTGCTTCGCTCTGGTTCGCTTCAAGATAAAACACCATAGAACACCATATCTGGACTTGCCGGACATAGGGATAAGCCACGCCTATTTTGGCGGGATATTCCCGCGCCCTAATTGGTGCTTACGTCATGACCAGTCCACCAATAGGTTGTAGCATTTGCCACAGAGTAACCAATAGGCGAGCAAGCTGCCTCATCTAGCTCTGCTCTGTGCAACAAATGCATTTTACATATAGACAAAATTAAAGGTAAATTTGTTGGCTTCAGTATTCTCGAGAAAAGGGGATTTTCCTGTTGCATAATCGTAAGTTAAGAACTTCTAGAGAGAACCGAGGTTATGTTAGTAACCGAGTGTCGTTTGCCAGGTTAGTGACGTCAAAGATACTGTTTTGTTTGAGGCACTTCGTAACAAGTGAACAACAGTTTTCATGAGCAGAACCTACTCTATGTGGTAAATGCAAACTGACCCAGGCATTTGGCTGCGCTGTATTTATTTGAGTAACTAGAATTTGACTGTACTATAATGTGCTGTTGCAGCAGTAGAAGAGTTAGTCATTCCTTACAGTTTAATGTTTCTCTCTCTCTGTCTTTCTCTCTCTCTCTTAAAAGCTGTGACCATTGGACTGTGCTAGTCATTGTATAGCTCATTGAATCAAAGTTTCGGGAACAGAAGGCATAGTTTAATGATGCCCAGAAGTGTAATGAACATCTACCATTATTTGGTGTGTATATGATCTGTGTGATTAATGACTTGTGTTTTTAACAACAGAAGAGATATTATATTACAGAATTCTTGTATCATGGCTTCTCTAAAGCTCAAACATTAGATTGTCAAGACTAAATTCCCCTTTTCCACCTTGCTTTAAAGGGATGGTTTACTGCTTTTTTTCTTTGCATGATTGTGTTTATGGGGTGCAACATAACATGTATTCGTGGATTTTCTTTTTTAAAGAGTCTTATTTTTCATTTGTAACCTGCTTTCTCATCTGTCATTTGAACGACCAGTTTACATCCTAATTCTATGAAACCACTCCCTGAGCAATGGGCTCAGATTGGTTAGTTTGGGCCGGTGTTTTGTGATTGGCTAAACTGTGTAGTGCACATTGTCCGGAAACTTCACGCCCATTACCTTTATGAGTAAATGTTGCATTATGTGTTCCTGTAAAATGTAAATAGTGGTGTCGATACTGCTGTATCAGTATGAGAAAGCGGTGATGAAGAGTCAAGCAGAACCTCCCCAAACACGGCTCTTACAAAACGTTTCTGAATGGTATTTTTAAAAAAATTATTATTATTCTACAAGAATCTACTATTATTATATAAGAATTTCGATATGTTGTTACTTGAAAATGCTACTGCTGCTTGTTAGCTTTTTGAAATACGGTGCTCTCCTAATTAAACATTTAATAAAACTGAATAATTTTTTTTTAAATAATATTTTAATCGATATAATGAACAACCGTTTATCTATCCACAAAACTTAGTTTCCTCAATGTATCGTTTTATTTAGGTGTAGCCTACATGTGGCAACTGTGTTAAAGCAATACTGTACACTGATAACAAAAGCTGAAGTTTGCTGCGATTATATATATTTTTTATTTTATACATGTTTGTCTTACACAAAATAGCTAACTGGCTACTATATATACACAAACAGCTCTGGCATTGGTTTATGTCCTTGATCAAATTGAAAAATTACACCATAAAGTATATATATACATGAAACATACATTTACAAAATTAGTACATATACAGATTCAGGTCAAAAATGTTTGTATGTGTTTTTCGTAAGACACGAAATAGCATTACTAAGTGGTTAATAGCCAGCGCTGGCATTTGATAATACTAAAACATTACGTCTGAAATTATACATGAAAATACATTTAAGATTATTAAGTCTTAGCCTACTTACAGATTGTGGCCCAACAACTGCTGCCTCTGGTTTTAAAGTTGGAACTGCTTCATATTATAGTAATGGTTTCTTGTTGAATCCGGCATTGAATTCGTGGAGATTCTGAAAGCTGTCTTGCGTAAAATGTGCAGCACAGAGAGCTAAATTACGATTACATTACGATTGTAATTTTCAGGAACATAATCAAACTTAAATATTATCCATTGTTGACGAACTACAACGTCCGTGGGAAAGCCGAACACAGAAGACCTGACAGCTGAGTGAAAATAACACACTTTGATGAGCCGCAGAAATAAGGCAATGCCCTTTTTTTGCATATTCCGAAGGAAGGGTTGATACAAATGTATGGGTTAGTTATGTATAAAATCCTTTGTAATCCCATTCGAGTCGTTTTTGTAGGCATTAAACTTCTTAATTTTTAATGACGATATCTCTGCTTACTCTGAACTTTCAGTGCTGCAACTTTGCAGATACTGTTCATGCACCAACAGCAACATTACACATTATTTAAAATGAAAAAAGTGAAATCGCAATCAACCACCCCTTTAACACTCATTTCCAGTGATTTGATCAGATAACACTCGACCATGTTAGGTGGTCAAGGCTGGATTGTCAGCACTTTCTCATTAGATATGCATTGGAATTAAGACAAATGTGTGTCCATATTAATGTTAATACAAGACCATGTTTATACCAGGTGTAAATGAAGCATAACTTTAAAATCCCTCTGAGAATACTGAATGCAGTGCATTGTTAAAAAGAAATTTGTTTCCTCATGGACTTTTCTTCAGTAATGTTAATTGAGATGGGGAAAAAAAAGCTAAATGTTAAAGAAGGACGCAGATATTTCATTTCATTTAATTTTTATTAGGATCCCCATTAGTGGCCCATTTAATGACAGCTCTTCCTGGGGTCCTCTTTAAAATATTCACAACATAAAATTATATAAAGCAATAACAACACAAATTACAAAAAAAAATAATTCAAACATTGCAATTACATACAAAATATTAACAAGTAAAAGAAGTGACCAAGTGGCCCAGCTTTCACAAGGTCATTTGCAGCAATTCCTGGGTACTGTCCTCTTAAATTTATAATTCTGCGTGATGAGACAGAGAGTCGATTCCAAATAGATATTGCTCTGTAAAGTGATGTGCATTTCAGAGAATTTTCCCTGGGAAGTGGAAGTTTTATGTCACCACCCAATGCCTGCCCGGTGGCATATAGGTGTCTACTTCCTACAAAAACAAGCTGCTCAGAGGAAAACTGTGGCTGTTTCATAAAAACTGCATTCCACAATATTAAAATTAATCGTAATTTAATATTGTTGTCAACTGTGAGCCAGGAAAGGTGTTTAAGCATCAGGACCATGTAAGTGTCAAGAGAGCACTGGAGGACAGTCCTCGCTGCCCTGTTTTGTGCCACTTGAAGCTTACAAAGGTCTTTTTGTGATGCAGACGACCATATAATTGGACAGTTTTATAAATGGCACAAAACAAGAGACTAAACAACCTGTTTAGCAATGGACAGGAATATATGACATACATTTTCTGGACATTGCAATACGTTCCCCATTTTAACTATCATTCTATCAATATGAGCTGACCAAGACAAGTAAGAATCCAAGGTGACGCTCAGTAACCTGGCTTGCATCACCTGTCTTAGCTGCAGCCCACTGACTGACAAGTTCAGAGAGGGCTAGTTAGCTAGTTAGGGTAGTTAGTTATGATCTTTTCCAGAATATCATAGATGTTGATTTGTCTAATTTGTTATCTTTTACCCACTTGCTTATATTCTGCAGATCATGATTTAATAGATTTGAGACATCCTGAAGAGTTTTTCCAGAATTGTACAGTGTGGAATCATCTGCATACATAACAATAGTTGAATGTTTCACAATCAAAGGTAAATCATTTGTAAGGATCAAGTATAGCAAAGGCCCAAGGCAACTACCCTGGGGCACTCCACAATGTATTGTCTTAGTAGATGAATATTGACCATTAAAGAACACCCGCTGCTTCCTATTGGAAAGGTAACTCCCCATCCATGACAGAGACGAAGGTGTAAAGCCATAGCATTCAAATTTTTGAAGCAGTATTTTTATGATCAATCAGGTCAAATGCTGCACTAAAATCCAACATCACTGTTCCTACTAATCTGTCTGCATCGATTTCTTCTAACCAGTTGTCGGTCATATGAGTTAAAGCAGTACATGTGGAGTGACCTTTTCGATATGCATGCTGGTACTTGGTGATCAGCTCATTAGAAATTTTTCATAAACTTGCTCAAAAGCAATCTTTCCCATAACTTCGCTGAATAAAGGTAATAGACTGATAGGTCGGCTGTTCTGTCCTGTAAATGTGGCTCTTTTATTTTTAGGCAGTGGTATGATTTTAACCTTCTTCCATTTCTCTGGAAATAGAGAGAGATATTTGTATGTTAGTTTCAGTTCCGAGAATACTTAAAAAATTGCATTTGATGACTTTCCAAAAAGTTCAGAGCAGGCATTTTCATACAATACCCATTATCAAAAGGCTATGTATTGGATCATGTCAGGCCATTCTTAACCTCTTAAGCTCTTTGGTTTATTTTGGAATTCCGCATAAAATTGGTCATACCCAAATCTGATGGCTCCCTATACCCACATACAGTGAAGTAAATGCAAATAATTGGTGTCATTTTATAGGAAACCCTTTAAACAAACAAAATCAAGTGTCAAATGTAATAAAAATGATTGTATGTGTTTAAAATATCAAAAGAAACACACAAAAAAGTAGGCGCATTTGTGTGTTTTTTTCTTTGAATCTTTGTTTGAAAGTGTATTACTCTGGTATTGTGTGCAACAGCTACCTATTATAAGTTCCATTTGATTCCACTAGATGTCCCCAACACTGAAAAAAAAATTATGTGTCTAACATTTCGATTAAAAAAGTTATTGCTATGACACCAAGGGGGGGCAAAGTGGCTTTTTAGTGTCTTTTATGAGAGAGTGCGTCCAGACTGCGCGCTGAAGAATATCTACCTTTTTTTTTTACTCTGAGGCAAAATTGCGCTGAATATCTCAGACTCTGTTTGTTTTAGAGGAAAGGTGTGTCCACCATAGATGTCCACGACATGTCACGTCATGCTGAGATAAGCGTAAGCTTCCCAATGATGCGTAGTTCGTCATCATCCGTCGACGATAACATATCATGTGGATCGTATGAAAACAAATGACTTATTTCCTGCGTTACTGGACTAAATGAGACATAATAGGGGATTATTTATCAAGCTAAACTCACATGAAGGCGAAAATGGACTCATTTTGAAGAAAACAGTCTAAGGTGAAAGTCTATGCATATTTTTGACTACTTTTAGCTCAGACATGCTGTAATCGGAGACGAAAATGCAACGCGTTTCCTAGTTTGTTTACAAATATCAAAGATGTACTTCGCGAATAGTTATGCAATCATTTGATCTGTTGTATTATGTCAACTAAATAAACCATACAGCAAAAATCATGTGGAAGAAAGGTTTTGTTTGATATATGACTTGCCTTTGTTGATCAAATTTGACCAATGCTATCAATATTCATATTCATAATCACACTTACTTTTGAACGGTATTTCGGTTGCGGGTGGAGGAATATAAACTTTTAAATTATCCAATATGTAAAATGAATTAAAAAATGATGGTTTTGTGTGAAAAGTAGAGGGTCTAAGCTTTGTAATGATATAACATATGACTGTTAATGTTTCATCAGGACCTTTAAATATTAAAGGGCGATCATAATAACGTTCTTAATAACGCAATCCCCCCGGTACCGGGTTTACGACCTTAACAGGTTAAAAAAGGTACAAAACAATAACAACATTTGAGTACTTAATTTAGCCTTCGAGTAAAAATTGAGAGTGACTAAGATGCATCCATTTATAGAGACGATAAATCTACTGTAATCTTTTTAAAAGTTTGAGATCTATTTTGTAATTTCATGAGCAGGTTTTGATTGTGCTCAGTAAATCTAATATTCTACTGTTTTCTGAGAAGGCATAGACTGAGCTTAGGGATTTTGTCAGGGTTTTATACGTGCCAGCAGGGCTCATTTTGTGACAAAAACTGCATTGTCAGTGTCTTGCCACAGGGTACACGTGTATACAGGATACATTCATATATTAATCACCTGTTACTCCCTGATGGTGTATATTTGAAGAGTTATAGAGGGACTTGAGGAGCTAGAATTCTGCAGTGAGTGCACAACTTGCTGGGTTTAATTGGATTATTAGTGATTCTTATGGGCTGTAAACTTTCAAAAGCACTGCTGAGGTCTTGGGGAAAACAGAGAGAATGAAGTGAGGAAGGAAAGAGGCAGAGTGAAAGAGACAAAGCATTAAGAGAGAAAGAGAGAAGGAAGGAAGGAAGGAAGGCAAAAGAAAAATATGAAAATATGGCTGGATAAAAAGAATGAATGTAGAGCAGAAATAAAAGCAGGAAGGAAAGAGAAAAGGGTAGGAGGATGAAAGGAAGGAAACAAAGGGGGAGAACGGGGGTAAGGAAATGAAGGGTGTAAAAGGAAGCATGCAGAAAAAGAGCATGTAGGAAAACATGGAATGAAGAAAGGAAAAAGTGGGAAGAACAAAATGAGGAAGATTGAAAGCAGGAAATAAAACCTGATTAAAGGATAAAGGATTAAGGGCAGGAAGGAAGAAGAGAAGCAAAAGAGAAAAGGTAAAAAGAAAGAGGGAAATGAAGGGAGAATAAAAGCCAGAAGGTAGGCATTACAGAATATATCTACTTTTAGATAAGCTTTATGCAATTGGTTTATCTCAAAATGCATTATTATGGTTTAATTCTTATCTACATAATAGAAAACAATGTGTTCTTAAAGGGAGTAGGTCTGATTTATTTGTGCAACAAAGAGGTTTTCCCCAAGGTTCGACGTTGGGTACACTTCTTTTGACTATTTTTACTAATGGTCTGTCTTTAATCTGTTCTAATCCCTCTGTTCAACTCTATGCAGATGATACTGTCATTATACGTCTAAATCACATTTATTGAAAATCCAAACTGCTCTTCAATTGGATTTTAGTACCTTACAGAAATGGCTATTATCTTATAATCTGATGATTGTAACCCATGATTGTAAGACTCTGCCTTTTTTGGATGTTCTAGTGAAAAAGTTAGACAACACGATACACACTGAAATTTATCAGAAAGAGACGGATCGTAACTCGTTTTTACACTACCAGAGTTTTCATCCACCCTCTCTTAAATGTAGTCTACCGTATAGTCAATTGCTGAGAGTGTGCTGCATTTGTAGTAATGATGAGGATTTTGAGCGACAAGTGGGGGAGCTGTGTCAAAGATTTATCGATAGGGGCTATAAACACAATTTAGTGCGTGACTGTGTAAGAGCGCGACTTGATGACCAAATGTACTGATCAGGTAAAATCAAATAACACTCCAGTTACCTTTG
This sequence comes from Hybognathus amarus, assembly GCA_030378365.1. NCBI lineage: Eukaryota > Metazoa > Chordata > Actinopteri > Cypriniformes > Leuciscidae > Hybognathus > Hybognathus amarus. Next base: position 282,445 of record JAQIUQ010000059.1, on the reverse strand, counting down.
TATCGACTTATGGTCATATCTCAAAGAGTTTAAAGAACATCGTGCAACGTCATTGGCACATTTTAAGTAGCGACCCTCACATAGGACACATGTTCTTTGCTATAAACGAGCACCCAGCCTGAGAGATCGATTCAGTGCGCTCACACCTCCCTGCGCATCCCCAGTCGGCTTTCCCCTTTAAAAATCCTCACGGGAATTTTAAGTGCTTGAACTGTGCGGCATGTTACTTTATGCAGACAGACAATATGTTTACACATCCAAAAACAGGCAGATCTTATAAAGTTTAGGGCAGAATCACATGTCTTTCCACCTTTATTGTTAATTTATTGACGTGTCCTTGTGGGCTCTTGTATGTGGGCAAAACAAAGCGACAACTGAAGACCCAAATTTTTGAGCATAAGTGTGTGATTAGAAAGAATGATGAGAAATCATCGGTAGCAAGACATTTTAACTCTGAGGGACATAATGCCAATATGCTCAAATTTATAGGGTCTGGAGTGTGTCGGTCGTTCTTCAAGAGGGGGAGACTGTGAGAATCGCCTCCTTCAAAGGGAGGCTTGGTACATTTTTAATTTAAACACATGTATCCCCAATGGAATGAATGAGGACCTGTCTTTAACCTGTTTCCTGTAAACATATTACGAGTATTATGCTGTATCTAAATAGTTGACTTTGTCTTTTATTATTGGACTCATTGAAACATTGGTAACATGTGCATCATTTTAAAATCATTGGTTGATGTGATTATGGGTTTGTCAACTGGTGTGAGTATATACAATTGGGTAAAGTATGATTCTTTGCACACTGAAGAAGGCACACGCCGAAACGCGTTTGTGTTAAATAAATTGCCTATGCAAAGTGCGGCCTCTTTCCTCCATTTATGAATTCTACTTATTAGGCCAGCACTCTTAAAATAAATTCAAGTGTAACTATTGAGTGAAGCCTGCTCCATCCTCCATTCATTCTTATAATCTGATGCCCAATAAAACTATGGTCTTCAGTACAATAAAAAAACCTAACAATCTAAGTATAACATGTAATGATGGTACTTCTCTGAATGAGGTTGATAAAGTTAAATACTTTTTATGGCTTCATCCTGTCTGGAATAACTTCAATTATATGATCTTTAACATCATTTCCCTTATTTAAAAACAGTTTGTCTTCTTATTAAACTAAATTGTTCATGTTTCAGATGATAATATAGTAATTTACAAGTCATTTTTTGTCATTTTATTCCTTGTTTTTGCTGGATTTCACCACAGGTTCTGTGTGGCTAACTAGTGGTTGTAGTCACCTAATAAACCATTAGATGTCTTTTTTTTCTTTTATGGCAGTGTGTTGATTGTAGTGTTGTATATGTCATCTTATTGTAATGTGTATGATTTGTCCTTTGTTTTGTATTGTATTGTATTTTATATTAGGACTCCCTCGAAACGAGATGATTCATCTCAAAATGTTTATCCTATTCAATAAACTTATAGTATAAAAGACAGCAAAAACAGAAATAAAAAAAATATAGAAAGAGGGAAGAAAACAAAAGACAATGGAGAAAGTGATAGATCTATTGTGTGTGTGGTTAAGGAGCGGACTGCACTGCATCAAAGATCAGGCCTCTGTGTGTAGGCTGAGCAGGAGGTATGTGACTGAGAGCCAGAGTGAGGAAAGAAAGAGCAGGACTAGAGGTGTGCACTGCTCATCTCTCTAACTGTGGCTCAGTAATGAGGCAGCACCAGTGCTCAGCGCTGTACAGAATGTGCCATGCGTTCAATGTCGTGCTGAGAACATGCCGCACTGCGGGCGATTCGGGCTGTGCTGCGGCGCCTCTGCCCGGCGTCCAAGTGTGTGGCACCCTGCGGTCCTGAGACTGCCAACTCTGCTCTCTTCCGCATAGGACTTTGGGGCTTTTGGCCCTCATTAGACGGTGAGCAAGTGTCATTTGATATACTACAATGCCTTTTGAATCTCACTCTACCTTTGACCCTTATCTTGCCTTTGGCAACCAGCCTTCCAGCTTTTAACTATTTATGACAAGTCTCATTGCACTTTTTTTCCTGATCAAAGGACACTTTAGTTTTCTTTTCCTCTTTAATGTACCTCCCATTTCCCTCCTCTTGTTAAGTCTGTAGACCTTATAAGTCCTCACTTCGCACATTTCCTACACAGTTTGGCTACTTGCACTAAAGCAAAGTAGACGGAAGTGAGGGAACAAAGGAAAACAAAGGATTCCCAAGGTTGTCTTTCATTGTGGTGAGCTTTTCCCCTCCAGGGTATTGTGTTGTACTTCCTCAGTCTGTCTTCCCTCAGTGGTGCAAGTCTCTCTGAGCTGGAAGAGGATATAAAGGCTTCTGACTTATCCCTCAGGTAAGCCCTGTCCTGAGGGTCAAGCCTGTGCCACCCTTTGAAGCTTGTCTTAATTATAATAAAATTTGAGTGTTTCTTCTAATTGGTCTACGTGATAGGTGTTATGCAACCTTTTTTATGTTGTGTGGGACCTGAGATTTTGTGTAGGGAACTGGTTGTATTGTTGACTTGGATATTTTGCACCAAAATGGAGCTTGGTGGTTGGTTGTTGGGGAGGCTTCCTGAAGCTGAAATGAAAATATGTTTCAGAGTTTGGAAAAGTAATTACATTTTCGGAATAAATATGATGAAAACCACCATTCCTTGTTGGTACTTTGAAATAATGTGAACCAAGAACTCATGGACAGCAATATTGGGAACATACATTACAGTTTTTCTCCATTGGTTTGGCTCATTTCTTGAAACAGAAATCACATTCTCAAAACAACATGGACAAACCTCCAAACTACTTGGCAATTGTTCACAACAGAATTGAATTTCTCATTCAGTTCATCAAATTACAAATGCCTAAGTACATGTCTCAATGTCTCAGTACATCTTTGCAAATGATTAAGTACAGGAAGCCTACATTTAGCACAATTTCCAAGTCAATAGATCTTGTTGATCTAAACTGATTGTTCATTCTCAGTCTAATGGTTGTTCACTCCAAAACGTGTCAGTGTAATTTCATTGTATAAGTCATCATGCACAATAGTCTGTTAGAACATTAGAACATAGAACATTCCTATGTAATTGGAGGTGTGTCCATGTTGTTTTGAGAATGTATTTTCTTTTACCTCTGATGTATGGAAATTACTTTGTGTGAATGATAATCCCCCCCCCCCCAAAAAAAAAAAAAAACAATTTCAGTTTATACACAATTGTATTCTGTTAGCTAGACAAAAACAGTAAAGAAACCATTGTCAATAAAGGACTGGGCTAAGACTGAAAGGTGGACATGAGGGATATTTCAATGGTCCTCTGCCATAGTGACAAAACATCTAAACATTTTGACTTGCAGTGCTTACACAATGCCAAAGGGACTAAGCATTTTGGGGGCACTGACTGGTTAAATGAGAAGGACATTTAGTTTTGACACATGAGTGAACTGTTTTGGGAGAGGTATGAGCTTTTGCAGATGAACCATGGTGTTGTGCCGAACCATCCACATTATTTTGGCAAAAGCACCAAGAGTGTTGAGAACGTCCGGTCTGTTTCGAGAAATGAGCCAAAGCAATTGAGAAGGATCTTTGCCATTTTGGTGGCACTGACTCGTTATATGGGAAATGAATTTAGTTTTGAAGCATGAGTGAACTGTTTTGGGAGAGATATGAGCTTTTGCAAGTGAGCTATGTGCTGAACCGTAAGACTGTTTTGCCAAATGATCTTAGAGTTTTGAGAATTTAATTTCTATTTCAAGAAATGAGCCAAACCAATGGAGAAAAACTGTAAGAAAGTCAATGAGGACTATCTTGACTTCATGTTGACCTCATGTGGCTTTGCTAGCATCATGTGGCTTTGCTAGCATAAATCAGTGAATAGAGGATGTGTATTGAGGCATTATTTTCCTATCTTTCTTTCAGCATTTATATAGTGTAGATTAATGTTTAGGCTTTCACATGTTTTTAGTATTTTGTGGATTGTGAAATGTCAAAAATGTGCTTCATCTCTGAATGTTAACACTGGTTTCGCCCCAGCAGTCTTAGTGATCAAAAGAGACACAGAGTTTCCCGCAGGTCTTCCTGATTAAAATGCATGCGTGACTGCATGACATTTCAGACCTAAAGAGATGCTCTTTCCCCATCGCCTTCATCTTCCACAGAAGTTTTGCTCACAACTTTATCTAATGAATGCTGGAACTTGTAATATGGGCTTCAAGTTGCATTACTTATTTCGATCTGTTCCTCACACAAAGTGCATGAATGGACTACTTTCACGGTTCTTTGGCACCCTTTTTTGAAGCCTGAAATTTGAAAGCCATTATTTTCTATTTGTTATAATTGCATGGAAAGGAGAAGCAAACTTTGTCAAAATAAAATAAATAAATAAATAAATAAGCTTAATTAATGGGAGGGGAGTAAGCTATACAGGTTTAGAGTGACATAAAGTAAATAATAATTGAATGTTCAGTTTTGGGTTGAACTATTTATTCCAATAAAGCCTCTTAACAAGTAGAAGTCAGACTTCACCTTCAAAACATTTTCAGTCCTTCAGGGAATGCTGCCATACTCCTGAACTCTTTGTAACTTTTTGTTTTCAAGAAGAAAGGTCTATAGTTCTGTGAGGAATGATGTAGGTGGAGTTCTAATGTGACTAAAAATTTTCAGTAAAGATGAGCTAATGTTTTGATCTGTTTTTTTCAAGAGGTCATGAAAGAATTTTGATGTTATCCTTTTTTAGTTGTGTATGTTAGGAATTTAGTCATTATTCTAGAATAAGAAGACCTCATGAGATTTTATAAAAATTAAGTCCACTAGAGGCCCATCCTCTTGGAAGTCCATGGTGGTACAAGCTATCTAAAACAATTTTTTATGTCAACTTCTATTTTTATGTCATTCCAATTAGAGGTCTTCACGGGTCCACTTGGATCCGAAAACCCAGGTCCGACCCGAGACCCGAGTGGGTTCGGGTCCAAAACTCTGACGAGTGTCTTGGACACGGGTCGGGTTCGGTATTAGTGGCCTCGGAAAAAAGACTGGTGCAGTTAAATGCGTTGATGCAATAACGTTCCCATGTTAAGATTTGATTCAGAACGTCCAATTCGACCTGCTATTGCGGTTCTAATGCTCTTTTTTTAATCGAATTTTATCTAAAAAACCTTGTAACAACAGGATTGTAGGCTAAATAACACAATTTTAGTAAAAGTCAATGACTGGGAGATTGAAAATCTGTTAGGCTAGCTAGATTTTAAAAACAGCCATCAGTAAATTTTACCCTGTGGTGGTTCAAATCATCGTATGGTCCAGTAAATAACATTATGCCAAATGTTATAGGACGTAATGGGTTACAGTGATGATGTGTGATTCACATTTGCACTCAGCACGCTTACACGTTATGTGCGTTTTTGAGAACGCAGGGCTGCAGGCTGTGCACACTGTGAATGCCGTTTACGTTCGGGTCCAGTCGGGTTCTAAAGGAAATGCCATCAGGTCGGGTCGGACTTCGGGTCTAATTTTTTCGGGTCTGTCTAGGGTCGGGTTTTTCTTTAAAAAAAAATAATTTATGCACGTCGGGTTCGGGTAAGTAGTGATTCGGGTCGATTCGGGTCGGGTACAGTTTTTCAGGACCCGAGAAGACCTCTAATTCCAATCCTCTGTCAAGCTACCTAATGGCTCGTTTTCGTTTACAGGACAGTACAGTACAGTTCAGTAAGATTTGGGACGGTAAACCCAGATCCGGCTTGCGCTTCCACCATCAACAGTACTCTTATTTGATAGGCATGATGTAGCAATCATTTTCACGTGAAGAAGAAAGCGACATACAGCAGATGTTGTTCTTGCATCTAGGCTTGTAGCTGTTTGTCACAAGAAGACAACCGGAACAGCAGCGTTCTTGATAGCATCAGTCAGCTCGCTTTGGCTAGTCTGGCTACCTCAGAATGTATATTTTAGGCCACAATAAAACAAAATAGGTTATACACTCTCAGAAGTGTGAATTTGAGTTGGACACTGCTGTGAAATTAATCATTTACATTGAGGACAACTGCCTTTCCTAGACATTGTGTTATGTGAGAGAGATATGTCAACAGGACAGTGGAATATTAAATGGATGTTTACAAGAAGCCTACAGATCATTACCTGCTTTGTGATTATAATGAAGAGAAGATGGGTGTGACAAGAACATCCACCATAGATCAAAGAACTACATAATTTATCAGATACGTTCAATAGCACCCTTCAACTCTTACTGCTTTACCTCCAGGAAAGAAATTCACACTGTGAGCTTTACTTGTAGACATAATAATATTGAGCATGTGGTGCACTCTGTTATTTCAAGTCCTCTTTCAATAGAAGTAGCAAAATAAGAGCATTTTTAATTATTATTTATTTAATACGTATTTTATTTATTTTTCTGCAGGCCACAACTGAGAATGACAACTGATGACTGGTTTCTTGGTATGCATCTCATCGCTTTGATGCTAATTTTAATTGCTATGTGAATAACATGCAAAATTAGCGTAATGTCTAATCATGCACTCTTTTTGAGTCTCCGTGTTGCTGAGGTGCTTCTCTGTTTTTCAATGTGACCAACACTCTAACAACACTGGAGCAATTAACACTTCAAGCCAATAACAATGCTAATGCACAGACCTCTGACCTCCCATTATTTAACTTCAGAAATTTACTGATGTCGCCAGGGCTGCACATGTAAAAGCTGTCTATGCCATTTATTGGTTTAAAAGACTTTTCAAACTGGCTAAGTAAAGAATGCCCGACAATTGCTGAATGGATAGAAATAGTGCGGCAAATTTATGTTATGGAACATTTGACTTTCTTTTTGAGACATGCCAGGAGTAAATGTGAAGCATATTGGGAAAAATGGATATCTTATCTGAGTACAAACTGAGATGTATATGTCCTGTTTTTTTTTCTCCCTGCTTTACTTGATGTTGAGCATTTCTGTTAACCTATGACGTATTTGCCTGCTATTCCTTGGTCTCTCTGTTGTTATTGTTGCTGTTGTTTTTTTGTTGTCAAAAAACAAAAAATAAAGTAAAAAAAAAACTTTTCAAACTTGTTGCAGAATATGAATTTTCTCTTCTTAAATCTTTACTGTGAAAAGAGATAAAATTGTAATAACTAGCATTTAACTATTGGTTTTCTCTACTGATGTGTGCGCTCAGTAATGCATACAATGTATGGGTAAAATGGTGTCACGGGATGGTCCAAAGTGAGTCGAGGATACATTTGCTGAGTAAAGTGGCGTTTATTAAATAATAACAAAATAAAGACAAACTATAAACAAAACTACCCCATTGGGTAAAACTAGAGATGACTGATGCGAAACGGACTTTTCAAGATCCCCTTTCAAGGCTTTTTGCTTTTCAAGATCCCAAACTGCAGATGTTTGAAACACTGATCCAAAGCGTGATTCAAAACAGCCATGTCACATAACTGCGGCTAAATGAAGCTTTGGAGTGTTTCACAAGTGTTTCGACAGGTGGCATGGTGTGCTTCTCATTTCTTATTTGTGCATCCTCGTTTCCTTTCGTCACTTCCTTCCATCGGTGTCTCAGCTCCAGCTTTTTGGATATAGTTACATTTATAGTGCGATTTGTTTAGTTATATTTAGGCTTACATTTAAATTTACACATTGACTGATAGGCTAGAGACTAGACAGAGTATACATATAGTTACACATAAGATGCATACCGACAGAATATACATATAGTGATAGATAGATAGATAGATAGATAGATAGATAGATAGATAGATAGATAGATAGATAGATAGATAGATAGATAGATAGATAGATAGATAGATAGATAGATAGATAGATAGATAGATAGATAGAAAGAAAGAGGACACCATACGCTTTTAAATGATATCTCAGTCAAAGTCATACCTTGAATGGTTGTAAAGATATACACATTTGAATTCTGGTCATCTGCCCTTTTTTCAAATTGAAAACCTGAGAAAATCACCTTTTTAAAGTTTTTTTTGCCCTTTTGTTTTTGTTGTTGATTTCTTTCAAAATCCATTGCATTTTAAGGGATAAACGATTTATTTTATAGCTTAATTTGACCAAATACATTAATACAATGCGATTTAACCAGACTGAAGCTCAAATTATTTTAAGTTTTTTTGGATTAAATAATTAAAAAGGCACTTTTACAAAAATGTTCTAAAATCAGAATGATTGAAGAGAGGTGCCAGAGAGAAATTCACTTTTCATACAGATTAGCCCACATAAGCAGAGAGCAGTCTGTTTTCTTTCGTTTTGAATGGTTCTGTTTAAAAGTAGACATTTCAATATATATATATATATATATTCTCAGGTCTGTTTGGCAAGTGGAATACCTTATACGATGACTTTCGTTTCATTAAACAAGCTTTAGTTAACGTGCCGCCGCCTCCGTGTAGCCTAGGGATTAGGTCTATCCATTGTCTGCAATATTTATTTCTTATTATTAAATACTGGTAATTGGTTGATGAAACTTTGATTTAAATCAAATCAAAACGAAATTCACTTTAAAGAAAGGCTTTGTGCTTGCTTTCTGATTAGGCTCTGTGAAAGTTTTAGTGCTGCTTCCAGAGAACGGTCACATTCGGAGTCATAGTTTTTTCCTCATAAATGCAAACATGGAAAATAAAATAAAATGAAGATTTTATGTTCTGGTGAGAGTCAACCCTTCTTCATCCGGTGGGTAGGATTACTACTTTTGGTTTGTGCAGTGTAGCTAATTCAAATAGGCCTATTTATAAAAATATTTAATTATCTGGGAATTATGGATCTCCTCCATAACACTGAAATTGCCCAATTTTAAACAATTTAGTAATAATTTAACTAGTTTTGTGGTGTAGGTCTACGTATTTTATAGAGTTAACTCTTCAAATAATAATAGGCTAATAGTAAATTAAAGATGTGGTAGCATTGGGTCTAAAGGATAACTCCGGGAGATGAAGGGACGTCGTGATTCTTCTCACACCGCAACAGCTTCGTGGATCTGAGTGTCGTGATCGTTACAGCCTTAGATGTATTCTTCTTGCAGATAATTATACTCACACCGCTTAGGTAAGCCTCCAGTGAGTTCAACGCTTTGAGATCAATGTTTCAGCAGATACCCGGAAAATGCGCAGAGGTGAGGGGAGTTGAGAAGAGCAATGTTTATTTCAGCGAATTTAAAGCTTTGTCAACTTTAATCATCATTTAAATACCTTTACTCAATTATTTGGACTACGAAACTTTGGGAGATTATTTTTGAATGTCTGTTCTTTGAAATTAGCAAAAAAAAAAAATTTTTTTGGGTTATTTCATTGTTTTTCCACGTAATCGGGCCATATCTTAAAATGGAACGTTGCGACTTCCGACTCATTTCGCCAGAGCGGGTCACATATAATAACAAACTGTTGGGACACTGTTTAGAAAGTCCATTGGCCTGTGTCAACCTAAGCTTAACAACCAAATGTCCCAATCATAACTGTCAATCATGTAATAAACAACTTAATATAATACAATATCTTATTTTGTAAATATACGTTTTATAGGTCTACATATGAGTACCCAATCTACAGCCAAGACATCATTTTGGTTTTCCTAAGAGATTTGTGAATCAAAAATATTTTCATGCCAGCAACAAGTGTCCCTTGTGAGAGGATTTTTTCAAAGGCTGGAGAAATTATCTGTAAAAAGGCTATAAGTAGAAGGCTAAGTCTACTTCTAGTAAGCAGAGAAACCAATTTTTGAATAAAAATCTTTAAAAAAAGTGAGACATTGTGGCTATGCACAGTGAGGAGCCTACAGGTTACACGCTTCACATATTGAAAAATACAATAATAATAAAAAATTACATTTTTTAATGACTCCTTTGCTTAAACTGTTTCTTTGTTTCACAAAGCCTGGATCTGCCCACCACTAGGTAAAACTAGGGATGGCTGACGCGAAATGTCGTTCCGAAGCTTTGCAAGATTTGCAGAAGAGTTCTGAAGATTTGCAGATGTTTCGAAACACTGATCCGAAGTGTGATTCAAAACACCCAAGCTCAACTCAAGCCACTTAATTACAAACAGTTCTTAAGGATTTTGCTGTAAATTGGACTACATAATAATAATTGGCATGTCTACAACATGAAGAGGGGAGTAATTTAGCTGTCACTCATGTAAACCCCTCGCCCTCTCTCTGTTAGTTGGTTCAATTAAACATGCTCTGCTAGTGAATGGGGCAGGGGTGTTGAAAAATAGTTTTGATGATTTAATAACAGTTTTAATAGAGTTATCTGTCTGATGGGTCTTTTAATATGGGCTTTAGACAGAGTTATTATCAGGAAGGAAACGGAGAGATATTTCTCAGAGGTCCCACAAGGGTCATTAATTGACGCAGTGTCTCTCTATCCTTTTTTTTTTTACTTTTTTCTTTTTTACACATCTAATTGCCACTTCTGTCCTTATTGTCCATCTCTTCTGTTCTGTTCTCTTCTTTTCTCTTCTCTTCATGAGATGTTGAAGAGTGGTGGGAAAGAATGCACGTCTTACACTGTCCACTTCTTTTCTTGGTTAACTTCCTGCTCAGCTACTGTTCAGACGCTCTTGCTTACCGCTCTGTGCTTTGCTCTATTTCTTTTATATTTTTTAATCGCTCTATCGCTTTTATATATTTTTTTAATTTTATCTCCTTTTATCACCTCATTTTAAAGGAGCATTTCACCCATTTCAACATTAATCTTTATTGAAAGTGGATCATATATGTAGTCAAAATGTAAAAGAATTTTTGAATGCACCAGCAGTCCACCCAGTTCAAGCCAGTCAGGGCTCCTCAACCGCGACATGCAGCCGCCTCCGGTTCCTCCATTAGCCTCAGCTGCTCTTCACTATTTTTCGTCTCGCAAAGATAGCCACGAACATCAGGATTCGAGCAGCAGAATTTCAAAATCCTCTTTTCCATATCATGTTTAGTTTCTTCTGTCATTATCATACTTCCTGTCTCCACAGCGCTTGTTAGCTTAGCTTTCAAACAAGATGGCTGATAATGATTCAGTATCTGCAAGTGAAGTCCCACCCACTGATCTGCAGGGCTGTAGTATCTCGAGTCTGGTCTTGGACTCAGAGTCCGGACTCAAGACCGTTTTTCCTTTCTATTTTCGTGGTTACTTAAATATTGATCATTAATATTTTAATTATTAATCCTGTTTTCATTTCTTTTTGGAATTAGACGGCGAGTGTGAGGATGGTGTCACTCCCTTGTGCCATCTCTTTCACTCTGCCATGGAGTTAGGTGTGTTCTATAGAGCAGGGAGTTAGGGTGGAGAGTGTGCTGTTAGCAGTATGTGAACAGGTCGGTTGTGAAAATATAGCCTCTGCATCAAGGACAAATAAAGCAATAGTTGTTTTTCTAAAAGAAGAACAGCTATTTGCTCCACCAATGAAAGCGGAATAGTGATAACCTGGATACATCATTTTGAGCCATAATCTGGTTGTTTGTCCTCATAAGGCTCAAGCTAGCATGAGTGAGGAGGATCAAGCTGAAAGTTTGAGTTTATCAGAAAAGGGCATGGTCGGGTCAGTCCACAAAGGTAGATCAAAGTGACATTATGTTAACAACCATTCAGAAACGTCATGTCAAGCCTTAATTGTCTAACTTCTTTGCAGTTGTCATCTTGTTCTGGGTGCGACTCGGTTCAAATTGACTGCATGTGCAATCTTGAAAAGAAAGTGGATTGAATTATGAAGTACAGCTCTTTTAGATAAAACATCAAGAAGTGAACTTAACAGACAGTAATCCATTATCATGTAGCGTTACAAGCATGGATAAAGACTTTCTAAATACTGTGTTATGGAAAAGCCCATTCTCTACACTTCAGTGATTCAAGGTGTGCTGATATTGTCAAAGTGTTCAAACTAATATGTTGATGAAAATTAATATGTGCACAAAATTATGGGATCTGATGAACCATAATAGTTGGAAATCTCTGGAGGAGGTGATGGGATTATCTAAATTATGGTCTAAATGGTTGGTGACGTTGTGCGGAGAAATAGTGCTGAGGCTGGATCCAGACGCAGTGTAGCTTTATTAACAAATGCCAGAACAGGATACATAGACTAAGAACAGGACTCAGAATCAAAGACACCAGCGTTCACATACATTAAATCAACAACTAACAAAGACAGGGCAGAAACACAGGGCTTAAATAATCAAGAACAAACGAGCTAGACAAGATAACAAGGGGGCATGAGAAATAAGAAACACCTGGGATGATTAATAGACGGGGAACCACTAATAATGAAAACACACAAAACCCACATCATGACATAGCGCCTCCCCTATGGTCGGCTCCTGACGCCCATAAAAACAACAAAAAGTTCAGGTGGGCGGTGAAGCGGAGGCGGTCTGGGGGAGGGACGGAGGGGTCTGGGCCGCAGAGTGTGGTCGGAGCAGGAAGAGGCGAAGGCCAGGGCGGAGCAGGACGAGGCGAAGGCCAGGGCGGAAAACTTCATTGCCGGAAAACGAATCGGTTACCTGAACGTAACCTCGGTTCTCTCTAGATGAGGGAACGAGTATTGCGTAAGCTAGCTTACGCTACGGGAAAGATTCTTCTTTGCCGAACAATTGAAGCCAAAAATTTTTATAATTTGTAATCATTGTCAACGCACTTCTCAGGTGCAGGACCTAGAGCGGGCTAACTAGCAGGCTCATTGGTTCGTTCCTGGGAAGTGCTCGAACCGATCGGAGAGCGGCGCTGAACCCGCGCCCAATGAGCGGACGACGCTCGCTTATTACGTCAAAGCCCGCCGAAAGGGGCGTGGCTTGAGTGTATATAAGCACTCTCCGTGGTTTGGAACAACGATTTATAGTGATGAAGCGAATCGCTGTTAGAGCGGGCACGGCCGGGAACGCAATACTCGTTCCCTCATCTCAGAGAGAACCGAGGTTACGTTCAGGTAACCGATTCGTTCTCTTACGAGAGGTTCTCTCGTATGCGTAAGCTAGCTTACGCTACGGGAACCCCTGGTCAACGCCGTGCCCGGTCAGTCACCACAAGCATCCCCGGGAGGGTGGAGGGAGCAATAGTGGAGAAACAATAATAAAGGGCAGAAGCCGTTTATATGAGAATATGAGGCCTAAAGAGGCGGCCGGCATAGCGGGCCATAGTATAGGAAGTTTCCATAGAATGGAGGGGGAAGATCAAGGGGCTAGCCGGTTGAAGGATTCCCCATAAAGCGTGGCTAGACGCTGCGGCGGGTTAGACCGCTAGTAATTTAGCCTGTAAGGCCGGTACTTCCAAGTTATAAAATCTGATAAAGGTGGACGGGGAAGCCCAGCCCGCGGCCACACAGATATCATGAATAGAAATACCACAGGACCAAGCCCACGAGGAGGCCATGCCTCGAGTGGAGTGAGCCCTGACGCCGAGCGGGCAAGGCAGATTTTTAGCCGCATAGGCGGAGGCGATAGCGTCTACTATCCATCTGGATAGTGTTTGTTTAGAAGCGGCCAAGCCTTTGTGCGTCCCCCAAACGCCACAAACAGCTGCTCAGAACGTCTGAACGTGGCAGCGCGTGTAATGTACGCTCTCAGCGCCCGGACCGGGCAGAGGAGGTTGGCATTGGGCTCGCTATCAGAGGTGGGCAGAGCCGATAAGGATATCACCTGTGCTCTAAATGGGGTGCCAATCGCCTTAGGCACATATCCGTGTCTGGGTTTGAGAATGACGACGGAGTCGTTAGGGCCAAACTTCGAGACACGACGCGTTCGAAGAGAGCGCGTGAATGTCGCCCACTCGTTTAACTGAGGCAAGAGCGATCAGAAAAAACGGCTTTTAGGGAGAAATATTTGAGGTCAATAGACTCGGAGCGGTTCGAAAGGGGGGGCTTTCAAGGCCTCGAGGACTATTGAAAGGTCCCAAACCGGCACCGAGGGGGGGCGAGGGGGGTTCATCCTCCTGGCTCCCCTGAGGAAGCGGATAACCAGCTCGTCTTTGCCAATAGACTGGGCGCGTCGGGACCAACGAAGGCCGCGACGGCTGCCACATAAACCTTCAGGGTGGATGGGGTTCTGCCCTTGTCCAGCATATCTTGAAGGAAGGAAAGCAAAGAAGAGACCTCACACTTAAGGGGGTCCAAATTCTTTTCGGTGCACCATTTTTGAAAATACAGACCATTTAGCCGCATAGAGCTTTCTGGTAGATGCCGCTCTCAGCGTGTTTGATCGATCGTTCAAGACTCCCTCTGGCAAATCAACGTGTAATCGTTCGTCACCCATGCATGAAGCGCCCAGCGCTGCGGGTGGGGATGCCAGATTGTGCCGCGGGCTTGAGAGAGAGATCTGCTCTGACCGGGATGGGCCACGGGGCTGTCTGAGACAGCTGTGTGAGCTCCGGGTACCAAATCTGATTCTCCCAACGCGGGGCTATGAGGAGCACCGGGTGGCGAAATTCCCTGATTCTCTGAATGACCTGCGGTCAGCAGGGAGATGGGAGGGAAGGCATAGAGCGGGCGGTATGGCCATTCTAGCGCTAACGCGTCCTCGTTCTTCAGAAAGAATATCGGACAGTGCGAGTTCTCTTCTGTCGGCGAAGAGATCTATCTCCGCTCTGCCAAAGAGGCGCCACAGTGACTGGACTGTAAGAGGATTCAGGGACCATTCTCCTGGAGAGAGAAGGATCCTGGATAGAATGTCTGAACCGTCGTTCAGGTGTCCCGGGACATGCGCCGCTCTGAGTGAGAGCAGATGACTCTGGGACCAAACTAGAATGCGGCGTGTCAGCAGGAAGAGATTCCTGGATCTGACCCCGCCCTGACGGTTGATGTAGGATACCACTGTCATGTTGTCTGAACGAATCAGGACGTGGTGAGCCCTGGATGCGCGGGAGGAACTGCAACAGTGCATACTCGACCGCGAGCATTCTCGAGACAGTTTATGTGAAATGGGGTCTCCCGATCCGACCATCGGCCAGAGGCCGGTGAGCCCTCGCAGACCGCACCCCAGCCTGTGTTGGATGCGTCTGTCGAGATTACCTTCCGGTGAGAGAAGGTCCCCATCGTGACGCCCCGTTGAAACCAATCGTTCACCGTCCAAGGCTGTAGTGCAGAAATGCATGCCTGAGTGACTCTGATTAGCTGGCGGCCCGTAGTCCACTCGCGGCGGGGTACACGGGTCTTTAGCCAGAATTGGAGGGGCGCATATGTAAAAGACCTAGCTGTAGCGCGGCTGCAGCTGAGGCCATGTGACCCAGCATTCTCTGAAAGGTTTTCACCGGAACGCGGGTATTCATCTGGAACGAAGCGGCTAAACGCTGCAAGCGGCGTGTGCGCTGAGCGGATAAGCGTGCTTTCATAGTGGTAGAGTCCAGGTCTATCCCCAGAAAAGAGATAGTTTGACTGGGCTGGAGAACGCTCTTTGTCCAGTTGACAGAGAGGCCCAGCGCTTCCAGATGAGCGAGAAGAGCTGTACGGTGCGACAGAAGCTCTGTTTTGGAACGTGCTAGTATCAGCCAATCGTCCAAATAATTCAAAATGCGCATCCCCTGGGTTCGAAGGGGGCGAGCGCCGCGTCCATACATTTCGTGAACGTGCGTGGCGCTAGGGAAAGGCCGAGACGGGAGAACGGCGTATTGATAAACCTGGCCCTCGAAGGCGAAGCGTAAAAACTGCCTGTGACGAGGGTGTATTTGAATCTGAAAATAAGCGTCTTTCAGATCTAGGGAGATGAACCAATCCCCCTGGCGCACATGTGCGAGGAGTTTCCTGACCGTCAGCATTCTGAATGATCTCGTCATGAGAGCTTTGTTCAGAAATCTGAGGTCTAGAGTCGGCCTGAGGCCGCCGTCTTTCTTGGGGACCAGAAATAACGGCCGTAAAACCCCGGCTCGGTTATGGGTGGAGGGACTCTCTCTCTCGCGCCTTTTGTTAACAGTTTCGATATTTCTGTGCGGAGCGTGCTCGCGGCAGCTGGGCTGACCACAGAAAGGGGCCGGGCGCGGGAACGCGGGCGGCGGCGGCGAAACTGTAACTGATAGCCGTCTTTTATAATGCTTAGTACCCACGGGGATATGCCGGGAATGGCTTCCCACGCTTTGAAGCATATTGCTAGAGGCTGAATGGCCGTGCTGTCCCGGTTGCTGCATGTAACGGGCTGGACACTGTGTGTGTGCTCGTGTAAACTGTGTGTGGCAACGGGATTTGCACTCAGAGAGGAGCTTATGGGCCGTGATACAGAGCGAGCAGAGGGGGGACACGCGCTGCTTGAGGGCGGTGCTTATGCTTTCTGCTACTCGAGCGGACGGAGGCCGCTGAGTGGGAGTGAACTCTGTGGGGGGCACGGGAGAAAGTGTGAGTGAACACGTGCTTGTGGTCACATTTTTTACACTTGAGGCTTTTATGCTCTTTATGTGAACTCTCTGGGTAGCCGTGAAAACGGCTGTTTGTCGCTCGCAAGCGGGTCGAGTCACCGGCTTGTTCTCGGCGAGATTCGCTGCTGCCAGTCGGCGAAGGTTCGGGGACTAACAGAGGGTGAAACTTTGACGGCGGTCCGGCCGGGCGGAAAGAAGCCGTCTTTTCCCAGAAGTGCTAGGCGGACTTCTGCTGATCAGGCTTCAGCGTGACCTTGGGGCGGGGCGCTTGGGGAGCCTGTCTGCGTCGGCTGTCGGAGCGAGAGCGAGGGCGAGGGCGGCCGCTCTGCCTGTGCTGGGGATGGGCCTGAGCTTGCTGCGGCGGCGTTCTTGAGGCGTTCTGGCAGGGGGCTCACGAGAGCGGCCTGCAGAAAGTGTTACCGCGGCGAGGCAGGAACAAATTCATGGCCTGGGTGGCTTTCTGGACCTCGGAAAAGCGTTCTACGATGCCCGTGACGGCAGATCCGAAGAGGCCAGAGGGTGAGACGGGCACGTTGAGGAAGACAGCGCGCTCAGGTTCGCTCATGTCTCACTTCCATGCATCTTCCCAGCGCTTGAGCGGCAGCTTTGGTGGCGCGCGGAAGGGAGAGGTCCGTCACGCATCTTTGAGTCGTTGAGCGCACGGCCGCTGCATTTCTCTCTCGTTCTGCGCTATGTCACTCAACAGGTCGGATTGCAGCACCTGGAGAACCGACATGGAGTGCAGCGCTGCAGCGGCCTGGCCAGCGGCTGCATAGGCGCGGGTGTGGAAGGTAGAGGACGCTCTGCAAGCTTTAGAAGGAAGCTTCAGGGGAGGATCGCCCATCCAGCGGCGACCAGATCTTCGACGGGCGGCATCGCTGTATGCAGCCCTTCTCGGTGGCTCCGTCCACCGAGCGCAGCGAGGCGAAGACATCAGAGCGGGTCCGAGCCGAGAGAGGAGCTTCCCCACGATTTAGTGAGGCTCGGCGTGGAGCTCAGGCAGGAAAGGAGCGGACCGGGTGCCAGCGGGGGCGGGGCGCGGTGCAGGTACTTTCCATCTCATTGCGGTTCGGTGGTAACTCGGGTGGTGGTGACCAGTCGGAGGCCCAGACGCTCGACGGCAAGAGTCAGGAGGCGCATTAGGTCCTCTCCGATGCCGGAGCGGGTCCCCGGAGCATGACGCCGAAGAGCCCAGTGAAGACCATTCGTCGCTGTTCGAAGCGTGCAGCGAAGGCGACTCTTTCTCTTCCTCGAAGTCGAGGGGACGCTGCAGAGCGGCCACTCGGCAGCAATGGGGGGTCCAGCTCGGGGTGGAGAGAGAGAGTGGTCGGGGGGCGCGGCTGCGGCCCACACACAGCCATCACACAGTTTTTCTGCCGGAAAACTTCATTGCCAGGACATTATAGACGTGATTCAGAGGAATACAGATTGTTATTCATCTGTTTGTTTTTTTTTTGACTCCCATAAGCATATATCAATTAGCACTTATGATAATATGTTTAGGTTTTTACATTTGAATAGCTAAGTCAATGTTTAACCAGGAGTTTATCGTTAATCTAATGATTATAATATCTTTAAGAATAGTAAAAGAGCATCGTTTTACTAAATCTGAGTTCTTTCGTGTCTTTTCCGGAGAGCAGACTTGCGGACATTTAAAGGCTCAATGCACGTGAAGTTAACCAAGAAATGATTCAGAGTTCATCTCCCTCGTGGAGGGAGAGGAGACCGTGAAAATAAAGAAAAGACTTAAAGAAAAGAAAATAAAAATGGAGAAAAAGCTCCCAGGGGAGCTACGGGGAAAGTCTCTCACGGGGAAAAGTGCTTCCTTTGGAAGCCCTTGGTCGGTCTCTTATGGAGAGGATGGTTCATGCTTCTGTTTGCGCAACCATCCAATGACAGTCCGAGAATCTGCAGTGGGAAAAACTTTTTTTTGTCCTGTCGGACAGTTCATTTACATGATTTAATGACTGCATTTAGAATTGTCATCCTTTTGCCAAAAGATGGTACACAAAGAATCATAAATTTTTCTGTAATCTCATGTATTACATTCATATGCAGAAACCAGATTAACATACAATAAAACTGTCAGTAGTTCCCATATGGCATGCGAAGACATTCGACACACAAAATGAATACATTTAAGAATAATTTTGGGGTACTTTTAACAGAAAGGTTCCATGGCTGATTTGGGTGTGTTACATGTGTGTGTGTGTTCCTCGCGATGAGTCGTGTGTGTGACACAGACTTTGCGGCACCTAAAGCAATAAACCTGTCTATTCTCTGCTGTCTCAGCCGACGAGATGTTTGTCCTGTTTTAGCAAACGTAGCTTCTTCGAAAGGGAGGGGTGAGCAGTGGGCTGAGCCCTCATTGCAAACCTGGTGCAAACTCGCAACTGAATCGCTAAAAATCCCACAAGTGCTAATGTGACCACGCCCATGGAGAGTGCACGGTATTCAAACGCAAATAATCTGAGGCAAGATGCAAACGTGTCAACGCCCACATCAACTCAATAAAACACATCAAGTTTAATCAGACTCATGTACTTTAAAGGGGTGATGAACTGAGAAATCAAATTGTCCTTGAGCTTTTGACATCTAAGAGGTCATCATATTATAAGAATATCCTGTAAGTTTCAGAACTGAAAACGTCCTTGTTAGTCCAATAAAAGCTTTTATTGACACCAGCCTCAACAAACGTCTCATTTTTGAAAGTGTGGAAGTATGACGTCAAAGACGCTAAAACCCCACCCGCTCATCAACGCCTACTTCAACACGGCCGGTTCCTAGCCTCGCCCACTGATTCACGCATTCACACATAGGTAAACAAAAGCATACCTCGTGATGACAAACTGGAGCGAGCTACCAGCAATAAACATTCCGTTGACAAAATGTTGTGCCGTGCCTGGCTGTTGAAGAAGACAGTCGCTGCATAAGCTTCCTCTGGATTCCAATATTAGGAATGCCTGGTTAAAATTTGTTTTTAATGACGTTCCAGCAGATGAGTGTAAAACATTATCCGTATGTTCGCTTCATTTCACCGAGGATTGTTTTGTGAACAAGACACAGTTCGAGGCTGGATTTGCAGACCAATAAAGATTAAAAAAGGTACTGTACCTTCTATATTGGATCCAACAGGAGTGGTGCAACACACTAATGTGAGTAATATTTTTATTTTAGAAATAATAATCTACTTGGCTAGCATTGCATTGTTACAGCTCGTTTGATATCTAATAATTATGTGTATGTGTCTACAAGTATCTGTTGTATTCAAGGTGCTGTTGGTTCATTGTCCTGTGATTCGGGATCGGACTCTGGGTCAAACATGTATGGGCGAATCATTCCGGTTGCCATTTTACAACAGTGGTTTTCAAAACAATTTCCCCCATGTGCACCGACTAAAACCGACGACAGAGTTGAAGCTCATTATAATATGCAAAACTGTTATCCACTCACAGCAGTGGGCGTTTACTTCCTAGTCTTCAATGCGATACGCCCATAAAATGCATTATTGATAGGGTTGGGTATTGAAATGCGTGCCAATGGAACCTGGTTCCGCGTAAACGTAAAATATGTTCTTGTGCAATGTAGTTACAGGATGATTTCATCATCTGTGGGTTGTAAATTAAATGTGTATATATGTATATTTGTATGTGTGTGTGTGTATATATATATATATATATATATATATATATATATATATATATATATATATATATAGTAACGATGTGGTTGAAGCAAGCAGGACGCAGGGTTCAAATGCAGCACGTTTAACTAAACTTCAAACACAGAGCAGGAAGTAGGACTCACGGACAGAACAACCATTATCAATGATACAATATCAAAAACTCACAATGACTGAACTGAAACACAGGGCTTAAATACAAGTACAAACAAGCTAAACGAGATTACAAGGGGCGTGGTATACATTAACACGAGGAGCTGGAAAACAGGGAACAGGACTGAACCAAACATCGGAGAAACATCACAACATAAAAATTTAGAAGGCCTTTTTAGACTGTTAAAAGGATAGTTCACTTTGAAATTAATTTTTAATATGTTTTAGCTTACCTCAAGGGCATCCAAGATGTAGGTGTCTTTTGTTTCCACAGTATTTTCAATTTTGACATTTTTCGTGTTAAACCGTTATTGTCTGTCAGTCATATAATGCAGATGGGTGTCCACATCAAAGAGCATGCACAGAAGTCAAAATTAAACATGATTTAATGACTCATAGATTACACATAGAACGGCCTAAGACAAGAAACAAGCGGTTTGTGTGAGAAAACGGTATTTATATTGTTTTTACCTCTTGTTAACAGCCATGTCCAACTGATCTGAATCAGATGTCCAACTGAACCATACTGAACCATGTCCAATGTTCCGCCGGAGCTGATCTCTCGTGTGTATGTCATCATTGTTTCCACAGAGATTTCGGAAGTTTTACCTTTCACTAAACATATTTAGATATATCAAAGTCGTCTTCCATTGCAATTTCCGTTTATCTAAATATGTTTAGATCTTCACAGTGAAAGGTAAAACTTCCGAAACCTCTGTATAAACAGTGACTACGTTTACATGCAGCCAATAACCCATTCAAAACCCTCGCAAACGGCCATGTAAACACCGGCAAAAACCCGAATATGCTCATATCCCGGATTTTAAAAAACGGGATATTATAACTGGGGTACCCCTTTTCTAACCCGAATTATTGGTCATGGAAACGCGTATCGGCATATCCCCATAGTGATTTGTGTTCTGCGCATGTTCTATTCGCAAGGAATCTTGGTCTTTTGAGTACAGAAACTTCTCGGCGCATACAAAAAAACCACGTGCAGTATAACAGAAGTAAACATGGCGAGACCAAGCGAGACACAGCACAACATACTTTTGTAGCGAGGTCAGTAACAGTACCAGCATCAAGGTGCAAACAAAGGCTGTCTGCCCCAAACTATTCATTATCCGCGTACTGCTGTTGTTGTTGTCTTTGGATCGATGAAGAAGAATTATGCATATTGCGTCATTAAGGTTGTCTGTACGTCTCAGACTTCCGGCAACCCAATACTGACTTTGTGATTGGTAGATCGGTGGAGCATCAGACCAAAACACAATATGACAGTTGAGGGCTGCAACTTCACTTTTTAAATGACAATATATTGGGCGGACTGCTATTGTCAGTGATATAAGCAGGGCCTGAAATTAACACCGACCACCTGCCAAATGCGGGTGAATTTTGCTATTGGCGGGTAACACTGTCAATCTACCTGCCACATTGGCAGGTAGCCAATGAGAATTGAGTGATTCATTAGGATTTTTACATTTCAACGAAGTCCGCTATTGCGTTGGACTTTTGCGTTGGCTAAAATGTGGCGGCACATTACTGGGATAAAGAGGCCAAAAAGATGAGGATCAAAAAGATGAGGATCATAAGAAAAGTAGAGAAGACATTTTAATACAAAGTGAACAATCGGCGGCAATGACAAGGTTCGTGAGCGGCTGATTTATGACAGCGACTGTTGTTTCGTAATGTTCATGCGATCAGAAAGAAGATGAGGCCCTTTTCTGACTTCGTTTGGATGTGCGAGTATTAAACTGTTGGTGAGATGGGATGAGATAATGTAACGCTGATGTAGGCTACAGTACAATGACAGTTGCACAGATGTGTGTGCGTGTGCAACTGTGCATGTTGGGAGTTGGGGTCGGAACCGGTGAAAAATGTTCGGTACCCGGTAATTTTACCAGTAATAACAATATTAATTTAGCTCATAGTTAACGGTTCCTGAACGCTGTAACTAAAAGCTGTCAGGATCTGTCTACATGACTAAATCAGCCATCAACCGCTGTGTGATTTGTTTACAAGCTGCGGTAGGTCTATCTGTTGAGTACTATATTATAGCCTATACTACTGTATATATATATATATATATATATATATATATATATATATATATATATATATATATATATATATATATATATATATTCTGTATTATATATGTATTCTTACAAGTTAAAGAACTGTATTGTGAAATTCACTGGGTTTTTTTCTCCACGTTTGTTAGGCAAATAAAAAATGGCTGGTAAAAAGTCTCTGTGGCAGGTGAATTTTTAAATCCACCTGCCACAGTGGCCGGTGGCCGAAAAAGTTAACTTCAGGCCCTGGATATAAGTATTTGAAATGAACATGATTTCTTAATGTCTAGTGACATATCAGGGCCATTTCATGATGATTTGAAATAATTTTTTTCTTGTGGTCTTCTTGTCATCTTGTTTTATCTGTTTTCTCATCTCACCAATCCTTTTTTTCCTTTCCTTATTTTTATTCTTGTCATCTGTGAGTGCTGTGGCGTTGATCAGGACGCCTGGAGTGCAGGACTTAGCAGTCAGACCTGTTTATATGTGAGTGCAACATTCTCTCAGGACATCTGAGGAACGTTCAATGCGTTCCCGTTGGGCGTCTTCAACTGGCCGAGAATAGACAGCATTAAATCCAGTCCATCCCGATTCACTGCCAGGCTTTTGTTACACACACATATCAATGGCCACTTTATTAGGTAAACCTGTTCAACTGCTCATTAACGCAATTATCTAATCAGCAAGTCACATGGCAGAAACAAAATGCATGTAGACATGTAATATGTTCAAGACCATATTTAACCCTATATGAATATATGATGAATTATTAAATGGTTTAACAGTATATTTGAAAATGTACATTATTATATTGTGTTAATATAGTTATTATAATATATTGAATAACACATAGGGAATTGCTGCTTTTCACATTTTGAAAAATATGGGAAAATCTATTTACCAATATATCATAATGTATATAATTTTATATTCAGTAATACAATTAATAATATATTGATGTAAATGTGATCAGAGATGGGACTGTATGTGTTACATATTGCATGTGTTATATATGTGTTAAATATATTTACCCATTGTCACTTCCTCTGTCTTCCTCATCTGTCTTTACACTACACTTCCCATAATCCTCTGTCATCACCACCTGCACCTGCTCCTCATCTTCATCATCACTGTCACCCATTGCTATTTTGTATCTACACCTACCTTCATCTTCTTCATCCACCCATTGATGTTACACTCATGCAGAATAAATACACATATATAGAGAAAATATAATGTAATATATTTCTTATATTTTTTAATTACTTCCATTATAAATGTTTCATATTTTCAAGCACAAGCACACATGTACTAATGTATTTAGCCAAGAGTATATTACTGTGCTGAGAAGTGCACAGTCATTACTACAAAAAATAATTATTATAGTCTAAAAAGTATTCAGCCAATCGTCATTCAGGTAATCAGAACAGCTAACCTATTGCACCATGGTATAAAGCTAAATGAGTTCACTATACTTAAATGGCCTCCACAATCACCAGATCCAAATCCAATAGAGCACTTTTGGGATGTGGTGGGATGTGGTGGGATGGGGTGGGATGGGATGGGAGATTCACATCATGGATATTCTGCCAACAAACAACTGTGTGATGTTATCATGTCAATGTGGAACAAAATCTCTGAGGAATGTATCCAACACCACAAGAAAGAATGAAGACAAAAAGGGGTCCAAACCAGTACTGGCATGGTGTCCCTAATATAGTTGCCAGTGAGAGTATATGCTGGATAAGTTGCTTGCTTAACACTAGAGCAGCCATAGCGGTCATTTTAACCGTTTTGAATTTTATATCTACAATAACTTTGTTGAAAAAAATAATCAAATCCTGCTGGTACCTGACTTTTACTAAAATTGTCTGTATTTTCATTTAAAATGCTTTTCATATAAATTAAGTTACGTAAACGTAAGGCAAAAAAAAAAAATGAACATATTTACCTATTTTGGCCATAGACGGTCATATTGACCGCACTGAATTTCGCTGTATTTTTTTTGTTAAATATCCTGCGGTTGATCGTGGTCTCTCTCATCTGTCAACAGAAAGGTCCGTCCGGTCACAGTGGTGTTTGCTATATAATAATTTCTACATTAGTTGTTGATCAGAAATAAGCAAATAAAACCGGACTACAGGATGCCCTGGAGATGCTTCAGAACTTGACGAGTGATGATTCGGATGCAGGGGAACAATCGGAGGTGGAAAGTGACGTTTCCTGGGTGCAAGTTAACATTTCCTCCTCATCAGAGAGTGATTCAGAGTCAGAGTCCACATCAAGGAAAAAGAGACGGCTGCTATCATCAGACACGGCCGAATCCGATCCAGATGTTCCATTCATGTCGGATGATCCTGGTGAGCTCCGCTGCCCTGTCCTGCGCTGTTTGTTTTGCTGCATGGGCTGTTCACTAGTTCTGCTAGTCCTATATTATTAGCCTATTTATTATTATTATCATTATAATATTATTATTATCGTCTCGTTTTCGTCTTTGAAAAAATGTTGATGAAAATAATTATGAAAATTATTCGAAAAAATAAACACTGTTTTGAATCTAACGGTCAAAATGACCGTTTGTGGCCGTTCTAGTAGTTTTGGAATTCTGGCACTTCTAGTTTTAAGCCGCGTTTCCACCGCAGGAACTTCCCCAGGAACTAGGAACTTTGGGGTGGTACTTGGTGTGTTTACACTGCAGGAACCAGGGTCTAAATGAAGTTCCGGGTAAAAATTCCCCTGCAGCAGTGAATATGGCTTCTGCTTTATGGCAATTGTTAGGGAGGGAGAGAGAGATGTTGCTCAATAAAGCAGCTCTCTCTCCCTAGAGTCTCCAGAGCTTAAGTTTCAGTCTGCTGCTCTTCCTGGTTGTATGATCTATCATGAGATGAGGAGAGCAGCCCAAGAGTGAGACGAGGAAATAGAGCTAAATAAACAGTAAGACAGAAGATGGCAGTGGTGTCTTGCTCTTTCAGATCAACAGACAGGCATTTGAGAGGTATCATGCTTCATGATGTTTTTGTTTTGGTGAATACACAGAACACTTTACGTATTATAGTACATGCCACATATGAACTACTGTAAATACTTTTATGTGAAACCATTTACTAAACACCTGTGCCATCTGTGTATTATTTACCAACCAGTGGCAAAATGTGCTGAAATAGTCATTAGGTGCATACCAAATTATGTGCTATACACTATACACTATGTATAGTATCTGCAAAATTAAGAATTTTGGTATGAAAATTGCTTTCAGCAATGACTAATGATGTTGGTTGACTAGTCAAGAAGCTAGATTGCGACAAAGTGATCTTCTTTTAGAGCATCTAGAACAGCAGTGACAAGTCAGTAGAATGACCTTCAGAGCTTGTTATTTTTTATAATTTCATATAATTTGCACTGAGAAGTAAATGCTTAAAGTTCCTGTACTATGTAATTTTAAAGGTTCCTAATTTTGTTCAAAACTTCATTTCTCATAATATACATTGCAGCATTACTCACTGAGCCTGCTCTGCTCTGCTGGCCCAGCCTGTTGCAGTTGGTCTACCACACGGGTGTCCAATCCAGGTCCTGGAGGGCTGCCTTCCTGCAGAGTTTGCTTCCAACACACAGGGACTGCATCCAAAATTGCATACTTCCCTACTATATAGTAGTTGTAAAACAGTATGTGACAAAAGAAGTATGTCCAAATTAACAGTACTCATAAAAAGAGTAAGCAAAAAGTACTCAGATGACTTACTTCTTCCGGCAAGAATCTGAAGTGTGCATTCAATGGACAATTTACGATACCTGTCATGAACATACACAGGATGATGAAAAATCCAAGTGCAGTAAGTTATTAAATAAGTCGTAGTAATCCAGGCAGGGGTCAAAATCCAGAGAAGCAATCCAAGGCACAAGACAAAAACAAGAACAGGCAGAGAAAGACTGGAAGTGGTGGTGACATAAAATAACGACTTCGTACACATACTAACACAGACAGGGAATACGTCACCGGGTAAGACAAATAGGAACCTTTAAAACCAGGATTTGTTGAACTGAGGGAACAGTGTGATTAAGGGCAGCTCTGAAGATCCATGCTGCTACCAGGGAGAGAAGTTAAGTACACTTTTCATCAATGTACCAAAGAGTGATGTTATGAACATTTAGCAAGAACATTCTGAATACTGGCTTGCGCTGGCTGTTAGTGTGTGTTTCTCTCGTTGTGAGTCTCAGAGACCAAGGAAAGAACTGGGCTTTATAGACCTTATGCACCAGAGAAGCGTGGGCGCCGTCATCTTTAGAATATTGTCTTTGAACTTCCGGTTTCCCGGTCGCTCTGTATATTTCTATGGCATCGCTGTCGAGGAATAATTAGCTGGTGAAGTGGATTTGCTTATTGTAGAATTAACAAAAGTTATCATGAGCATTGTAATGTTTATCATAAGCATTGTAAAGCAGATGTCTTAACAAATGTCAACCGGGAAATTTTTTACGAGCAGTTCGTTCATACCTATGCAAGATCGCTGTCAAAATACAGACTGGAAGGCAAAAGACAACGAGAGCAGCACTGAAAAGGGTGGGGCTACATAAGGTCTATAGGATCGCTCTTGAAACTGATACCCCCATGTGGAAAGCCATCTGTGGATTGTCTGACCCTGCAAAGATGGAGTGAGGGCCTGTTGTTCATGGGATGTGTGACTTTGCAGTGTCTGAAAGTGTGAAGTGAGCATGTGTAAAGAGTTATATTATAGATGCATGCATGAGTGTGGGAGACTAAGTCATTATCATCACTCTAAACCTTTGTTCGTGGAAGCCAACCAGTGGGTTGTCAAATTAAATCTGATCTGTCGATTGTAAAGTTGTGTCCAGGTTCATAACCACCTGATGCTACGTTGGAGAAAGGAGAAGCTAAGAGCTGTTACTGACCCTCTGATGTTCAGAGCTGGAGGAACCATAGAGCTGTTGAGCGAATGAGAAGCTAAGAGCTTTAATTTACAGCCCGCAGGAGTTACACTTACCCTGTAACTACACAGAACAAGGGGGTAATAAGCTCCACTTTAATTTATAGCCCACAGGTGTTACACTTACCCTGTAACTAAACAGAACAAGGGGGTAACAAGCACCACTTTAATTTACAGCCAGCAGGAGTTACACTTACCCTGTAACTACACAGAACAAGGGGGTAACAAGCTCCACTTTAATTTACAGCCTGCAGGAGTTACACTTACCCTGTAATTACACAGAACAAGGGGGTAACAAGCACCACTTTAATTTGCAGCCCGCATAAATTACGCTTACCTTGTAACTACACAGAACAAGGGGGTAACAAGCACCACTTTAATTTACAGCCCGCAAAAGTTACGCTTACCTTGTAACTACACAGAACAAGGGGTAACAAACGCTTGCTATGTAGCAATACGAAACAACACTATTTGCACTATAATTACAGACAAAGGTACTGTTATTGAGAAAAAAACAAAAAACAAACAAACAAAAAAACAACAACAAAAATGTATTAATTACACAGTATATTTGCCCCGACATTTAAGTGTCATAGCAATACAATGGGATAAAGTAAGTACTAATTTCCACATGGTACGGTCTAAATTAAAATCATAGCAGAAAAAAAATATTTTGACTTTTCTAGTAATCTAGTAAGAAAAGCCAATATATATATATATATATATATATATATATACAGTATTTGTGTGTGTTTAATTTTCAACCCACAGATGTCAAAATTACCCTGAACATATTTTGCCATTAATGTGATACATTTTATAAACAACAGACATACTATTTTTTGCCTGGAATATATTAACAGTAGTTACCTGTTATTTTTTAACTAATTAAATAATTTGCTTGTATATCTGCTTGTTACCCCTGTTACCCCTTTATTACCCCAAACTTAACATATTGTTCCCTTATACCTACACTGAAGTACACTATAATTACAGAAACGTACACTGTAATTTCAGTGTACTTACGAAGTTATTTGCAGGTTGCATATCTGCTTGTTGCCCCTTTATTACCCCAAAATTAACATATTGTTCCCTTATACCTACACGGAAATACGCTATAATTACAGAAACGTACACCGTAATTTCAGTGTACTTACAAAGTTATTTGCAGGTTGTATATCTGTTTGTTACCCCTTTATTACCCAAAACTTAACATATTGTTCCCTTATACTTACACAGAAGTACACTATAATTACAGAAACATACCCCGTAATTTTGGTGTACTTACTTACACAGTTGTTTGCGGGTCGTAAAATAAAGTGTTACCAAAAAAACTGCAAAAGTTTCATAAATATGTAGATGGCTGTGGCTGTTTTGTTAATGATAGGTAATGGTCCGTGCTAAATTAGCATCATTATGAAAAGTGGTAATGAAGGAATTTGTTTACATTATTAATTGATATTCTCTTTGCCTTTCTTGTACTGCAGTAAAATAACAAGTGACTGCACAAAGAGGGAGTCACCTTTGTTTGATTCGGTAAAAACTGTTTTATTATGCACTGTAGTATCAGGGCACAGAATACAAGGGCCATGCCAAGACTTTGAGAACACCTGGAATCTTGGAGTACATATTGACATTGTCTAGACAGGCATCAATAGCAGTGTCCTAATGGAGAGAATTAGATTGCTGCCTCATGTTTTATTCATATGTTGTACAGGAGTCAACAGGGATGACTTCCGCCTGGTTACGTAAAAAATAAAACTGGCCTTATAATGCCCTTCAATTCCTATGAATGGGTTGGGTAAAGCTAGGTGTGATTACATTCTTAGCTCACAAGAAGAGACGATACACTATATTGGGTTCAAGAGACGAGACGAGACAATATTTTAACACTACCATCTTCAATGATGAAATATATGTTTGGTCTTTTATTTGACTGAAAGTCACAAAATGCAAAACAATTCAGGTACATTTTGAAATGTTTAACTATTATCTTGTAATGAATGTCACATTTCTGAGTATGAATTGTCATATAAAATAGGGGTTCTCAACCTTTTGCAACTCATGATCCACCACTGACTGTTTCAGATATATAGATGATAACTGTCCTTGCATAAAATGACTTGGCAGGTTTACTCAGTAACCATATTCCTATAACAATAATAGGGCAGGGCAGACCAGTGACTGGGTCTGACCAACCCGATCACACCAAATGCGTCTTTATAGCACGCATGTGTATTGTCGTGTAATATATACGCTAAAGTGAGTTTTTACGTGCATATGATACGCATTGGTTGGTTAGGTTAAGTTTAGGGGTGGGGTGCGTGTGTATTAGACGCTTGCTAGAATTAGTGGTGTCGGGTGCGTGTGTATTATACGCAAATGAACTGCGTATCAATTGCATGACAAAAACTGCGTCTCATATGCACGTAAAAAATCATTTTCGCGTATATATTACACGACAATACACATGCGTGTTATAGAGACGCATTTACATGAGAACAGGCTGGTCTGACACATAATGCAAATATACTTTTAACAAATTAATAAATAATACTAAATAATAATACATTTTCTATGAGTGAGTGTACACACACTGGCAGTGGCATTCGGCATCTGTCTGTGGCGCCCAGCTACGGCTCATGACCTTGTTCAAAATCCTGCCGTACCGCAGAGCGCCATTTACATAGTTTTATATTAAATTTACATTGCATTTATTTCAAATTGTCGTTAATGTATATACTTGAAAATTATTGGATTTTTTAGGTGAGATTCTCAATTCATTCAGTTAATGTACGCCCTGAGGGTAAAGTGTTTAGAATGCAGACTCAGCAATAATTGTATTTAATTGTACAGTACAACATAATATAGTACCGACATTATCTTAATTTCATAATGTCCTGAAACATAACAATATTCCAGGTCATAAACTGAGAAAGTGCACATCCGGTGTGCGATGCCTCGAGTTGTCCTAGATGCGTCGCGACTCTGCACTGCGCTTCTTGTCCAGTGTGCAATCCCCTTTGGTTTCAGTACCTGCCCATATAAAAACAAATGAAATGTATTCAGTGTCGTATTTTCACACCACACACTTCAAAGCTTTTGCTTGCACATGTCTGTCTTACACATCGGCTTTTCTTTTCAGATCCATATTACAGTAACGTAATGTTACTGCATCGAAAAAAAAAAGTTTAATCTGACGTCGTAATGTGATTGGTGTTGCAATATGAGGAAACGCAAGACTAGGTCGTTTTTCCCCAGTAACTGCCCGGCCACATGAACATGAAATGCTTTTATGGTCGCTACATATACTTTGAGGGTGGAGGGGGGCTCCGGGCTGTGCACCAGCCGGAGAACACCGACCATTTTAGAGCGTAAAGACACCAGGTTGAAGGCGCTCTTGCTTCAGTGATGGTATTTAGCACTCCTTTCGGGAGGTTCCCAAAAACCCTTTGAGGGGCCATACATGAGTCCACATTCGGGATGGGGATGGCAGATCATCCCGTAGCACATAGAATGAGGCATTTAGCCATAGTGTGCAGGTTGCTTGACTTGAGTCCACCTTGGCGATTTATATAGGATACCAGTGACATGATGTCCGTCTGGAGTCTGGACCAAGATGTGGCAACCTTTTAAGTATGGGAGGAAAGCTTTCAACGATAAACCGACGGCCCCTCCAAGCACGATCATAGGCCGGAGATGAGCCTGCCCTCGTTTCAGGGCCCCCCAACCTAGGTTGGAGGTATCTGTAGAGATCACTTTCCTTTTTGAAATTACGCCCATATCCACGGCGGACTCTGACACAGCCGAGGTTCACTTTGATGCGTGAGTGGCCAGTTCACCATGCGCGAACCGGTACAACCAAAGCTCTGACATAAGCCGTGCTTTCATCTATAAAGAATCTATGACTGTGCCCAGTAAGGATATTCTCTTGGCCCTCGAAGGCAAATATCAAGAATGGCCTGTGATGGGGCGTTATCTGAATGTGAAAATAAGCATCCACTGAGAAAAAAACCCAGGGCTAATCTAAACAAGTATTTGTTTGTTTGTCAGCATTCTGAACGGGTGCATCATAAGCTCTGTGTTCAGGTTCGTGAGATCTAAGATGGGCCTGAGGCCGCCATCCTTGGGACGAGGAAGTAGGGGCTGACTCGCTTAGTGATAAAGGGACTGGTTCTACAGGCCCTTTCGTTTGAAGTTTTGACACTTTGGTGTGAAGGACATAAGCTACGTTGCTTGTCCCGAAGTCTCGACCATGGCAATAAAGCGTGAAGGTCTGCGAGCAAACTGCAGCGAGTAGCCTCATTTATTATGTTCAGCACCAATTCTGAAGCTACGTCCACATTAATCCAGATACATTTGAAAACAGTGTTTTCGTTTAAAAAGCTCCATGTCCACACTATTTCAGGTGTTTTCCGATGTTTCAGTGTGGATGAGAAACTTCTAAATTCACCTTACTGCGCATCCGTGAAACCTTACAAAAGCTCACTGGGATGATACTAATGGAAAAATAAAAATAAAGTTATCACGCAATTCTTGTGAACAAATAATCAGTGTGAGTTGTATGGCCATTCACAAACCATGCGTAAACGTAATTTTCTCAAAACTACAAACTTTTATGTACATGTTGCTTAAATATTTTTGTAGCACAGTTTGTGCTGAATACAGTGTAATCAGACTTTAGCCATGAGCATTTTACAAGTAACAGAATAACCACAACTGTCAGAACACCTGCATGGCCCAGAAAACACATCAGACCCCTGAGGGTTAGTTAGTTAGTTAGTTAGTTAGTTAGTTAGTTAGTTAGTTAGTTAGTTAGTTAGTTAGTTAGTTAGTTAGTTAGTTAGTTAGTTAGTTAGTCAGTCAGTCAGTATCAGTCACAAACACTGATATATGATGTTGCAGAATCCGTGAGCTCGTCCCAGGTCGGTGGCAGCAGCCTCAAAAACACTCCAATCAGCTTCTTTGTTTCTGCTTCTTCCTCTCCATAGACCAACACCTCCAGCAACCCCAACTCAACATGGGACTTATATCCTGCAATATCTGGACAAACCAGGAACTTAAGTGAGGATTCTGTTTGTGGACACCAGCTCGGCCTTCAACTCCATCATCCCAATGCTCATCCTGTTCAAACTGACCCAGCTCCATCTGTCAGTGGATCACTAGCTACCTGACAGACATTGTCAGGAATAACATTGTTCTGCAGCACTTGGAATTTGTTTTAAATTTAACAGTCAACCCAGAAAATCACGCAGAGCATGCAAAATCTACATATATTATCTACCAATCTACCAATAATTTCTTTACAGAGAAATCAAAAAGCTTTGTCTTGCGATTAGTGTTGTGACGGTGAGGATATTTTCTCACCGGTTAATCGACGTGTGACAACACCCGTAATACCGGTGTCTCACCGGCGGGGGCTTTTTAAATCGCTAATTTAAAGGCAAACGTAAAATGCGCACGTTTCACGGGCATACATAACGGCGCGGTAGTGCGGGAAAGAACTGTTTTGTTATTGTGCC
This sequence comes from Hybognathus amarus, assembly GCA_030378365.1. Classification (NCBI taxonomy): domain Eukaryota; kingdom Metazoa; phylum Chordata; class Actinopteri; order Cypriniformes; family Leuciscidae; genus Hybognathus; species Hybognathus amarus. The sequence continues at coordinate 249,725 of JAQIUQ010000059.1, read as the reverse complement.
CTGAATATGTGCTAGTTTGAAAACTAAGCAAACTTTCACTTTTAATTTAGCGTCAATTCATCCTTCGCTTGGAGTTTGATTGACAGACATGATCGGACAGGATCAGTCAGAAAGCAGTCAGGAGTAGATTAACGTCGGTGGGCTTTATCAGGCAATCTACCACGACACATTAAAAAGCCACAAAACGGTAGGCCGATTTATTGTTTGATTTTCTCTGACTGACAAAATTTGAAAGTTGAGACTGTTTCATATTAAATATTACCTGCATCGGTCCTGTCTGTTAACGCGTTGTCAGTGTCCTCTATTTTTCACTGCTTGGGAACATGGGTTGAATCCGAAATTGCCCCCAAAACCCTCATTTACTAGGCCTATTCCCTACATTAGTCCACTAATAGTGTTAGTAAAAACGAGTGAGCGAATTCGGACAGCCGTTGTTAACAGAGACGCGATCTGACACGCGTCCCATTTTCTCACAAATCTCTACGTTCGTTTAAGACTGCTCTTATGGACATTTTGGCATAATTTGTGTGTTATGGTTTGTTCAAGCCCGGAAAAGTACTCGATACCGACACGCGTCTTTTCTGTGGGTTCGTGTGTGTGTTAATATGCAGGATTTAACGACTACTGCGTAATCGCGTTCAATATTTTTAAGGCTTTAAACTTTTTTTTTTTTCACATGCCAGCCGCGGTGCTGCAGTGGGCATGTCATGAAACCGGTGTTGTGACTGAACACCGGTAACACCGACTACCGTGGCAAGCCTACTTGCGATATAAAACGTCAACTTACAGGCACATTTGGCTAAAACCTTGGCTCCAATGGATTCACCTATAAGTGATTGATCCAATGTTAAATCACATCACCTCTAAAGTATTTAATCTTCAACTTCCTTTTTGTACCAAACAGGATAGATTCAGTCTTGCCCAGATGCATAGAGAGCTTATTGTCTACTAAACACTGGTTGACGGACTCAAACTCTATGCAAATAGTATTTTCAATGTATTTTACATTACACCCTGGGACAAGTAAAGCAGAATCATCAGCATATAATAGCTGTTTCTTCCCTCAGGCATTCCATCTCATGTACAGTTAATGCCCCCACTTGGCAATACATGTACAATACACACCACTATTTAAACATTTATTTATTTAACACAACGTATGTTTTTACATTTCTCATGCATATGCATACATCATCTATGGTCTATTTTTGTATATTATGTGTTTTTAAAATATCTTTTGTATATTGTTATTTCCTATTTACTTATCCTGTTATCATTATTATTTATTATCTGTGTCCTGTGACTGTCATTCTTTTTTTGTGCCATGGAAGCTTCAGTCACCAAAACAAATTCTGTGTATGTGCAAACATACCTGGCAACAGCGTGCTTTCTGATTCTGATAATCTCTGTGGTTGAAGAAGTTTATAACCGTCCGCTGATCTGAAGAGACTAACATAACCATAATCCACAATAAAAAGCACATCCTATAAATGTAAAAAAAAATGTTTGGTCAATGCTGTTGTTGTACTTTAGCTTAACAGTGAAACCTGGCATTGCGATTTTGTGGATATTGTTGGCGTCTGTTTGATAAATTGATTGTGATGTTCCTCATTTGTAAATCACTTTGGGTAAAAGCATCTGCCAAATGATTAAATGAAATGTAAATGTTGTTCACAATAAGGGTGCATCTAATATAGAGGAAGCATGTCTAATTCTTGAACAGGAAGTTTCATTTCATTAGTGCATGTTATAATGCATTTCTGATGCACATTCATTAAAGTAAAGCTGCACATCCTCTTTATCAAAACTATAATTAGCATGCAAACATGTATATTTGGTTGGAATAGAACCCAGAGCCCCCAAACTGTCACCGATTTTTAAAACAATGTGATGCTTGAGTTTAAAGGATGTATAAATCACATAGCCAGTTGTTTTAGGATAAGTTATATTTACATACAAATAGGTTTGCTCTCTCTCTCTCTCTCTCTCTCTCTCTCTCTCTCTCTCTCTCTCTCTCTCTCTCTCTCTCTCTCTTCTGTCTCTCTCTCTCTCTCTCTCTCTCTCTCTCTCTCTCTCTCTCTCTCTCTCTCTCTCTCTCTCTCTCTCTCTCTTTTCAGCAGTTCCACACTTGAAAATTAAATTTCCCTCAGTGCTTCTCTGAAGGCAGTTTTCAGATTGTAAATATTGTTATTGCACTTGTGACCTAAAGTCAAGTGTGAACTAAAAGATTACTTCATAGAAAACATCATATCATTTTTATATAGATTAAGTGAAGTGTAGCATAAAACAATCATTTCTGAGGTTTGACTTTAGTATTGTCACAGAGTAAAGGTAAAATGGCAGAGCTATAATGATGATGTATACCAACATGGAAGCCTTCAGAAATTTCATTCAAGATCACCATGTGGTACATGTGATTGTGAATGCCATGAACAGAAACTATAGTTGCATGCTTTAAATTGGTCCTGCAGCATGTTATATGAGCTTCCTTCAAATTATTGTTACAGGACAGTGCTCTAGTATGTCCTGCAATTACAAGCCTAGAGACGGATCACACCAATAATGAGACACACTAAGAGGGACATGACCGACATTGCAGTAGCATGTCTAGGTTGATGTTCTTTTGAACATGCATGTTTGCAGTGGCCAGTGCTCCAGGTTTTCAGTGACCTTTGTAAACCTCAGTGTCCAATTAATAGATGTGGGGATATTTCAAGACTTTGAAGTCTGTTAAATAACAGTTCTGAAAACGAGTTGATCATAAAAAAACCTGTTAATAACATTATTATTATTATTATTATTATTATGAATATTATTTTACATTTACATTTAGCCATTTAGCAGATGCTTTCATCCAAAAGACTAAACGACAACTGAGGACTAAACCAAGCAAGACATCGTGAAGAGGCAAAAACAAAGTGTTCAAAATACAAAGTTCAGACATTGCTCGGAGTAGCATAAGCCAGATAAGCAAGGATTTAAAGAAAAATGAAATATTTTATATAATAATTTATTTAATTTGTATTTATTTATTTTATATTATATTAGAGACCGTTCTCATCCTTTATCGTCATATAGAACGCTATATGAAAAAACGGCGCTATACTACGCACATGGCACCCTTTATCGTTAATATAACACGTGAACCCAAGGCGTAATAAATCCAATAAATCGTTTAGTATAATATGAGACTACCCTACCCCACACCTAAACCTAACCATCACAGCGCGTGTTATATTAATGATAACGGATGCCATGTGCGTAGTATAGCGCCGTTTTTTCATATAGCGTTCTATATGACAATAAAGGATGAGAATGCGTTGTATATTATGTTAAGTGCTCACGGAAGAGATGAGTTTTCAGTTGTCCTTTGAATGCTGTCAGGGATTCTGCATTCTGGATGAGGCTGGGCAGATCCTTCCACTAGCATGGTATCGTGAATGAAATGCTCTTTGTGATGTTACCACGAGCCGTCGCTCATTGACTGTTTGTAGGCTTCTGGTAGGGATGTAGACTTGTAGTAATGAGTGGAAGTAGGAGGCAGCTGATCCTGTGGTCAATCTTTAAGCAAGTGTCAATGCCTTGAACTTGATGCGAGCAGCGAGTGGTAACCAGTGCAGATAAACAGAGGAGTGACATGGGCCCTTTTGGGACCAGACGAGCTGCAGCATTCTAGATCATTTGTAGTGGTTTAGTTGCACATGATGGAAGTCCAGCCAGAAGAGCATTGCAGTACTCAAGCCTAGAAATGACCAGGGCCTGGACGAGAAGTTGTGTTGCATGTTCAGTCAGGAAGGGCCTGATCTTCCTGATGTAGTGCATAGCAAACCTGCATTATTTTGCCTATAACTTTGTGTAAATCTACCTCGTAACTCCTCAAACTGTTGACAATAGCTCCACCCACCTCAATCGTGAATGAAGTGTTGCACACATTTTGGAGACTGTCTCTTCTTGTTTACAGTGCAAGGGTAAATAAAGAACTGCTTCTTTAAATAAGTACATTATTTTCTTTACTCAAAACACAATGTTTGTAAAGGTTAATGTTTTATGTTGTTTGAGGAGCAGAGAAGAGATTCTTAGTCTGGAATTTGCTGACTAGTCATAGCCAATACAGACTGCACAGCACTTCATCTTTTATAACAAGATTTTGGCCAAATTCATTAAATGACTCGGTTACTTACTTAAACTCACTTCACTCTGGTACTGAGGGAGTACTGCATAATTTCTTAAGCTAGGGGAAAACCTTTTTTCCACAAGATATTGAAGCTAAAAATTATTCTTAATTTTAAATTAATGTAAAAATGTGTTGCAGCAGCATGCAGACATAGGCAAGGCAGGTCGCGTGCCTATTAGCTGTCCAGCGGCAACTGCAGCAGCCTATCGAGAGAGGATCTTGGCGAAGTCAGATCCAATGGGATTACTACGTCACCTTCCACAAAAGCGGCCGTGGCCTGGGCCTATAAATATAGCTTGATGTGCTGATATAATCTATTTTTTTCATTGTCAAAGTGAACCAGAGCATGTTGCAGGCATGGCAAAGATACGCAGTACTTGTTCCCTCTTCTAGAGAGAACCAAGGTTACAGTAGTAACTGAGTATGTTCTCTTACAAGATGTTCTCTCGTACTGCATAATATCTTATGCTAGGGGAACACAGTGTAAAACGCCATGCGTGCTGGGATCCAACACCAAAGTCCCAAGGGCAGGTGCCCAGGGCTCATATAGTGCATAATCACCAGGGACTCACAAAAGAGTCTGAGAAGAGAGGCAACATGCAAGTGGATTGGATCAAACGGGGCACCTTTCATGGCTTCCAAAACCGTGGAAAGGTCCCACATGGGGACTAAGGGGGGTCTGAGAGGATTCAGCCTTTTAGCTCCTTTTTTAAGGAAGCAGATGACCAGATCATTCTTCCCCAGTGACTGGCCAGTCACAGGTTTTGTAAACGCTACTATTGCCGCCACATAAACTTTGAGCATGGATGGGGTTCTGCCCTTATCCAGTAGCTCTTGAAGGAAGGAGACTAACCTCCATAACCCCGCAGTCTGGGAGCATAGAGTGGGCAGCAGGGCCAGACATGGGCCAGTGGATCCCTGCTCTTGGAGAAAAACTTTGGACAGCGAGCGTTTTCTTGGGATACAAACAGGTCTACCTGTGCTCTGCTGTATGTCTCCCAAAGCAGTAGGACCGTCTGCGGGTGCAGAGACCATTCTACTGCTGGAAAATTGTTTCAGGAGAGTCTGTCTGGTGCCAAATTCAGTTGACCAGGCATATGTCTGTCAGCCTGTAAAGGTTTTGGGACCTGACGCCACTCTGGCGATTTATGTAGGCCACCACTGATACGTTGACAAGACGTGGTAACCTTTCATTCAGGGACAAAAACGCGCGTTGTTGACTGCCATCATTTCTAGACAGTTTTTGTGTAAGAGCATCTCCAGTTCTGACCACTGGCCACAGAAAGGTCTGCCCTCGAGTACCGCTCCCCATCCCAAGGTAGAGGCATCCGTGGACACCACTCTCACACTCGAGGAAGTACCCAGGTTTACACCTGATTGGTACCAGTCGATTGCTCTCCAAGGTTTCAGAGATGTGTCGCATTTCTGATCGACCTTGAGGCGAAACAGACCGGAGGCCCATGCCCGAGGTGGTACTTCTGCTTTTAGCCATAACTGCAGCGGGTGCATGCGAAGCAGACCCAACTGGAGTATTGATGATGCTGAGGCCATGAGACCCAGCATTTTCTGAAACCTTTTGAGAGGACTGTAGTGCTGCAGCAGAAGGTTTTCGTGATGCGCTGAATGTTTAGTCTGCGCTCTGGCGACAGTCGCACTGTCAGACAGCGAGTTCAGTTCTGTACGTAGAAAATATATTTTCTGACTGTGAGACAGCAAACTTTTTGCCCAATTGATTTTCGAGTAATATGGTCCTGTGTTCTATGAGCTCTGAGTGTGTTCAAGCTAGATTCAGCCAATCGTCCAAGTAGTTCAAAACTCGTATGCCCCTAAGTTAACTTAGTGGCGACAGGAGAGCTTTGGTGGGCTGGATTGTAAACACTGTGCTTGTAGCATTTGAGGCATTGCGGACACGGACCCAAAACTTGGTCTTCTAGGTCAAGTGACTGTAAATGCGTTTTTGTGAAATATTCCTTTTTCGAATTGCCTGAAAAAACTCCTCATGCAGGCGTAAAAACTTTAATGCGATAAATATGAGTTTTTTGCGAAATTGACGTGTTTCCATTGAGCCTATTTTCATTTCGCAATAACAATTTGCGTAATTTGAAGGGTAATGGAAATGCGGCTATTGATTCAACAAGGTGCTGAAAGCATTCTTTAGAAATGTCCATATTGATAGGATAGCATCTTACAGTTGATGGAGATTTGTGGGATGCACATCCAGAGCACAAAGCTCCCGTTCCACCACATCACAAAGATTCTCTGTTGATGAACAGAGGATGGGTACATGGTGGCCATAAAAAGTTAGAATTGTGAGATAAAAAGTTTTTTTCTGTGGCGTAAGCAAGCTTCCATACAATTCATCCCCTTTCATGCTTCTATACTTCAATTGTGATGCAAAGAAAAATACACTAAAACCTCATTGGCATCAGCTGTAATGTGCTTGCTGGATGAAAAAAAAGCGAAAGTCAAGGCAGCTAATAAGACTAACCTTTAACTGAACAGAAAGGAAAAGTAAAAGCAAAAAGAGATATGAGGCCATGCTTACTGCCATATTTGAGTATGCAAAAGCAACAGAGAGTTGCAGCCATGGTTACGTTTATAATCAGCACCATGTTCACTAAAGCAATTAGGCAAATAAAGGAACACAGCGAGTATCAGAATTGGCTGGTGATGGTGTTGACGCTGCCGATGGCCACACACTTTTAGCCAATCAGCAATTAGCGTACATGTCGCCAGGTGACGAAGGTGGAACCAAAAAAAATTGCTGCATGATTCTCCTGGGGAGCACTTTCGGGGAGACACTAGGCCGGTTCCGTTTCGATTGGAGCGTGGCGACTGGAGCGTGTATCACCAGAGGGGATATAAAACCAGTGGTTTTGAAAACTGAGAAGGTGTTTGTGGGGGAGAATAGTGAAGCGGAGGACAGGGCAGAAGAGAGCGAGTGAGTGAGTACTGGAGTAGGCTGAGAAAAAGATTGTCATCGTGAGTGTGAAGACCCTTATCTGGAAAGGGGTTAAGTACAAATTATTGATTTATTTGGTAGGTAGCCATGTAATAAGCGGGATAATGAATACAGAGGCAGTTGTTATATGTGAATACAACCACTTCAGGCTAACAACCGCCTCACATATATTTTATCCCTTACATATGTCGCTATCAGTTGGCACATAAGCACAATTAGGCTACAACTTGTGCAATATAGATCATTTGTTGGTAGATGGCGTGATCCATTTTGTCTAGCAAAACTTTGTTTGCAAATGTTTGCTTGAATGTTGTGCGATTCAGTACGAAATGAATGAAAACACCTTCAAATGTCTCAAATCAATTTGATATACCAATTTGATCACAAAACAGCATGTGATGTCATTTAGTACAGGTTTTTATTCGCTTTAAAGTCGTTGGGTGGAAACACACTTTCACCAGCTTATTTCGCATAGTTTTTTTTCCGAAATTTCTATAATTCTACATCCAAGTGGATGGAAACTTGGCTACATTCCTATTTACGCCGGGTGTTTAAATACATCTCTTTTATCCACTTTTAACCACTTTCTGATCTCTTTGAGGGGAGGGTCTCCGCTTGAACCTTTTGTCGTCTTAAAACCAAACTTGGGTCTTCAGCCGACAAAAGTTTAAAGTGACACTCCACCATTTTTTAAATATTAAACTATGTTACTCCTTTACAAAGATGAGTTGATACATACCTCTGTCATCTCAGTGCATGCACTCAATCGCTCTGGCGCACAAGACACTTTGATCGCACTTAACTAGGGAAAACGTGGAGGTGTTTGGTAGCTTCTCTGCTTGGCCCATGTTGAACTGGGCTTGTTAAGTGCTATCAAAGTATCTTGCGTGCTGAGAGCGATTGAGTGCATGCACTGAGGCGACAAAGGTATGTATCAACTCGTCTTAGTTAAAGGTGCATTGCGCAACATTTCATGTTAAAAATAGCGGTTCTCTTACAAGAGGTTCTCTCGTATTGCGTAAGCAAGCTGAGAGGTTAAAGCCAAAAAATGATTACATAATTTGTATCCATTGTCAAAGCAGTTCCTCTGTGCAGACCATGAGCGAGCTAGCTAGCAGCTCATTGGTTCGTTCAGAGAGAACTGCTCGAGCCTATGGGAGAGCGGCACTGAGCCCGTGGCTGGCGCGCGCTTGTCACGTCAGAGCCCGCCAAAAGGGGCGTGGCTTGAGTGTATAAATATCCTCCCGTAGGCTGGATCGATGATTCTTTCATCATTCAGCGTGCTACACGTACCGCTGTGAGAAGAAGCCGTCGCCGTCGAGAAGGCACCTTCTAGCGAGCTCCGGAGACGGAAGAAGCCGGCCGTCTGCCACCTCCAGCCGCCCTGCAAGCTAGCGCCATCTGACGACGTGTATCCCTTGCCTTCAATCTTAAAGAGCTCGAGCATCTTTTTAAAGATGCCTCGACATTTCTGCGGCTCTTGCCGCACTCACCTCGAGGATGGAGATCGCCATCCCATTTGTGCTCTCTGCCCATTTGTGTGGAGCCGCCGAGAAAGGAAATACAGCCATGCCGCCCGTTGAGGACTTGGTCGCTGCACACCTCTGCCCACCTCACACCTTTCTCCGAGGTCCAGAAAGCCTCCCAGGCCATGAGCATGTTTCTGCCCTGCCGCGCTAGCTCTTCTGCAGGCCGCTCTCGTGACCAGCCCCCTGCTAGAGCCCCACCCCAGCACACTTTTCAGCGCAAACAGGGTGGCCGCCCTCACCCTTGCTCTCACTCTGACAGCCGCCGCATCCACCCTTAAGGTTTACGTAGCAGCGATCGTGGCGTTCGCGGAACCCCGACGCGCTCTGGGCAAAGTCGAGCTAATCATCCGCTTCCTCAGGGGAGCTAGAAGGATGAACCCTCCGCGCCCCCCCTCGGTTCCAATTTGGGATCTTTCTATAGTTCTCGAAGCTATGAATGCCCCCCGTTCGAACCGCTCGAGTCCGTGGACCTTAAATACCTCTCGCTCAAAACCGTTTTTCTGATTGCCCTGTCATCAGGAAAGCGTGTGGGGGAACTGCACGTGCTCTCGTCTAGCGCTGCCTGCCTCGAATTCGGACCTAATGACTCCGTAGTCATTCTCAAACCTAGGCATGGCTATGTCCCTAAAGCGATTGGTACCCCTTTCAGGGCTCAGGTTATCTCCCTGTCGGCCCTGCCTGTGTCCGATAGTGAATGTGATGCTAATCTCCTCTGTCCGGTTCGGGCTCTGAGATTGTACACTACACGCGCTGCCACGTTCAGGCGCTCTGAGCAGCTTTTTGTCTCATTCAGAGGGTGCACCAAAGGTCTGGCCGCCTCGAAACAGACACTGTCTAGATGGATAGTGGACGCTATTGCCTCTGCTTACGCTGCTAAAAACCTGCCTTGCCCTCTGGGCATCAGGGCTCACTCCACTAGAGGCATGGCTTTGTCGTGGGCATGGTCCTGCGGGGTTTCCATTCACGACATTTGTGAGGCCACGGGATGGGCCTCCCCATCCACCTTTGTCAGATTTTATAATCTAGAAGTCCCCGCCTTGCATGCTAAATTACTAGCCGTCTAATATGCTTCAGCTTTGATGAGCTGCCTTGTTAGGAATCACTCACACAACCGGTTCACCGCTTGTTTCCCTATATGCTTATGTATACACAATCATGGGCCCGCTGCTGGCCTTTCACTTTTACTCCACTGATAAGGGTTCCCCGGTTTCCCCCGGGACTCATTAGTGGCCTCATAGCGCATAACCTCGGTTCTCTCTAAAGAGGGAACGAGTATTGCAGTTCCCTGCCGTGCTGGCGCTACTAGCGTTTTCGCTTCACTCTGAAAAAAATCATCGATCCAGCCTATGGGAGGATATTTATACACTCAAGCCACTCCCCATGCCACTCCCCGGTTACGTTAGGTAACCGATTTTGTTTTCTAACCCATACATGCTTAAACAATCGCCTGATGGGCTGAATGAGCCCTTCTCTGATCACTGTGATTGCCTCTATAATCCTATACAGTAAAATAAATAAGTGGGATTCGGGCTTCGAATTTGAGACTGGGCATGACATCATGTGCGTTCACGCTCGCCTGGCTATGTCTGGCAGGTTTGTGTATGGTTTGTGTATTCGCGGCCATTCTCCGTATCAGAGAAGACAACTCAAGCAACTTTAGTCAACTTTCCACAAAAGTAGAAGATGGATTCAAAGGGGCTGTTTACACCTGGCCACTTCATGCATTTTCTGTGATCGGATAGCTATTCGATCGTGAAAAGACCAGGTTGCTCTGAAACGCATTCTAGACAGATATGAATTCGATCGCTCAAACCACTTGAGGACGTGGTCTGGGCCGCATTTCAGACGAAACTGGACAAGTGTAAATGCATCTGGTTGTTGAAACCAGGCTATATGTCATGTTATTTTAGTCATATATGACAACGCACATCACCTCAGATGAGCAGCTGAGCGCCTATTCATAATGCCAGCGCGCGCAATCTATCGCAAATCAAAGTGAAAGTAAGTCGCAGATGCTTAACACTACCATATTCATTAAAAGTAAAGAAACGAAATGATCTTACCAGGGATGTTGCCGCTCTCTCTTATTGCTGTCTTTGCTGATTTTGAAATTAGCCGATGATCAATAAAATGCAGCTCATATCTGTTGCTTTCGGTGACGTGCACTTCATTAAATCTGTATATTGCACGGAAATTGAAGATCAGATTAATATCCGTTTTGCAAAAACACATTTATGTGACCAGGTGTAAATGGAATCGTTTTGATAAATCAGATAGCTATCCGATCTGAGAAAACGCATGAAGTGGCCAGGTGTAAACAGCCCCAAGAGACCGCAACGCAAACTCCACCTGAGACAAAGAAAATACAACTTCTTTCTGTCTAGTGCCAGGCGTTGGAATAAGACGAGAGTCAACATCGGGAAGGCTTTCAACAAATGGAGAGATCTCCGGTCTGCTCTAGGGCTCAAGCGGGTCCCATACAAAGTAATAACTTATATTGTTCATGAACGTGTTTCCATAATAAGATAATAATAAGTGGATACAGTAAGCACATAAAACAGTTCAACATGGAGATAGATGGAAACAAAAAACAAGTTTTCTACTACCACCGTTTTCTCCTCACACACACGTAAGTGTGGAATTTACTCAAATGCCTTTCCTTTCATATATTTTAAATGACTTGCAGATTTATATCTGTATTACCTCATTATTACTGTAACAAAAGCTGCACAGTGTGCGGCTGATGCTCCTTTGGTTATGAACAGCTCATGCAAACGTGTGTGTGCGTGTGTTTCATGAGCGTGGACATCTCTGGTTACACCAGAGGGGGCGTAGTTCTGCAAAAACTGAGATACTCTGTGTTTTGCACCTTTAAGGGAACATAGTTTAATGTGAAAAAACAGTGGAGAATCCCTTTAAATCCTGTCTGGCTTGCGTATCCCATAATGTTTACACATTAAGTCAGTTGGCGGAGAGTAGGCAGACAATGGGTGGTTGTGACACATTTGCGTCTATACTATGAAAGCAGTCGGGTTGAATACATTTTTGTTGTCAAAAAAGGACAGGCTCAAAACGTAAACTGTGAATACACCTATATTTAGTGTCCACTTTAAATTCAACTAAAACGCATCATAATACCAGGTGTAAAGAGGGTCATACGGTAGTTGTAGATTGTGGACACGTGGAGAAAAGATGCAGTACATTTAAAGACATTTGGTGAAAAAAAAAAACCTTCTGATCATTAATCCAAGGCTGATCAAGGGGATGAAATTTGCTTCAAAGAAAAACAGCTCCCTCCTCTTCCTCCTAACTGAAGAACAAAGCAGCCCTCCCTTGACTGTTTGCTCAAATCCGCCCCAAACCAAACCCATCCTACCTCTCCATCTCTGAGCCCCAGAGCCCTGCTGATGAAAGTCTAAACATGAGAAGATTGATATTGAGTTAGAGGACTAGCCATGATAAACTTTCATCAATGTAGAGTACAATAGCCAGTGATGAAAGCATGCAGAGAAGAGAAAAAATGGGAGAGATTAGACAAAGGACAGAGACCCCATTATTCCCATTATATATAAAGGGGCCATGGCATGGATTGTTTTAATATTTGAATGTTTCTTGAGGTTTACTTAGAGGGTCATGAAACCCTAAACCCTAATTTTCTAAGATTTTAACAGACTTGTGTGTTAAACACTATTGAAGACAATGTTAGCATCTGTTAGATTTAATAGTAGGGTGAAAATGATTACATTTTAGGGTTTTTTGTCTGCTTTTAACGGTCAAGCTGGGAAACATTGAACTATCGATGAGCTTAGAATTATAAGGTTCTATCTCCACTTTTGGTCGAAATTGAGTTTTTGACATAATCTGATCCATTAGGTGTTTATTAATGCCTGTGTGGTGTTATTTTTGTTTAAAAAAGATTAATAGATAAAGCTATAATAGAAGATTATACTACATAACAGTTTTGCCAGGTGGGATGTAAAAACTTTGATGCTCAATATCTCAGAACTACCCTAAACGGAGATAGAACCTTATAATTCTAAGCTCACGCTATGTTACTGTTTGAAAAGGCGGCAGATTTGATATGCAGTGTATGTGTGCGTTGTGTAAATATCAGACATCCCAAATCTCCCAGAAGTTCCGGGTGTCTCCTGCAGATTGATAGAGGCTCGCTGATGCCCGCAAATTAGTTAAAATCTCTATTTCAAATCTAATCACTGTGTGCACCAGTGGAATTTTGCTGGCACCCACTGGAGAATATCCGTTTCTGTCTCTAACCAAAATCTTACCGAAAGTAAATTTTTTTGAGATTTATGGTTTTGATTTTATAGCTGTTTTAGAGTTCAACTTGTTTCATAAAATATATATTTTATATAAAATAATGTTCATAATGTTCAATAAATTTCATTAACTGAAACCTATCTAACTAAATAATTGTTTTACTTCAGCAATAATCTCCCTCGGGTCTTCTTTAAAATGATGCTAAACTTAAGTCTGTGCTCATAATAATATATGTCATGTGTAATAATATACAGTATGTCAATGTCATAAAAGCTTATTATTTTATGACAGTTTTTTGACACTGACATTTTTGTCCTCTATCTAATATTTTGTCCTCTATATCCTCTTCTTTTAATTGATGCACAATGGATAAATATACAAAGAGAACAAACTTAAAAGACAGTTGGCTTTATGTGAAAGATATTAACTGTCAAGAGGGACACAAACTGAGACAAGAGTTAACATTACCTGTGTCTGCTAACCTCTGGACACATCTCCTTTGTGTTTTTTTTTAGGACTTCGTAGCCCAGTTAATTTTCTGGTATCAAGTGGTCTTCTGTGGGTCTGGTGTCTACGAAATGAAAAGAACAAACATACAGTCCCGTCGGTGGTTTCTTCAAATTTAAAGCTTTTAACCACAGGCGAAGGGATTCCTCATTCTTCGACGGGGTTGAAGGTTGTAGAGCGCCTCGCATCCACATTCAGCTCTCATATGCGATCGATGATCAAAACACTCCTGCTCCAAGTAAATCTTTCTTTTGTACCAGTTATTTATGACAACCTCTAACTGTCCCGGTTTTCCCCGAAGCCATAACGCTGAGTTAAGGCAAATTTATACTTCTGCGTGGAAGTGTACGCCGTAGTGTACGATGTTGGCTATGCACGTAGGCGACACCGTTGTGAGCATTTACACTTCTGCATTCAGGTCTTGGTTGCTCTGCAGTACTGCTCCGAAACGCTAGTTGGTGGCGGAGGGTTTTAATGTTTCACTGTGTTTAGATTCCTCACAGCTAGGTTACTACAAGCAATAGTGACTGAAAGAGAGTGGATCATGTTGGAGTTGGAGCTTATTGAGGTGGAAAAACTTAGGAAATTCCTAAAACTGAAAGGCAGAAATGAGAGAAGACGTCGGAGGAGATGGTACATGTGGAAATGCGTGAGAAGGTACGTGCGGAAATGAGGGAAATGCGATGCTACCAAGCCGACCAATCACCGATCTTGCGGTCCGCGTCGTCGGCAACGTGTAGTTACATTTTTGAGGAGGTGCACGTCAGGCTAGGGCGAAGGGTACGCGGTATGGGACGCGTCTGTGCGTATGCTACGCCATACATACTGCGCGCACCTACGCAGAAGTATAAATTGGCCTTTAGTTTAGTTTATGGAGACTTGTTTGATTAACCGCTACAGTGAAGTGAGTTAGCTAGACAGTTACCGGAAGTGCCTGACCAGAAGTCTCGCAAAAAACCCGTCAACTGTTCCTCAACTTGCTTCCATATTTCCGTTAAAAATAAGGTGAATAAAATAAAGAAAATTAACAGGGTGTGCTTTCTGGCTCTCCATCTCCGTGAACTTCTTTTCGGGAGCACGTCTCTGAACTTAAAGCTACACTGTGTAACTCTTTTAGTTCATTCTTAGCTAAAAACACTTAGTTCTTTCAAAAATGTGATGCAGTACTAGAGTCTGGTCTCGGACTTCAGACCCATCTCTGAGACCAATTTCTGCTTTCTCGGACTCGTCTCAGGGACTTTCAACGTCAAACTTATTTTAGACATCGTTTTTATAATTTCTATAACTGTAGTCCCATGTTTATCCAGAAACATGAGACTGCATACATACAAAACTACAGTTATAGACATACAAATAAAACACAATTCAATTATCACCATTTTCATCTTTATTCAAAAATAAATTGCCCTGAATGACATCAGAAGGGCACCAGACATATCAAGCACAATTATGAACAAATAATTAGATTGTAATTTAATTTAACTTTTAATTCAAGTCGTGTAGTCTTGGCTCATCAGGGTGTAGTGAATCCTCCACCTTCAAGTGTTTGCGGCACGTGCTTGAGGTGTTCATCTTGATGTACTCCTCAGTAGGGTTGGGAATCGTGAGAAATTTTCCAGTTTCGATTCCAGTTCTGCCAAAGGATTCTGGTTCTGGTTCCCATTCATTAAAAAATATTAGTAAGAGAAAAATCCACCATCCTTTTTGTGTTTACTTCTTATAGTACTTGACAAATGAGTTTGTCATTTGTCAACAGATTATCCTTTAAAACGGTTTGAATGATTGATTCATAATTTAAGACTTTACTTATTTCATTACTGGATAAATCAGTTAATAAACAGAACTGCAAAACAGAACGTCTTGTGGAAGAACATTGTTGCCGGAGCTACTTTTCTCTGTTTATGTCCATGACGAGTCATGCAGGCATTGGGCTACTCCGCAGCGGCTACAATCCGCCAGCCAGTCTAAACAAGAAGTCTGAGTATTAAAGCGAATTACAGGCTTAACGTAGTGATTCAAGATAAGACAAAAACAAGGTTTGAAAAAAGGCATTCATGATGCACTCGCTCATTGTATTCATGTTGTAAATTCTGAACACAAAGAAGTTACGAACTGCATCTGTTTTGATTCCTACCGTCAATGTTTACTCAAACTATAAACTTTTATCTCAGTACTTTTTGTAACGTTAATCATTTGTGATGCGATCTGGGAAAACCCGTCGGATGTCGTGCTGGAACGTTTTCAGTAAAGTCTAAAAATAGACTGAATGTCAGTTTTTTGTCAAAATTTGTTTTTTATTAAATTATTATTCTATAACATCTTGTTTATCATCTCTGAATATAACTTGGGGAAATTCACTAGTTTACTGCAGAAAAATAGCGATTTATAATGACCAGCTGAAAAGACTGCTTTTCACTTTAATAACATGCACGCAGGCGGAGCGGAGGGGAAACACCATGGGGAAACACAAATCTCCCATTTAGCTCTCCTTCTCTTAACACTACAAAGACAGTTCACCAAATAAACCACATAACAGAATAAAGTCCAGTCCTGGGTGAACTACAACGGCACGCAAGTTATTTATTTCTTTATTTTTATCCAGCGTTATCGTGTGGTATGATGCGGAGCACAAGAGAACAACAGAGTTTGAAGTTGCTCGTCTAAAAGACCTTGCTCGCCTCTCAATCGTCCAATTTCAAAACGGTTTTCACAGGATGAATTTTGAGTTTGTAAGCTTTAGAATGATACCCAATCTATGATGATTACTAAAATATGTGATATGTAAAAAAGACAACAAAAAGGGAAGCGCCAGTCATCGCGCTAGCAGATGCGATAGTTATTTAAACCTGTTTTTCTCAAAATTCTGTTTCTGAAAATCATAGCGATCAGCTGATTAAGATAACCATAACTTTTGTAACAGACAACCAATAAAATAAATAAAAACAGATTTGGAAAGGGCTTGAACCCAGCTTTAATATGGTATCAAAACCTGTAATATGTCAAATTTCACCATGTGGTGGGTTTTCCCAGATCACATCACATTTGAATATTTGTAACACATAAATATTGTGTTATTGTAAAGCAGTTTCATATGGACAACGGCTCTCTCTAGCGCAAACAGATTTGAATGTAGGCTACTAGATAGTGACTGGGTATGTGTGTGACAAATGCAGCACGTGTGAGAGCAAACCGCAACTTCAGGGGTTAAGTTTTTGTCATTTAGGAATAAGATGGCGTGAGTGTTTGAATCTAAATCTTTTAAAGATTAATAATGCAGCTCTACACTTTTCTCTCTCCGACTTGAGATGAGACGCTAAGGATAATCTTACATTACTCCCAGCACTTCGCCCTCATATCGCACCAGAACCGTTTCGGAACCGAAACTTAGGAATTTTGCGCGGTTACGGTTATTTTTCAAAAACACTACAGAACCGGTTCTCGGTTCCCAACCCTACTCCTCAGTGGCTGCGGAATCGAATTTCATGATCCCTTCCACACAAGCAGAAAGATAAATGATTCAGATATATGCAAAGGAAATCTGCAATTATGCACCAAAGCCCCCACATTTGTAAGCAAAAATTGTTTTCCTTGCATCCACTAACAATACTGGATTAATACAGAGCCATCTCAGCAACCGTTAACTGTAACACTTGGGCTGTCTATAAGAAAGGACTAAGCAGACTGTACTTTTTTAGAAAGATTAGATCCTTTAATGTGTGCATTAGAATGTTAACCGTGTTGGTAACACTTTATTATAACGTTAGAGACCAACAAGGTCAACATTTGTACAACCCCTTTCGCCAGCTAGAGTTCTCCAGTGCTTCAGAATCTGATCCGGAACCCATGCAACTAACTCTCACTTATCATTCACTTCAGACTCTCCCAGGGTATCTTTGTGTATACTGTGGAGGTTCTGGTCACATCAAGTCAACCTGTCCCGTGTGTCCTCCCAGGCCTGTGGTGAGTTCTATGTATACTCTCTCAATTGAAATGAAACAACTTACCACCAATGTAATAGTAACTGCACAATATGTCCTGTGTCTGTATCAGCCTTCCTGGATACTGGAACCCAGCAGGAACTTCACTGCCGGGGAACTTTGCCGCCAGCTCAAGATCAAGAAGAGATGTACAGTCCAAGTTCACTTCGTGATCAGCAAACCACTCTTTAAATGTAAGATCTGCTTCTATGTTGAATCCATCCAATTACAAGTAGGTTTATGTCATGTTGAATCCATCAGTTTGCTGGTTCTGGAGCACTCTACTGCAGACATCATACTAGGGCGGCCGTGGTTGATGCAACACAACCCTCACATCTCCTGGACATCTGGAAAAATTCAGAAATGGGGTGATAGTTGTTTTCCAGATTGTTTTCCTCATCTTCCCCTATCAGTTCCAGTGGCACCAGAGATCTTATCAATTCTTTCCACCTCCATCGAAAGCCTGTTGGAGTAGTAGTCTGTGAATATCCCTACCTGTTACGCCTCCACCGCCATATTCTGTCCAGTAAGAGCCACCCAATTACCTCCGCATCGACCATGGGACTGTGCTATTGATCTGCTGCTGGGTGAACCAGTGCCTCATGGAAAAGATCTACCCACTCTCCATACCAGGCCATGGAAGAGTATAATCGAGGAAGCTCTACGTCAAAGTTATATTCGTCCATCCACGTCCCCAGCTCTTCAAGCTTCTTCTTCGTGGCCAAGAAAGACGGAGGCCTGCAGCCTTGTATAGTAAAATTCCGGTATCCACTTCCCCACGTCCCAGCGGTCCTTGAGCAACTTTCTGGTGCTACCATGTTCACCAAGCTGGACCTCTGCAGCGACTATAACCTTATACATGAGGGGGACGAGTGGAAAACCACGTCTGTGACCCCTACAGGACACTATGAATATTTGGTCATGCCCTGTGGACTGGTAAATGCCCCCTCAGTATTCCAGGATTTAATGCACAAGATTTTCTGGGAGTTTCTTCACAAGTTTATACTGGTTTATATCGATGACATCTTGGTGCACTCCCGAAACATGACCGAACATCGTCAGCACGTTGCAGAAGTCCTACACCTCCTGAGAAACCATCAACTTTTCCTCAAAGCTGAGAAATGCTCATTCCATCTGTCATCAGTCCAGTTCCTTGGTCGTCCAAATCGTCTTTCCATTGACCAACCTCCTTAAAGGCAAGCCCAAGTCTCTGTCCTGGTCACCAGCTGCCATGCTAGCCTTCGAGAAGCTGAACCTTTACCAGTGTGCTACTTCTCATTCATCCTGATCCGATCAAGGCTTTCGTGGTTGAAGTCTGACACCTCCACTACTGGAGTGGGAAGCGGTGTTATTGCAGCAGCATGGGGACCCACCCAGACTCCATCCATGCGCCTTCTCCAGGAAACTCACCCTGGCATAGAGGAATTATGACATCGGCAACAGGGAACTCCTGGCCATCAAATTAGCCCTGGAAGAGTGGAGGCATTGGTTGGTGGGAGCTCAGCTGTTCCTGGTATTCACAGATCACAAAAACTTAGAGTGCATATGAGCACTCTAAGAGTGCACCACGGCTGCCCGAGGGGTCCTCACAGCCACGGCCGCCCGAGGGGTCTTCACCACCGTGGTCGCCTGAAGGGTCTTCACCGCCGTGGCCGCCTAAAGGGTCTTCACTGCCGTGGCCGTCGAGGGGTCTTCACCGCCGTGGCCCACTGAAGGGTCTTCACCGCCGTGGCCCCCTGAAGGGTCTTCACCGCCGTGGCCCCCTGAAGGGTCTTCACCGCCGTGGCCCCCTGAAGGGTCTTCACAAACATCAAACATTTATGAAACGCATAGTCATGTCTTGTAAATGATTAATCATTAACTATTCAATTGTAAATTACTTGTAACAATTTACAAAAAAATACATAAAATGTTAGCATATCACTTGCAAAAAATGTATTAATGTTTTGTAAATAATTAGATGAAAGTTTGGTAAATAATTAGTTAACCATCATTATCTAACCACTTATAAATGACTTACTGTAATACCACTCTATAATAACGCTCAGTTGTGTTTTATCAACCTGTTGTGCTTTGTGCAATTTACAAAAGCTAGCTTTGTGCCTCGAAACCACATTGGACTCCATTGAAATTACTACTGAGAATATTTTTGCACAAAAAAGTTAAGTATTCTGAGTAATACAACACATCAACCACATGTACTGCTTGTCAGAGCAGACTGTTTTCAGTTGAAGGCTACTTCAGCTTCAAAGTAATAAGGACCTCCACAGGAAGTCATCATACTCACAAGTATAACAGTTTGCAATGACTCACCTTTATGCCATGAGAGGAGAATAATATTTTGAGAGAATTGTGACTATCGTTTACCATCTTTTACTTTCAACTTTGCAGTCTTTTGTTTCTTTCGTAATGCTGTAACATCTCTCGTGGATTAACCCAGTTCGCCCGTGCCTAAAACTGCCACTGTTACTACCTGGTTGCGATCATGTGCAAAACAGAACGGTGTCTTTATTTCAATTTCCTAAAAATGATCACAATGATCGCTGTTACTGATGAATGGGCCCTAGCCGACTATCTCCTGCCTCGGCCTTCCTTCTCCTGTCCCGAAAGCAGTTTCACCTAATATCACCGTCGGCAGCTTTCCTGCGAAAGCTTTCCTGTCTTAGCGCAGTCAGCGAACACGGCCGCAACGTTTTAGAGCGGAGAATGCTGCTCATTTTTTATCAAGATTTTAATAGCTTATTTTATGTACTTGCTGCCTTTTTTGTCAATCAAATTTAGATGGGTTGCTAATAACACATTTTACTGTGGTGTGACAAACGCAAAACACAAACTTAATCTTGACTTTACAGGGACTTTAAATGAGATAGACCAGCTGTGCTTGACAAGGAGATTAGTAGGGTAAAAAGAAGGATCACCCTAGGGGACACTGATCAGATAGTGTAAATGGTTTATTGCATTTGAAATGTTGTTCCTGCATATATCCTTGACATTAATTTATTGAAATGTATTTTTCTTTAGGCTCTTTACCAGCCTCATGGCCGAATTTAATTTGAAGGGCAAGGTGAAAGGGGGAAACGCCTTTTAGAGGAAACAAAGGTTTATAGAGCAATAAAAGGTAAGCCCAAGTTTCATGTTGACCAGTCTATAAAACCATTTCCTTCCTTTCTGACTGTTAAAAAAACAATGCCAGTTATCTATATTGATGGATAGATAGTTTTTTTTTTAACCCCTTAACCTTCACGCCACCGCCGGCGCTCTGAAGCCCTCCCCCCCCTCACTAGTACTTTATTAAGCAGTTAAAAAAATCCTCTGTGCCGCGAAGGTTTTCTATTTTTTATCATTCCAATTCAATTATTAGCAATGGCGCCCCTGCTTGCTGAGAAGGGAAATTGTAAACTTTTTAGTATAAACTCTTTAATATAAATATTAAAATATTTAGTGTTGTCTCTTCTCCATAAATAAATCTTTTAGCAGAGCTACAGCAAGCGTTTTTCTGAGGTGGAAATACATCAGCTACTAAACTTCTTTGTCATTGTGGAGAGCGCAGTGCATGGTTGTATAGCAACGACAGCCATGGGAAAATTGGACCGAATTTTACTTTTAATAATAAAAGATAAACTACTGTGCATTACAAATGTCAGGAATGTATCTTTATTGACTCATTCTTTTATAAAGATGATTTAACCCTTTAAGACCGACCGGAGTGCCTCCGGTTTGCGTGTGTCTGTTTAACAGCCTATAGAAACTGAAACCAAGTGTCTAGCTCAATCATTCTTTTTGCATACAAAACAAGAGATAAAGCCTCTAACATGCTCATGTTGCATTGTTTTCACCCTCTAATGAGTCTGTACAAATTGCGTAAAATGCGTTTCACAAAAAAATAAAATAAATCACAAAAATGCATTGTACGTCTTTGCACACGTTCTATAGACCTGCGATTGATAGTTACGGCTTCCTATGGCACATTGACGTATCACGTTCTGTGCACTATGACAGATCAAGCCTCAACATGCTCATGTTGCGCGGTTTTCACCCTCTAATAAGTCTGTAATATGCGTTTCCAAAAAAACACACAAAAATGCTTTGCACGTCTTTGCACACATTCTGTAGATCTGCAATTGATAGTTACTCTTCCGATGGCTCATTGACGGATCCATGGACGGATCACGTTCTGTGCACTATGACCCCAGCGTGTGTGTCGCATATAGTGATGTCAAAAGCTGCGTCTTTTGACCATGCGTTTGACTCATAGGGTTGACTCCCACTTGACTCCCATGTTTCTTCTTATCGTTATTGTCTTTTCACCATTGCTTCATTCTATCATTTCTTTCTCGTTTATACACTCACAAATACAAGCACATTCACACACACACGCAACGTTATGTCAAAACGAAAGTACAGGGATGCGCTGACCTCTCCGTATGCTCATCACCTGTATTTATTTATTTTATATTTATTTTGTTATTAGTTGTTCTGACAGGGTATATTTATTTTATATTCTAACCAATTCAATGTTCAATCAATATTCAAAAGCAAAATGTTATCTGTTTGACCACAAATGTAATTGAATATTTTACATGGCATTTTGCTCCCTTTTTTTGAATGAATGTATCTTAAAAACTAATTCATGTGCACAGTTCAAATCAATTCTGTATAGTTTTAAACTGTTTAATGCACGTTTTCCACAGGACAAGTTTGAGGTTGACGTTTATCATTTTTTTGTATGTAGAATTTTTTTTAATTGTTTTTCTTTTTGTTTATTGCTCTTTTGAGATATTTTATCTAGTTACTATTTTGCTTTATTACAAACATAGCCTTCAAATTGGGAAAGTAAGGATTATTTTGATGTATGGCATAGGAAAATGCTCAAAAGAAAGAATGACAGCACAGCATGTAAAAATAGAAAGATATACTCTGGTGGAATTGTTCTATGGCAGGTCATAAAGGGTTAAATGCTGAAATATTTTTTGTCAAAAGTTTAGTCAAAAGTGAAAGGTTTTTGTCAAAAGTTTATTGAACGTGTGAATGGTAGTAAATAACATAAAAGACACTCCTTTAAAACAAACCTTTAATGTTATTAACTTAAATTGATTTCATTGTGGATTAGGCAAGATTCTGTGAACAAGATTCTGTGTATAACCGTGATCATTTTGCAGAAATTAAATTAATTTTCATAATGATCAACTAAAATCAACTATGTGTTTTTACGGTAGCCTATAATATGCATAGTACAATTTTCTATTAAAAATAATCTCTTATTCTGTCCTTTTCTCTGACATTTAAGAGTGACATAGGCCTACAAAAGCTATTTTAGGTCTAAAACAGTTTGGAGAATATGAGAGCTGTTCGAAATTATTTAAGAGATAGCCTAAGTATTGTGTAAATACATAAGTATCTCTCAGACCCTTTCACTTTTGAAAAACTATTTTGTGACAAAGTATAGTTTAACAAGTCAAAACTAAAAGTGTGCCATGCATAGAATTCAAGGCAGTAACCAATGCGCTAATGGTTCCTGCCTTAAAGTTAGATTAATCTAGCAAAACTACTGGATTCTATAAACTGTGTTTTTCAAATGAACGGTATGTGATTTTATCATTGGGTAATAACTAATAGTACTGACAGTAACTCGCGATTGAGCACTAAACTGATGTGCTCTATTGTTAAGGGAAGGGGCTAGCCTCAGTGCGTCATCAAGTAGGGGCGTGTCTATGAGCTCAGGGGCTCCATTGTATCCAGAATATCACACGCGAAATTCATCCCAGTGTGAACAGGCCTTAACATAGACAACGACCAACAAGGGCAGGCTGAACAGAACCAAACTAAATACAAGCATGAATCAAACATAACAAGGTGAAGACAGGTGACACAGATGAACAGGACGATGAACAGGTGGATGATTGAGGGAGTGACTTCAGGTGTGGAGACAAGAGGATCCTGGGAAGTGTAGTGAAGATGACGAAGACAGAATGGTGCAGACGAGGACTGTGACACCCATCTATCTTATCTATCTGATCCTATCTTACTCATCTCATGCGGTTCCCTTTTCATATAGCCTACTCAACATAGATGAAATAATAAAAATAAGTAACATAATATTATTAAACATAAATGTGAAACGTATGTTTATTTTATTTTGTACTTATGTCATGCCGCTCTGCTTTGCTCACATGCTATGTATAGCCTATACATGCATGTGTGTGTGCATGTGGTGGAGGGGTGCCCATCCCTACTTTTGAATATCATTATCATTATTAATTTTTAATAATTAGTTTTGTAAAAAAAACCTGTATCAAATAGTACCAATTTGTCCACTGCATATGTAGTGGACAAATTGGTACTATTTGATACAGGTTTGACACTTTACTGAAAATGACTCTGAATGTATTATTAAATAACTTTACATAACATTACTATCATTAATTTTTTCAAGTTGTGTTACTAAATGTATTTTATATTAATTTATAGAATGAGCCTCTGATTATATGTTGCATGTTCTCTTTTTTTTTAAGACAGACCATACTTTTTTGAAAAAAAAAAAAATATGGACGGATTTATAGCGTTTTGAAAAAAAAAAGAAATTAACTTTTAATTTATCATAAACAATATTGTTGTTTAATTTAATAATCATTGTTCAACATGTTCAGACTGAACCATTAAAACATTTTAACAGGATAACTTGAATATTCACAAAATGTGTGGGTTTAGGTAAAAAATGTAATTTTCCTGAAAACTATTGAAATTTTGGAAAATAACTCCTCATTTAATGTGTTTAAAATGTATCTTTTAGAATTGCCTTTACAGTGACTTTTATCTATTCCAACATGTTTTTTGAAAGAAGACAAAGGAGAACATGCAAACACTGTTGTAGATATCACTTTGTGGACACAGTCCTTGGTGTTCTGCCAACCAGTTCTTGAAATTTGCAGCACCTGTTGGAATAAGTCCATAATAAACTAGCCTGTCACTCCCCAGAGGAATCTTTTTATTCTAGGCTATTCATTACTTCCAGACTTGTAAAACCTGCCAGGATATCAAAGGCCTGTGCAACAGAGAGGCATTGCTCCTGTATCTGAAAGTCCTCCATGGTGTCAATCCTCTCTATATGGACAGCAGAAGAGGCAGGTTGCATTTCCTTTAGGCGGTGGCGGATGTCGACCAGGCTCAGGATCTTTTTCTGAAACTGAAATAAACACATTTGTTAATTACAATGCTAAAATTAGAATAGCAAGCACAGATTGCTTACAATTGTTTTTGCAATAAGCTTCAGTGTTTGTTATTAGTACAGCAGTGTTGGAGAAAGAAACAAAAGTCCAAAGAAATGCCATCTTCTGACTTGATAGAAACCAAGCCACGACTATAACTGAGAAGCAGTTTCTGTGGACAGAGAGAACAGTGCGGGAAGAGAGAAGGTGGTACTATTAAAATAGTCTTCTCCATTGCCAATAGCTTACCACCCCATGGCAATGGGAAGGCCCATCTCCCGGTCTCAGTGACTGCATCTGCACCACCACCACCACAAAAAAAAAAAAAAAAAAAAAAAACATTTTGAGATTGCCAAATTAAAAACCATGAGATTATTTTTTTAAGACTGCCATTTCACTTTTTTTCATTTTAAATAGTGTGTAATGTTGCTATTGATGCATGAACAGTATCAGCAAAGTTGCAGCGCTGAAAGTTCAGTGTAAGCAGAGATATCATCTTTTAAAAATCAGGAAGTATAATTGCCTAAAAAAACGACTCGATTGGGACTACAGCTAGGTTATGGTACGTTACTAACCCACACATTTGCATCAACCACTCCCTCCGGAAAATGCAAAAAAGTGCATGCCCATTTTTCAGCAGCTCCAGCACGTCGAGTGTGTTGTTCACGCAGCTGTCAGGTCCTCTGTGCTCGGACTTCCCACGGACGCTGTACTTCGTCAACAATGGATACAATTTATGTTTGATTATGTTCCTGAAAGTGAATTAGCTCTCTGTGCTGTGCATTTTACGGAAGACAGCTTCCAGAATCTCCACGAGTTCAACACCGGATTCAACAAGAAACTGTAACTAAAACATGAAGCATATTTAACTTTAAAACCAGAGGCAGCTGTTTTGCCACAACCTGTAAGTAGGCTAAGACTTAATCATTTTAAATGTATTTGCATGTATAATTCCAGACGAAGCCTTGTGTTCTATTTTTTTCAAATGCCAGCGCTGGCTTTATTTGCCACTATAGGCTAGTAGTTATGTTATTTTGTGTCTACGAACACGTACAAACATGAATTTTGTATAAGTACTAATGTCGTAAATGTATTTTTCATGTATATATGTTTTATGACTTGCCAATGCTGTTTGAGTATTAGTAGCCAGTCAGTTGCTATTGTTGCCAGTCAGATGCTATTGTGTAAAACAAACGTGTATAAAGTAAAAAAATGTAGCAAATTATCATTCAGAAACGTTTAGTAAGAGCCGTGTGTGGTGAGGTTTTGTTTAACTCTCTTCATCGCGGCTTTCTCGGTCTGATTCTGCCTCAAGCTGATACTGCAGTTTGACAAATATTTATATCTGGACCGGAGCTCATGACATATCCGTTTCGCCCTGAAAGGTAATGGGCGTTAACCTTCCGGACAACGTGAGTGACAGTTTAGCCAATCACAACACACCGGCCCAAACTAACCAATCTGAGCCCACCGCCCGTTTCTGAGGGAGTGTTTTCATAGAATCAGGAAGTGAACCGCTCGTTCAGAGGAGAGCGCGGCTGATAATAAAGGTAAAGTTTATGAAAAATAAGACTTTTAAAAAAAGAAAAACCACGAATACATGTTATATTGCACCCCATAAACACAATCATGCAAAAAAAAAAGCAGTCAACCCCCCTTTAAAGTTTAATGTGTTATGTTTATTTATTTCATTTAGAATAGATGATTTATTTTAATAGTTTAGAATAATAAAATCAGCCATTTATCAGTTACTGGCCAGGCCATAATCTGAATATTAGAGCATCCCTGATGCATTCATACATGAGATGAAGACTCAAGTCATATCAATAAGCTTAATAATTTCTTGTATGTACATTTATTTATTTAGCAAATGCTTCGATCTAAAGTGTCTTACAGATGAGAAACATAAGCAATACAAGCTGATTTACTTAAGACAAAGCAGGTTGCTTTTTGGGGGCCACCATGAGATCACATGACCAACTGAATACTAGATTAGGATACTATATTGTAGTGATGGATTGAAATCGAAATGAAAGTGAAATTACACCAGAAAGGATGCTTTAAAGGGACATGGTAAATATGATCGGAATGGAAGCTAAATTGAAGAAAGCCTATTGAGGTTAAAAGCATTGTACTTGAATCTTAATCTCCAGTGCTAATTTTGTACATTTTTAGATTAAACAAATTACTGCTAGGCATTTGACTCATGCGTGTTGAGATCTGTGATGCTCAAACCGGTGCTGGTGTGGAGGATGCGTGAGAAGTGATTTGTCTTTGGGTTGAAATCCTCCAACTGACTAATGAGCCATTCCTCTTTCTACTTCTTCAGGTAATCATGCTAAGAGCTCAGGAAAACTGCAGGGAGTCAATAGATTGTTTCCACCTGCCATATAGTCTTAAAAGCATGAACGGTAGATCTCTCCCCACAACTAATCTTTTCACTTCCTTCCTCCTGCAAAGTCTTGAGAGTGCACTGACAGGCACAAAGACAGTCAGAAAGAACACCTAGCACTTGCTCTTCAGACTTCAAAACATCATGTTTTACAAAGACATGCAAAGACACTGATGCGGGTGGAATTAGTGCTTCAGGCGGCTTTAAATTCCTTAAAGTTAACTTTAAGGATCGTGATGGCACACTATCTCGGTGCCTCACATTTCCCTTCAAATGCAATGGTATCTAGTCTTTTCAGGCTTGACTGCAAGGCTAATGGTGTGGAGATATTTTTCTCTCTGAATTGGATCTTATTGTGGACTGAAGCGCTCACTCAAAATCTTATCTTGGCTGAAAGCGCTGATTCATGCATTTTGCTGACAGCACGGGTCAGGGCCACACTGTCCGTCAACAAAAGTCCGTATAGCCTATGCAAAAGACTGAACTAAACCAGTTAATATTGTGAAGAGCACAGAGATAGTGTGATGTAATTCCATTAGTTTCAGATAAGATTGGAATGGGGGGGGGGGTAAGGAGGGGTAAAGAGGGGCTTCATAATGTAAAATACCGGTAGGTGGAATAAGGTGAAAACTAAATAGGTATATAAATAAGGTGAAAACTAAATCTATAATTTGACTTTCTCAAAGTTACTTCGAAATCCTATAACCATGTATCAGAATAATATACAATCAGTAGAGCATTATTAATAATATTAAAACTTGGTAACACTATTTAAATTGTCTATCCATCTATCTAAACTGTGGTATAAAATATATTTCCCTTTTGAGAGGTCTCTCGTGTTGCGTAAGGCTAGCTTTCACTATGGCAAAACTCCTTTTCTCAAGAATATTGAAGCACAGTATTAAATATTAAACACAGTGTAGCTGCACAGCAGACACAGATGAGCGCGAGCGCGGCATTGGCTGTACTGCGGCAACTGCACAAACCTATGGTGAGAGCCCTGCCAGAAATTGGCATGGTCTACGACTACAAAGGGACCAAGCTTCGCCTCGAAACTCCAGATTTTATCTCCTTCAGCAAACTCATCATTTCGCTGATCTCTGGATGGATGAGAAGCCTTCTCGCCTCCATCGAAAAGCCCTGAACGTAACAAGCCACCTCCCTTGCAGTTCTGAAGACGCCGGCTTTCCTGGGTGGAGACCATCACATCCTCTGCGCTTCCTGTCTGGGCCGTGACCACACAGAAGCTGCACTCGCTGAGGGCAGTTGCCCTGAGTGCGACGAGATTGATCTCCCCACCCTGCGGGCTCGACTGGCTGGTTTTGTTGATGAAGACCCCACTCTTCCTCCCCTTTGCTTGAGCACCGGGGCCCGTTTAATACCGGGTTTCGGTACCCATCCCTAGGTATCAGTTGGGAGCAGTAACGTACGGTGAAGTCTTGTCATTGGTAGGCTGTGACCGATCAATGTGGTTTATTCACAGGGGCGTAATTTGCCGCTGCCATCGGTGGCGCGGTTACAGCGTAGGCTCACGCAGTCTTCACATGCACGCGCGCTTCAATCCATTTTCGGAGACTCTATGTTCATTCCGGTGAAATCACAAAACAAAAATGCACACAAACGTCCCTGCTTAATATAATACATCCATTGATAAACATATTTGGTTTTGAAAAAAAAAAACTATATGATTGCAGATTAGAACCCAGAACCTCTGACATGCTCTGCAAAAGTTCTACCACTGGACCATTCAAGGACTCACGTCAAGGTGTCGGATATAATCGGTAATATTTATTCACGTGATTCATACATTTATAGACACGCGCACACACACCTGTCCCACCCACTATCAGGCATCATCACATCGTTGCCTGCATTCAAAGCAAAGTCAGAATTGCGGATTGAGTGAGAACGAGTGGATCACGTGATATGAAGCAGTCTCGAGGTGCGTTCTATTCGACCGTAAGTGGACTGCGAAGTGGAATTCACAGGGTATTTCGCCATCTTAAGTGAGATTCCAGTTCGAAGGGAACGAACATGTTCAGTCCGAAGGGCACTGCAAACGGCATAGGGAATAAGGGAACATCGATACATCACTTCACAGGAAGTCAAAGAAGTCCACTTCAACTGATATACGTGTTCAGGGAGTAGGGAGCAGTGAACACTGCGTGGGGACCCTGTTGAATGGAACGCACCTTCGGTCTCTGCCTCAATGTTGATAATTCAAGACAGCATTAGAACTAACTGCACATGCACAAATCTCCATAAACTACGGTCTATGGACCAAAGAGGCAATGCAAACCTCTGCCTCAATGGCTGTGGCCTTGAATTTCCTGAAACAAAGGGTTTTAGAAGCAAACTATGGCAAAAGGAGTATTATATGAGTATTTCTGATTTTTTTTTTGTTACAAAAATTTATATTTGAAATAAAATAAATGAAATTAATAATGTGGTGAATTAAAAAAGCTCTTGGAATTATTGGAATCTGCCTTGGGCTATAGTAGGAGCGAAGTTTAGCACTCATGGCGTTTTGAAAGGGGTTCCCACAGCGTAATCTAGCCTTACACAATACGAGAGACCTCTTTTTTATATTCACCTGTGTCCTATAAATCATCTCATGAGCTCCCTCATTTGTTCTAATATTTATACTCCCTGTTTCTGTCCATATCTTAGCCTGGTTAAAGTCAGACCTAAGACTCTGGGAACCACATGCTCATTTTCTCGTATTTGAGGCGTGGTTTACGAATGCCCAGAGCCGTTTATTGGGTGCTAAGAATATACATCAAATGCGCCTGTACGTAGCTCATAGTCAATGGTTTCGATTATACCAGATGATGTATGGAGAGTGACAGCAATTAGATGAGGAAGAAGATGATGGGTCAGAGATTTATGTGTACACGATGGCGTGCATTCACACCGGCAACAGGAGCAGAGCGTGAGCGTCGAGACAGGAGTGGCGCGTAGCAGCAGTGGCGTGACAGCAGTGAAGCAGAGGTTTCAGCGTCAAATCTATTTTTGCTGCACTGCTCATGCTAAATTAAAGTAAAAGCACACTATTGATGGACAAAATAAATATGATTTCACACAAAAAAAGTGTCCAAAATGCACAGAATAAGCATGTCTAGTTTTAACAAGAATTTGAGTAGGCAAATAAAAGATAATAAAGACTCAAAAATATTTATAGAAGATTTAGGCTACCTGGTAAAAACGTGTTTCTATTCAGTTTGAGTGAACATTTTGTAATATATGTATATAAAAACTAAAGCCAGAAAATATTTTAGTTTATGTACACACAGTCAGCTACATATGCTAGCACAACCCAAATCAAACCTGAATTTGTGTCTTATTTGTGTGTTCTCAGGGCTCGACATTAAGGCTTGTCCGGGACAAGTGGATTTTTTGTAGGACAAGTAGATGAGAAAATTGGTTGTCCGACCGGACAAGTTAAATTTCAAACAAAATAAAATGCCATGTTACTTCACGTTATGTGCCACTCGTTACGTCTATTTTACAGATTTAATTTTACCGATTTGAAACGAACACATTCGCGCTGCCTGTGATCGTCCTGAATGTGACTCACAGAAAGACGCGCGCCAGTATATTGCGCATGCACAGACCGCGCGCCAGAAGTTCTCTTTCACGCTTTAACGGACATCCACACACACAATTAAGCCAAAATGTCATTTGTCGAGTATCTTCATAACATGAGAGCAGTCTTATGATGGACATAAAGAGTTGTGACTCGTGAGAGAATGAGGCGTGTGTGAGATCCGCGTCTCTGTCCACAGCAGCGGCTCTTAAAGGGCCAGCTACCAATAAAGCGTTCTGTCAGTAAAGTTAATGAAAGAACAAAGGGAACAGAGAAAATTACTCACTGCTCTTGACTACCGTAAATAACTTGTTTAGCTTTAATAAGGAGTAGTCTACAGTATATATAATTTATAAAGCGCAGATTGTTTGATAACTTTATTCAATTTCTGTATATGTCCTACCAGTTAGTTAGACAGTTAATTTTTATCCAGACATCAACGGCTTAATTTTTATCCAGACATCAACGGCTTATTGATCATTATAGGTGTTATCAATCATTTAGTTGTTATTGCTAATTTCAGAATTATCACTAATCTGTGTGTGCATTTGGTTTAGAACCAAACAAGTTGATTCATGAAACCATTTGTTTATTATATCGCAATCACATATTACAACCGCAATATTGACCTCAATAATCGCAATGACATTTTCCCCAAATCTTCCCCAAGCCCTAGATAAAATTATAAATCTTTACCCGGACAAGTGACTTTTGTGCATGGACAAGTGAAACATAAATTTACTTGTCCAAAGGACAAGTGCCTCAAAAAGTTAATGTCAAGCCCTGGTTCTGTTTTTTTATCCATAGAGTCTTATGTGCGAATGTTGTACACCTCCCCATTGAAAAAAAATCAAGACTATCAATGTTATAAATGACCAATCTAAAAACAAATGTATAGTTGTCTTTGTAAAGAATTGCTCGCATATAGCTTTGGAGCCGCTGCTGTGACACTGTACGAATGGTTCCGGTGTGAATACTCTCGCGCGTCTACTACTGTAGTGACGACGTAGTTACGATGACACGCTGCTTAAGTTCCGCTCACGCCACTGCTGTGTGAAATGGCTGTAAGGCTGCATCGAAAGGTTACTGTGCGTCTCCTGCCATGTTGGATCCATCAGTATAAATAAACTGATTCGGTGTGTAACTAGCAGCGTGAATAAAATCGGCGCTGCGGCAAGGCAGCATGGGGAAAACCAGGCTAGCCAAAAGTTGCCACATCACACAAAGACAACCCTAATACAGAAAAACCCCCATCCCCCTTCTGTCTCCACTAATCTGAATTCTCTCAGCTCTCTTTCAAGAATCCTCATCTCACACTGTCATGGTCTGGTAAAAACTTGTGATCTGGGTGATCCATGAGGGAAAGGAGAGGTAGAATTTGAAAAACTTTGTTAGTGCATTAATTTTGAAGGCGATAGCATTTCACCTTCAAATGCTGTTGCACGTAAACAGAAAACTTTTCTTTTAAAAAAGAAAGTTTTCTTTTACTTTCTGATGGAGTGATATCTTTTATGATCCTCTGAGGTGCATATATTATCTAGTCGACTTGTCCCAGGACATGATGCTAACTGATGTTATATTGTCTTTAATGCAGGATTGTGTAGTTCATCTTGATGTCTCTGTGGTACCAAAAAGCAATATGTAGACAGGCATGCGATAGCTTGTAAAGATCCAGACTTGTTATGGAATTTTTAGACATATTCAAAAGTCTCTGCAAGGTTGCTTAGAACTATATTCTAAATAATGAAAAGTAAGTATTAGTACCAAATATTGACATTACATAATGACCTTTTTTAACCTTTTGTTCAAATACTACATTAAGAAACACAAAAATTTGGTAACAAGACCTTTTGGAAGTTTTGTGGGTAAAAAAGGCTATAAAGCTGGACTGACAGTTTAACAATTAATTGTGAAATATTCTTTAGAACTGCTCAGTAGAAGACATGTTGAGTGGGGTCACAAATGTCATGAAAATATAACGTCTTTGACACTGGCAATGTGAAATTTTAAGAAACTAGTGGAAAAAGCAATATCATTACCATTTGAAATTTTGGGGTCAGTAATCCCTCTCTCTCTCTCTCCCTCTCCCTCTCCCTCTCTCCATTTATCAAAGAATCCTGAAAAAAGATTGTGAAAAAGAACAGCACAGCTATTTTCAACATTGAGACATGTTTCAAATCAGCATATTAGAACGATTTCTGAAGGATCCTGAAATATTTCTGATTTGACAAAACTTAGTTATTTAAAGAGCCCCTATCATGGATTTTTGAAAATGACTGTTCATGTAGTGTGGACTATAGCTATAAGGGAATGAAAACATCCTGCAAAGATTTATATCTGAAAGTGCACTGTATATAAAGTTATTTTCTTTCAAAAGTGAGAGTCGACTCTGAGTCTTATGAAATTAGTTGTTTTTGAAACAAGTCATTAGCTGTTTCGATAGTGACGTAGATAGCATATTGGCCAACGGAAATGTAAACTTGAAGTCTAGAACACATTCAAATACTTCAGCTGAATAGCATCATGTCGAGAAGACGCTGTGTTCTACAATCTAAAGATAGTTCAGCCACTTGAGCATGTGAAGAAGTCGGTGGTTAGAGTTCATATTTGCAACGATACCACAACAGAATAGCCTGATTGTGTTATCATCATTTTAATGACGAATCATTCAAAAACACAAATTAATTCAAATGTGGATTCGCAAGCGGGTTGTTCCCGAAGGAGGGCTCAGTATCCAGTGTATATGGATCAGCTTTCTTCCTCCGAATCACAACCTGTTAGTATTATTAATAATTGTTGCTTTTATGGGTTTTGTAGCGTCGAGGCGCGAAGGAGGGAAGGCACAAGCGCATCGCAGCTTCTAGGTCTCCAATGTTGTTCAAGAATTATGATGTACAATAAGTAGAGACCAGCTCATTGTAAATAACGTGAATAAGTAAGGATATTGCATTGTATACAGATAAATAAATGTCGGTTGACCATTATAGTACAAATGCATCAAGTTTAACACTAGAAGTGCCAGAATTCCAAAAAACTACTAGAACGGCCACAAGCGGTCATTTTGACCGTTAGATTCAAAACAGTGTTTATTTCGTTGTTAAATTATTAAATTATTTTCGTCAACCACATTTTTCAAAGAAGAAAACGAGACGATAATAATAATATTATAATGATAATAATAATAATAATAGGACTAGCAGAACTAGTGAACAGTCCATGCAGCAAAACAAACAGCGCAGGACAGGGCAGCGGAGCTCGCAGGATCATCCGACATGAACGGAACATCTGGATCAGCCGTGTCTGATGATGGCAGCCGTCTCTTTTACCTTGATGTGGACTCTGACTCTGAATCACTCTCTGATGAGGAGGAAATGTTAACTTGCACCCAGGAAACGTCACTTTCCACCTCCGATTGTTCCCCTGCATCCAAATCATCACTCGTCAAGTTCTAAAGCATATCCAGGGCATCATGTAGTCGGGTTTTATTTGCTTATTTCTGATCAACAACTAATGTAGAAATTATTATATAGCAAACACCGCTGTGACCGGACGGACCTCTGTTGACAGTTGAGAGAGACCACAATCAACCGCGGGATATTTAACAAAAAAATACAGCGAAATTCAGTGCGGTCAATATGACCGTCTATGGCCGAAATAGGTAAATATGTTCATTTTTTTTAGTTTTGCCTTACGTTTACGTAACTTAATTTATATGAAAAGCATTTTAAATGAAAATACAGACAATTTTAGGAAAAGTCAGGTACCAGCAGGATTTTATTATTTTTTTCAACAAAGTTATTGTAGATATAAAATTCAAAACGGTCAAAATTATACCGTTATGGCCCTTCTAGTGTTAAACAGTCAAAAAATGTTCAAAGAGGCAATTTTAAGGATGTGGTGTAATTCCAAATTACCATGGTAACAGATAAGGTAGAGTCAATATTGCAAACAATAACATATGGCAAGATAGACATTAGTATGTAGATTTATACTATTAAATGTATAAAAACTTTACTTGAGTATATTTCTATTGTACTAAAAGCATACAGAAAATTAAAGATTTGAGTATTTAAACAACCAATTTTGTTTTTCAATTACAAGTTGCCTCTATTTAGGGCATGACTAAGTTACCTACATCACATTATTAGATGCCATTGGTACAGTTTACGACGATCAATATTCTTGCTTCGGCATCCCATGTTGAACTCCATCACATCGCCGGGATGATAATCATTTGATCTGAAGTGAACCCTACATACGACTGCATTTTCCGAAGCCGATGCGGAAGAGAAAGCCCGTCTCTTCACCTGAACAAACCGCACCAGGAACGAAAGATAGGCTATAGCACCGCCACCGTCCCTTTTCTTGTAATAAAAACTTGTGGACTCGAATCTTGAAGTCCTGACAGGCTGGAGTTTTTGCAACCTCCTCAAACACAATTTACCATGACGATGATAAATTAAAATACAAAAAGTACCGAAAACACACTGATTGATGACGCTCTCACTGAACTCTGCACTGAGCCGAGGCTGAGGCTCCCTGATATGACGTCAAATGACGCGATGTTGAAAAAAAAACATTTTAAATCCTGCATTAACTTTTAATATGGTATTTTCATACAAGGTTGCAGCCACTTTTGCACTGTGGTACTATTAAATTATTAAGTGTTTAAAAAACAATAACATTTGCATTAATAAAATGTATCACCCTTGTGTCAAATTGTTGGCTCATTATGTTAAACTAGGACTGAGGAATTCTACTGAACTCTCCAATTCAGAGAACTCCAAACTGAACAATGCCAGTTTTAATGAGGGGAATAACTTGCAATGTTATCGTAAATGCTGCTGGGTATTGGCACAATGCCTCCTCTCTGACTAATGACATCTACAGGGGTTTAACTTTTCAGGTATCTGATGCAGGCATTGTAATGTATATGAATGACTTCAGTCTGTGTGAAATTTCATACTGTGTAGTGTCTCTTAAATACATTGCTGACTCCATTCGATATGCACTGCCTACACATTTATGATTTGGATAAAAAATGGTACGCTATGAAAAGATTACAGTAAGAGTTCACCCCCACTCAAAAAATTAAAATAAAAAAGACAATCAAAATGATTATCTAGCAAAACGAAATGACTCGAAAAAAGATTTGTTTATTTTGATGAACGAGTTCGAACAGGAGAGTCACGAACGCGCATCACAAAACAGAGAAAGGCGAGCATTTGTGCTTATAAAACGTATACATTTTTTGCTAGATAAGACCCTTATTCTAGCCTGGATGCCAGCCCGAACTCCGCCCACAACATTTTTTGGACGGGAAGTTCAGTCTGGACTCGATCCATTGAGGAGTAATTATGATCTGGCAAAGAACTTTCGGGCCAATCAAATTGCCAGGGCGGGCTTTATACAATGATGGACAGGTGATCTTCGGGACGTAATCATCACGTTATCAAAGAGCGGCATGCTTAACTGGTTTCTTTCAGAGATGACTGCAGCTGGAGAATTGAGATGTATAGATTCCGCTATCGCGTCTGTTATAAAAATGAATCGACAGTGCATTAATTTTAATAGACAAACAGAAAACTGCAATCAAGGCATTTGTCGATCGGAAAGATATCTTTGCCGTCCTTCAAGTGTAACTTATCAGCTGGCTCTGACGGTTGCTAAGAAGATGGGAAGTGATAAAAAGCCTGTGGTCGTTGTGGTTTCTCCTTTGGTCGCACTCATGAAGGACCAAGTAAAAGAAGCAACACTCATTATTTTACTTCTAAAATAAGTAAGTTCTGTTGACAACTGTGAAATGCAAAGTATTTGACTTACTGCATTGCTCTGATAGGTTGTAGGTCTAACGACTATCCAATTGAGTGCAGAGTTTTTTTTTTTTCCTGGTTCGGTTAAGACACGCCTGATAATCAAAGCCCAATGAAGCGGTTTCAGATTCATATTCTCAATAGAATATGAGTATGACGAAGTCAGGCTACCCTTATTCATCATCTAGTAGTGTTTCAAGTAGGCCTGGGAAATAAATATTGATTTCTCGATATTAATCGATTCTCAATTTTACGAACCAATATCGATTCTTAAATCTCAAGAATCGATTAGTCATCATTTGAATGAATGGAACATTGTATCGTGGCTGTGCGTATTAAAAAAAAATAATCGAAATAATCTTTGTCCTTTGTTACTATTGATATAAAACAAAGTCTCAAATTTCAAATTACATCCATTTTCTTTAGAAATTCAAAAACATAAATAACCTTTTGGCGCTGTGGCGTGAGATCGCTCTGGCTCAGCTCAAGAGAAGCAGCAGCTTCTCTCTGATCTTTCTTCCGGCTTAATAATACCAGTTACAGCGCAAAATATATATGAATGAGCATCTGAAAGTGTGTTAAAAGATAAAGTACAACTTATCGAAATCCGTATCATGTCACATTGATTCGCTCAATCAGCGTTTCAACTGTAGAAAGACGTCAGTAAAACAGCTTGTAATCAATGTCATGTATCGTCATATTTACCTCAGAAAACCCATAAACTCGTTAGTCAGCTAAAAAAATTACTCTTGAGAGGAGCATTTTGCTAGATATATACACCCTATTACATATGCATCATAATCTTAAAGTTCTTCAATATTTAAAGCATATTTGAATAAATCTGGCAAGTTCTTATGACAGCCACCATTTAAATGTTTATATTTAATATAATCTTCATATTATAAAAATAAATGCAAGTGTAATCTAAGTGTTTGTATAGTTACAAAACAGTTAATTATTACCTTCATATTAGGCTAATGAAGCCTATAGGCTACAACTGACTCCCATAGTTTACAGCATTGGTTAAGAGATTTGATTTCCTTGAGAAAATTTGCCATTGTAACTGATATCCAAAATAATCAATATTGAATCGAATCAAATCAGAATTGAAATCGAATCGAATTGCAAGCTTGTGAATCAAAATCGAATCGAATTGTGAAATTTGTGTCAGTACCCAGGAGCCATAGTTTCAAGCCCTTTGAAGCTGCACTGACCATTGAAGTCCATTACATAGAGAAAAATCCTGTAATGTTTTCATCAAAAACCTTAATTTCTTTTTAACTGAAGAAAGAAAGATGTGGGTGTGAGTAAATTATCAGCAAAAGTTATTTAAAAAGTGAACTAATCCTTTAAACTGGATTTTTAGTTTATTCATTATTGGTATTCCTTTCAGTTAGAAACAAAAATGGAGTAAATGACTTGTCTATTATCAAAGAAATACTTACTTAAAAGTTGTTTCTTGAAGAGCATAATGGTTAACAAATAATGAATTATAAGTATGTGTTTAATTTTGTACAACATATGTAGGATTTTGATGCACTGCTGTCATTGGCCACAACTCCAGAGAGAATGAGTTTATATACAACAAGCATCTGCCATGCTCTAATGAGTGAGTGTATTCATGAATAAGTCATACCGATTAAAGAGGCGGAAAGATGGAAAAGCACGCCATGCATTTCATAAAACAGACCTGCTACTTTGGGAATCAACAGTGGAGCTAAACCACCGTTCTGACTGTCCACAGTGGAGTTCCAAACTGGTTATGGTGGCAAATTAGCAAATTAAATTGGACGTCTTGAATACCACGAGTATTGTTAGGAATAAATTGTGATGTTTATTTGTTATTTAACATGACCAGATTCCTCGGGACAGTTCTCTTTGGAACACATATCCAAATTAGCCAAATGGATTATATTAGGAATTGGATAATATGCAGTCAGACGGTCACTACAGGGCATTACAGGGCTGTTGAATACTTGATTCTGATTGGTTGAGAATGTTCTGAGGCACGACTTAAAGTAGTTTCAGGCAGGTTAGACCGCATTACAGTTTCATATCACTGCGCCTTAACTGTAGTTAACTGTAATAACGGAAAATAGGATTCAATTCATAACAAGGAAAACAACATGCAGCCCCATGCACTTAATCAGAAATTTTCGATGACTAACTTCACAATCAATGGACACATACAGTTTCATTTAATAAATAAAGTATGTAGTCCGATCTATAATAGGCTAAATATGAAATTAAACTGAATAGGCTATATAAATAAATTGATAGTCCTGCTGCACAGATTTTCATAATTATACCAGATAATATAACAAATAAATAATTATTGATAGGCCTACTTGTTAAAAGGGCTTTATGTGTTTTGAGATGTGGTAACTGTAGTATAAGCGGAATAATTGACTTCTGGCCATTGAATTATTAGAAAAAATAATGTTCACCCATGTGCATAATTCCTCTAACAATTCAACGGCCTGTCGTCAATTATTCCTTGGGTGATCAGGATATTTAAGGCGAATGGGACTTGTTTCATCCTAAAGGAGTTTATTATTATTTTTGTTTTATTCATTTAGCTGACACTTTAATCCAAAGCAACTTACAATGGCTGTATATGTCAGAGCTTCCACGCCTCTGGAGCAACTAGGGGTTAAGCTTCTTGCTCAGGGACACATTGGTGTCTTATAGTTGATTCAAACAGCACAGGCATGTGTCTTATCCACTGCACCATCACCACCCCAGTGGAGACACCACTAGGGTGCATTATTTTACAATAATGACTTGCTGACTGCATATTATCCAGTCTATTATATGACTAATTGTCAAATATGTGAATAAATGAACATACAATTATTTTATTATGTGAAAAACAAGTTGAAAACTAGTAATCAATATATTTTAAGAAGGCAGAATGTCCTGATTGATCGTTCCACTCTTTTCTCTCCTCTTTCAACGCATCAGAACTTTTAATTTTCATCCTAAAATTAAATAAAATATAGGAAAGAATGAACAGTATGCAGGGGACCAAAAGAATGAGCTCTAACTGCGTTTTATTTTGTGACTCATTTATCATAATTATAAAATCGGATTGCATGGTGAGATTGCTTATTTTAAGATAAGTGTTGATATTTCTTAAGGCCTTAAGTTGGTTTGTTTCATTGGGCCTCACAGGGTGTTACTGATCACATGCTGCTGTTTTGAGAACTATGATGACAAATCTGATTACAACACAAGCCCCACAGAGCTAATTTAGTGCTTCTTTCTTTAGTCAATACATTGGCCAAACTCTTTACGCTCTTAGAATACAAAGGGATTTCATATAGAATTCTAGGATTCTTGACCCAATTTAATAATGGCAAAATTTTTCTATATAAGGATAAATGTTTTAAATAATTGCATAATGTTTTGAAGTTTTTTTTATTATTATTTATTTTATTTTTATTTATTTATTTATTTTTTTTTGGGGGGGGGGGGGCTAGTTTGTGTAGTTATCTTCAAATCTATGACTAGAAGATAACTACACAAAAGCTACATCAATTCATCAACTAACCATAACAACAAATGTTGTTTTGTCACTTCTTGAGTCTCTCCATCTTTCTGACTCCGGTTTGAACATAAAAGGTTAAATATTTTTGAAATTAGTTTGTGCATATCTATATGAGGTAATCGGAGGTGCTAACACAGGAGCTCTCTGTACCAAGAGCAGCTGCTCATTTGCATTTAAAGGGACAGACACAAAAACAGTGCATTTTTGCTCACTATATAAATATATCTGTCTGGTATTTTGAGCTAAATCTTCACATACACACTCTGGGGACATCAGAGATTTATTTTTCATCTTGTGAAAAGGGCATTATACCACCCCTTTAAAACTAAATCCATGATGTACGATGTACCTGACCAGACATTTAAAGGTTATTTATAGAACCTTTTCGTCTTGGAGAGCAGTTAGTGTGATTTAAAAAAGATGCATGGATATAATTCATTCATTTATTAATGTAAACGTTAAGAGAACGTCACTTAAGTCATAATTTAAAAAAGGAAGACGTGTTTGGAATTTATAGGAATATATCAATTGCTTCGCTGGTGGGAAAACGCATGGGACTCACTCAGCCACAGCCGTTCGTTGCTCTGGTTGGTTAGTGCTATCCTATGGCGTGCAGAGGGATATTGAAAGACAACCTTTTATCCCGTCCCTCGGATTGAGATAAGCCAATTGTGAGTTCCCAGGCCTAACATCTTGATGTAGGTCTGGCTTGCCAGGCTACACAGCTAGATCAATGAGCTAGAAGCACTATGATTACAATGACTTCTGGAAAAAAATCTGAAATTATCATACATTATGGGTATGATATATATTTATCATACATTTTTTTATTATTGATTGTACATCGTACAGAGGTCAAAATTACCGTACAAATATGATAATTATCATACGTCTAGCCACACCGAGGGACGTTGTCCTGTTCCAATTCACAGACAGTGGAGTGACAAGATAATTTTATAATGACGGGACACTCATTTATACGACACTTTATTCAACAGAAGTACAGCTTGTTCAGCGTGTCATACGTCATTACGCTATTTAAACATCATTGCACATGGGCAGTCCTTTCAGTTTTGATTTTCAAACCGGATCAACATTTTATTTCGAATTGATGTGTTTACATGAAGGCTTTTTTTAGTATGACTGAGCCGTCAATCTAATTACTAACGAATTATTTTGTTGCATGTAAACGTGTGAGCCTTTGTGAAGCATGCTTATTGACAGAGAAAGTCTTGTGACCCCCTATCTGCGACCC
Organism: Hybognathus amarus; assembly: GCA_030378365.1. NCBI lineage: Eukaryota > Metazoa > Chordata > Actinopteri > Cypriniformes > Leuciscidae > Hybognathus > Hybognathus amarus. The sequence goes on along the minus strand of JAQIUQ010000059.1, from coordinate 208,497 downwards.
ACTAGTTATTTTTTTAATGCTTGAATCCACTGCTTTTGTACTTGACTGAATTGTTTTATTTTGTTCATTTCCTATTGTCTAATTAAAATATTATTGATCAATGAATATATTATATAAATTATATGCCAGGACATGGCACGTTTACATTTGTTCACATTAAGTAGCCTCTGTATCTGGAATAACCGCCCAGATTTCTGCTTTCTGCATAATGTTTAAATTCGCTAGGTGCACGTGGCCGCCATTTTGGATTTCTGATCAGCGACTGTGCGGGCGAGCACTTCCGGTTTCGCTTTACGCCGGTGCAGGGAGCCGGAGAAAGGCGAAAATGATCTCTTATAGTTGTTTATAGAATCAACTATATCATTTAAAATACTACTGGGATATATATTACAGTCACACAAGCAAATGGCAAAATAAATGCATGGATGCAAAGTCAGATTAATGAATTAAATACAACTGTTCACAATAAGAAGATTGTCTTGGTCTCATGCTGCATCCACAATGAGAATTATGCCTACGATTTTATTTGTTTGCATACAATAGCCTGAACATTCACACGTTTGCCTTGTCTTGTTTAAATCTCCATAAATAGGCCTACTATTTTCTCAATTCTGCGCATATAACACTTCTTAAAGGCTACATCAGTTGCTCGATCAATATTATCAACACATATGTTACATACATGCTTTCTTTGCATCAATTATCTTTATAGATAAAAACGACGCGGAAAAAATCGTAATAATTGTGAGTAGGCTAATTTATATTTTTAACTGTAGCGTTAGTTAACAAACAATTTAATATAGCTAGGCATAGCTAATTGTGTATATTTTACAGTGGGCTAAATACTGTATGTGCTGCTTATAAAAACAGACAGAATGATTTATGAAATATTTCTGATTAAAATGCTCTTTACTCATCTCACTTGCACAAATAAATGCAGTAATAAAGCATATAAACGCACAGGTGAAATACACTGACAAGTTAGCAATAATAATGTTAAATAAAGCAATGCGTGGTGCACAATGAGTGTTTTTAAAATTCAAGGGAAGCAACTTGCCTTTCAGAGGGGGTGACAGATCAGCACTTCACTGTTGTGTGTCGTTATGAACCGTTTCATCACGTTAAAACAAAGAAGTCAGCTTTCATGCATTCCCCGTTGACTAATGGTGACCAGTCCCGAAATTTGAAGCTTTGTCCCGCGTCCCGCAAGTCATAAGCAGTCCCGCATTTTAATTTCTGCATCATTTTATTTCATCGTCCTTTAAATTACAACTCTACAATATTTTTTTAAATAATAAAACACTGAACATACGCAGCCGTTATTATTGGTTCTAGTCAGAGCGGGTAAACTGAGAAAAAATAAAATGCAACAGAAAAATGGATCTATCCGGAGCTCCCGAGAAGAAAAAGTGTCGTTCGGCTAAGGAATGGGAGAAAAAATATACATGGTAAAACAGTTACAGTTGACCCTAAAAAAGGAGATGTAGAGACACATAATGAATAAGAAACCCTACTCGGCTATCAGACAAAAATTATATAAATTCAAGATGAATCCGGAAAGAACGCATTTAATCTAGTCTTTCCTAGTGGAATCTATGCGCTTATTTGGAAATGTGCTTTTTAGCGATTGGATTAGCCTACCTATTATTTTCACTTATAGCCTAATTATTTATATTGAATAGATCCTGTTAAAATTAGTTTTATATTATTAGTGACGTTCACAGCGCCGGTCAGCGCCGTCATTAACATTTTTATAAAGCCTATTAGCAATTTAAAGCATCACTGCAAAAATACATCTAATATAAAATCACTATTCACCTAGTAAAAATAGCAAGTTCTAATAGCAAAAATAGCAAGTCCCCGCAAAATCAGGTCTGCTGAAATAAAATCGTTGCTGTAACTCTATATTTACAGAAGGCATAGGGCATAATCATTGTGTATGCAGAATGAGACCAAGACAATCTTCTGTTCGTGAACAGTTGTATTTAATTCATTAATCTGACTTTGCATCCATGCATTTAATTGCCATTTGCTCGTGTGACTGTAATATATATCCCAGTAGTATTTTAAATGATATAGTTGATTCTATAAACAACTATAAGAGATAATTTTCGCCTTTCTCCGGCTCCCTGCACCAGCGTAAAGCGGAAACCGGAAGTGCTCGCCCGCACAGGCGCTGATCAGAAATCCAAAATGGCGGCCACGTGCACCTAGCGAATTAGGTCCGTGGCACAACACCAGATTAAGAGTAAAGATGACACCAGCTGCATTCCAGCGTTTTTCCTCTTTGCCGCCATCTCTGTTCGAAATCTGCAATTGCAGTCCTTCGTGGAACTATCAACTTTACAGGTGTTGTACTTCAACACCCTCGACACGGCACAGCAGGGATGAACACAATGTTTGAGGAGACTGTGAGGCAATCAGTCATCGTGCCGGTGTGGATACTGTCATTTAGAATCACAGATTATTCTTTTTGGAAGAATGACAAACTTTTGTACTGGTTCCGACATATGGAGTAAATTGCACTGATTAAATCTAACACTAGCTTATAAGTTGTCATATTACGTAAAACCGTGCGAATTATACTTTGTTCTCAAATTGTTAATGTAACCGTAACACATTAAGTAGGATTTAACTTCGGAAAAAGAAAGAAGGAAAAATATCTTCTTGGGTCTGAGCTCAACAAATACATACATTCACAATTTATAATAGTATCTGGAGTCCCAGGTTTGGGGTCTCACACCTTGCATTAATAAAAAAATAATCATTTTAAATGTGTGTCTGCACTTTAAACGATTGTCTATAGTCCTAAACTAAATAAATAAGTTTAAAAAAATTAACCAAAAAGTGAAATAAGAATTAAATAATAGTAATACAATTAATGAATGAAAACCAATTCACTGAACAGTAACTGTATTCACTGAAGTTTCTCTTTCCCTTAAATTCAACTTTCACATATCACTTTGCATACGCACATCACATGGAGACTATTTTTTGTCGTTAACACACAAATACCTTTTAACAAGTAGGCCTATCAATAATTATTTATTTGTTATATTATCTGGAAAATTATGAAAATTTGTGCAGCAGGACTATCAATTTATTTATATAGCCTATTCAGTTTAATTTTCTATTTAGTGTATAATAGATAGGACTACATACTTAATTTATTAAAATTAAACTGTATGTGTTCATTGATTGTGAAGTTAGGCATCAAAAATTGCAGATCAAGCACATGGGGATGCATGTTTTTTCTTGTTATGAATTGTATCTTGAAAAGCTTGAAAGCATTATGTCCATTAGTGAGAAAACAATATATGTGCTTTTGTTCCTGACTGGGGTGGCATCCAAAATTATCCAAACTAATGGATAGTTATTTCCCCCAAGAACCACCAATTCTACTACAGTTCCCTGCTGCTTTGATTAAACAAATGACCCATAAAACAACAGACCAATAGAGGATGCCAAGCGTAAAGAAGCCTGTGCCATCTGAAGGGAATTTGGTCTGATATAATGAGAATCATAATTTAATTCAAATGATTGTGAGGAAACAAAATAGTGTGTAATGAGACAGTTATGTAATGATCAGTGCAGATATTATATATAGTATTAACATTCTATGTTTGTACATCCATAATATGACATTTTTTTATGGGAATGCAATGCAGGGAGATTTTGGTGACAGGCAATAAGAAATAGATAGAATGGAAAGATGTAGACATTCTCTGGAGAATGGCAAGAGTGTTGGGAAATAGATACAGACGTTGCATCACGGATGGAGCATCACCTGTAGCCATTTCAAGTGCCCTGCTCCAGTCAGTGCTCCTGCAGTGTTCTGGTTTTGAGCAAAGTGGCACTTTATATCAACACACATATGGCCTCTCCAAACTGCATGCGCCCTACTGGCTCCTGACTCATTCTCTGATCAAAAGGAGGGATCAGAGGACTTCTGTTGAGTAAGACTGCTGGAGTATGATGGACAATATGTAGCTTTACATGGTTTCCTAGCAGGTGACATAATAAAGTGAAAGGTAAGGCATGTTTTGTGTTTGACAACTTCTAGTAACCCAAAATTAGACATTTTGTCAGTTGCTTGGTACCTTTGTGTGTATGTGTGTGCCCTGTTAAATCCTACATTATGGGGACAAAATGTCCAGACAAAGATGACAATATCCAAAATCCTTGATGGGGACAATTTTTGGTCTCCATGAGGAAAACAGCTTCTAAATCATACTAAGGGAGGTTTTGAAAATGTAAAAAATGCTGAAAGTTAGTTTAGATGGGTAGGTTTTAGGGTAGAGTTAGAATATACAGTTTGCATCATTAATATTATGTTAACATGATAAATATCAATATGTTGAATGTAATTTCCCATAAATGAATGTAATTTCCCTGTCTGGTTACTGATCTTCTAAACATCAGAATATTCGGCTGAATGGTTTCGAAAATGGTAAAACTCAACTGTTTAACTCTGAGGGAGTCCACCAAAAAAAAGTGGAGTATCCCTTTAAAGTCAGGAGAATGTCTGTTGGGGACCATTGAAAGATTAAAATAAAGTGTTAGCATATATTAAGCTGACTGTCTACTAATACTCTAATGACTGCTAGTTGACATGTATTTGCAAAGTTACTTTTAGTTAGTAGACTAAAGTGGACAATTGAAATAAAGTGTTACCAAATTACTTGATGCTGGGAGCTTATGTCACACAAGATTTTTGTCCCAGACATCAATCTTTTTCTTAGCTTTTTTTTCATTGTGTTCCCACCCATAAATGTACACTCTTTAAAAATCCTGCTCTAACTTACTAGTACTGTATATTAAATGCATGGTTTTATGACATAAAAAACCACTTTCATGAAATGAATAACAAATTGCATTGTTGCTTGTTGCATTTATGCTTGAGTTAAGTGTTTTTCTTTTTACTTTTTTATATTTTGGTGGAACCAGCACTGGGATTCAAACACCTTCTCCATTACTGCTACCATTTAAGCATCTGCCAAACCATCCATCTTTCATCTCTCATGCCATCCATCTTTTGTAACTGTCCATCGTCTTTTAAGCCTTCATTTTTCCTCGTCTCCCTCTTTCCTTCCCTCCCTGACTCCCACTTCCACTCTCAGGCAGCCAGTTTAAGGTCACTGTCAATCTTGTTAAAGGGGAGGATGTGTAATTACCTCATCCATCCATGCAACCAGAACCAGCATCACCAGACAAACCTGAAGTCTAATGCAGAGCCAGAACATACATGCAAGCTCAACACAAGACAGATATAATATAATAATTGAGCCACCATTCAGTACACACCACAAATGGATAGAATGCCATCTTAGAACATGTCTATTCTCAGAAAAATAAATAAAAATAAAACAAAGACAACAAAACTACTGTATATAAGCTATTGACATAAGCATGCACGCTGATTGAGGTGATGAGGGCTGCAAAAGCTCTGCCTTCCTCCACGTGGACCATTTGAATTTGAACAGCTCGCGCATGTGTGGGCTAGCCACATTAGCGTTAATCAGCTCGGCCTGGAAAACTGAACATATCGTTGCTTTCATACGGATTACTTACAGAGAATATTTGGTTTTGGTATGATTTACATCATTTAAAAATGGAGACTTAAAGCTTTGTAAAGACATAACTCTCAGGTGTGTGTGGCAAGTATTTGCTGACTTAAAGATCAGTTTATTTTGCATTTCAGAATGAACTTCAAATTGAGAAAGAAGGGAGAATCGCACATCATGTTTATTTTCTTTATTTTAAGAAAACATAATATTTTGTTTTTAATATGAGTGCTACACAAGAAAAGAAGACATTTAACAGTTTTGAATGATGTGTAACAATTACACACATATGTAAGATCAAAATCAACAGAGTAATTTGTAATCAGTCTCTTTTGCACTGATAAGGAAAAAAGTGAGCTGGTATTGCCGCCAATACGGTCGACCCCAGAGGCTTACATTAAAGGGTTTATATTTTCAATAATTTTGATAAGCTACTCCACATGAAAGAACAGACATGCCAACTAGTTACTAACCTGATGCAGACACATAGCTCAAGTGGACCGATACTGTGCTCGCACCACTACATGGCATAATACTGTAAAGATTATCAATATTAATCTATTACATTGTAAAAGTAACAGAGCGAGACAACAAGCCCACTCCTTTGTCACAAGTCAAAATCTCCACTTTTACCTTCTACACAACACAAGTAGACCTTTTCGCATCATCAGATTCAACTCATTGTCGAATGTGGTTTTCCCTCACGCGCCCAGCTCCTCTCGGACTGGATGCGATGGGTCAGGTTTGGCCGAGGCTGCGCCTGTATGCTTTTCACCCTGATATCTCTGACTCTGGGAGTTCTGGAGAGGGTTCCGGGAAGGGGTCAGCCTTCTGTTAGTAGCCCCATACTGGCCGGCCCGAGTCTCTCCATGGGATATTCCAATCAGAAGAGACCTGCTGTCCCAAGCAGGGGGCTCAATTTATCACCCTCGCCCGGAGTTGTGGAAACTGTGGGCTTGGCCCCTGAGGGGGCCGAGCTCATAGAATCAGGTCTCTCAACTGAGGTCGTGGAGACCATACTCCAATCTAGAGCTCCCTCCATGAGAAGACTGTATGCTTTGAAATAGAAACTGTTCTCTACTTGGTGTGTAGAACGCAATTGTAATCCTGTTAGCTGCCCGATTGGTAAAGTACTTGATTTTTTGCAAGAACGGTTTTCTGCTGGATTATCCCCATCCACTTTGAAGGTGTACGTGGAGGCTATTTCTGCCTACCACTCTCCCTTGGGTGGTTTATCTTTGGGGAGAGATTCCCTCATTGTTCGGTTTCTCCGTGGCACTTTGAGGCTTAGGCCTGCTCAGCGCACGAGAGCACCAGCCTGGGATTTGGCCGTGGTACTGGAAGGCTTGGCTTTGGCTCCCTTTGAGCCCATTGAGGAGATTTCGGAAAAGTTCCTTACTTTAAAGTCTTTGTTTCTCATTGCTATTTCATCCATTTAGAGAATAGGTGATTTACAAGCTCTTTTGGTTGCGCCTTCGTGTTTGGAATTTGCTCCTGGCATGTTTAAAGCTTTTCTTCACCCTAGGCCGGGTTATATTCCTAAAGTACCCACCAGTGTGTCAGGTCCTATAGTTCTGCAGGCCTTTTGTCCTCCACCTTTTCTCTCTCCGGATCAGGAAAAGCTTAATCTGCTGTGCCCTGTTCGGGTTTTGGATGCTTATGTCCACAGAGCTTCCCTGTGGCGTAAATCAAATCAATTGTTTGTCTGTTTCAGGTCAACTAGGAGAGGTTGCCCTGCCTCCAAGCAGGTTATGAGCAAGTGGGTAGTTGAGGCTATTACACTTGCTTACGAGGGCAGCCGGTCAGCCTTCACCTTTGGCTGTCCGTGCCCACTCGACTAGGAGTTTGGCGCCTCGAAAGCCTTGATATCTGGGGTTTCGTTCCACGATATTTGTAGTGCGGCAGGTTGGTCCTCACCGCATACATTTGTTCATTTTTATGACTTGGACCTCGGCTCCACTCCAGGGTCTAGGGTGCTTGTGTCTTAGTGTGCTATTTTATTTCATACAGTACATGCATTTGTCATATGGCGTCGTGGGTATGGAGTTCCCACCGCATTCCAAACGCAGCTTGAGTTCCCTTGAAAGGGAACGTCTCAGGTTACATGTGTAACCCTGGTTCCCTGAGAGGGAACGAGAGCTGCGTTTGCCTGCCATACTTCCTGCATGCCTGTGATCTACTTGCTTCAGGCCTTTTCAGAAGCTGATGCGGTCTGTTTTCTGGGGTGCTTTATAGTTTTCCTGGTCATGACGTCACCGCCCATGACGTCTCGTTCTTCCATTGGACTGATTATACACGTGCTTCATGACGCAATCACGCAGAGCGTTCCCACCGCGTTCCAAACGCAGCTCTCGTTCCCTCTCAGGGAACCAGGGTTACATACGTAACCTGAGATGTTATGCCTTGTCTGTGAAACCGGGCACTTGTGTAATTGTTGTTTCTATCTCTCATTAGAGTATTACTAGATTGTTAGATTAGGGTTAGGTGTTATGGCCAGGGTTAGTGGAATAAGTTAACATTTAGTTTTCTAGTCAATATAAAGTGTTGGCGGATATTAAGCAGACACTCTACTAATACTCTAATGACTGGTAGTTGCAAAGTCACTTCTAGTAAGTAGACTCTCTCAAGTGAACTTGAAATGTGTTGTCAAATCTACCTATCTAAACTAGTCAGAGACTGATGAGCAGCTAGTAACCTTTTTTGTCAATAGTTTTACCAGCCCAGTTATAAACCACCTCTTATGTTCCAATACACACCTACTATCGTAAAACAGATTTTTCAATATGATTAAAAGACAAAAACTATGACATGGTGCAAAAATGAACACCTCAACATGGCAAGGTTTCCTGTGACATATTCAGAGACATGATAACAATATGTAGTGCACAATTTGGGGAGAAGGTCATCAGAGAAATCAAAGTGGTGAACTCAATGTGCCAATATGTCTTTGCCAGCAGGATTCATTTCCTTCAAACGCACTAGATGACCCTGTCACAAAGATGAATGTTCATCTTTTCATCCACTGATCTCATCTCATTTTGTCTTGTACTTGTACGCAGTCTGGAGAAGGTGTGTTTATTTTTTTATTTTATTTTACATACAGGTGCCATTTGCAGCTCTTTGCGACATGATGTGTTTGTGTTGATTAAAAAATCAGGGTGATGGAAAGGTATTCGGACCAGAATCTGGGTCCAGAGCCCAACTGCTATAAAGGATGACCTAGTGAATACCCGGGGAAACACAAAAGCAGACACGTGACAGTGCGTCCCTGTGTGTGTAATAAACAGTGTACTTGTGTTGTGCACCCACCTACAGGTGCACATTACTATGCAGCTCTTTAACAAAAATAATATTGTGCCTTTGACTTTAGATCAGGTTTTAGTTGGTCAATAGCGCAGTCTATTTCAGTTTCGTCAAAAACAACTCACCAACACTGCGCCTAAACACACCTCATTTGCTATTTAAACAACGTGGTTGTTAATTTTTACACCATGTCATAGTTTTTGTCTTTTAATCAAAGTGGTTAACTCAATGTGCCAATATGTATTTGCCAGCAGGATTCATTTCCTTCAAACTCACTAGATGACCCTGTCACAAAGATGAATGTTAATCTTTTCCTCCACTGATCTCATTTTGTCTTGTACTTGTACGCAGTCTGAGAAAAGGTGCGTTTATTTATTTATTTTTTATTTTTACATACAGGTGCCATTTGCAGCTCTTTGCGACATGATGTGTTTGTGTTGATTAAAAAATCAGGGTGATGGAAAGGTATCCGGACCGAATCTGGGTCCAGAGCCCAACTGCTATCATTGTCGTCCATACAGATAGTCATCTTGACAAACCGAACAGTTTATCTTGAGTCACAGTTCCTCCCGGTTCAGCGTCGTGAACATGCAAACACTTTGTGTTTTCTGCAATTAAATTTGAGGCTTGAAATGTGTGTCTGCCAGCATATAGATTGAGACTTTACACGCTTCCCAAAATGCAGACAAAAAAAATCCTTTTTCGCTTTGTTTTCCCAGTCCCACTTGGTCGGCACAGTGGAATTGGGCTCTTCGGAAATCTCCCACCCATTGTTTGGATGGATTGAGAGGTGTTAATCTCAGCAGTGGTGATTAGAAGCAGCCGCTATTCTTCTTCTGAATACCAACAAAAGAGAGGAGAAAAAGGGAAATTTTCCCAAGGAGAGAACTCTTTAGTGAATCTCATAAAGATGTGGAAAAGGTCAATGAGAATGCAAACGAAATATTTCAAACAAGGACATGTTTGCTTGATTAGCTGAATATAAAAGGCCAAATACAAATAAGGCATATTAGTCCTGCAAAAGCTAATTTCTCTTTGTGCAATTTCAATGGGAGAGTCCTTGCATTGATGAAGATGAAACAATTTCTAATTTAAGTCATCACATCCTCTTTGTGTTTTAATCAATATTTGAAATGACAACTGTTAGGGTGAAGGAAATGCCTATGCTTTCGTGGTGATTTTTCATGAATCTACCTGGGTTTGTGTAGGTGTGTTTCATTATGTTCCTCTACAAGTAATTAGAGGATTAGAGCTGGTGTATTTCTGGTAAGGCGGGCAGTTATTCATATATAATCTTGTTACTGCAGCTGCTGTGCCTCTCAGGTCTTTGTTTGTTAAATCTGGTTATTTAGACATCCCGTGAGCTTATTATAAGGATCTATCTCCGTTTTAGGGTAGTTCTGAGATATTGAGCAAATAAAGTTTTTACATCCCAGCTGGCAAAACGGTTATGTAGTATAATCTTCTATTATAGCTTTATCTATTTTTTTTCAAATATAACACCACATAGGCATTAATAAACACCTAATGGATCAGATTATGTCACAAACTCAGCTCTGCTGATGTTACGGAGTCATTGTTTTGTGTCACAACACTTCAGGTCTGTTATCAGGTCTGGTGTAGGCGCCGATTTATGTGGGTGCAAGCACAGGGTGAAGTCAGTATACATTAATGACGATTAGAGACAAATAAATGTAAATTGTATATAAAACTATGTAAATCGCACTCTGTGGCAGAGCAGGATTTTGAACAAGGGATCAGACCGTGGATAGACACCAAATGGCGCCACCAGGTGTGTGTAAATTACTCATAGAAAATAATGTGTTCAAATTATAAAGACATGGCTGTACACTTATCGTCCGATGTGCGACCACTTTTCAGGAAATGGACAGCGGCCGACACAAACACACACATCTATTTACTTGATAAAAAAGCCGCAAAGAAGTCTATCTTTCAATTGGTCTAGTACTTCCGGTACTTCAATCCACTTTCCGGTACTTCAATCGCTTCAATATCCCTCTGCACGCCATAGAATAGCGCTAACCAACCAGAGCAAAGAATGACTGTGGCTGAGTGAGTCCCATGTGTTTTCCCAATGGTTTTTCCTCCAGCGGAGCAAGTTGATATATTAAACTTTTGCCGTATCGAGGTCATCAAAACTCTGAACACATCTTCCTTTTTAAAGAATGACTTAAAGGGACACTGTGTAGTCCTGTAGGTATTTTATTATCTGAAATCAATATTTTTATTCATAAATATGTCCTTAATGGTGTACAAATACCTCTGCAAATTATCTGACTTATCCCCGTAAATGAAGAATTTATTATCTTAATTATCATGGGACGGGTAGGTTCACGGAGGCTTCCATGTCGTTCCGCCATCTTGAAAAACTATAATAGCAGAGAGTGTCAAAAAGTACCACCAGCCAAACGCGTTTCCACAACGCGTTTTCGTCAAGACTCAGAGCTAGCGTCACGTGACTGAAAGCATCAGAAACGGAGGAGGAGAGCATTGAGGCGCATTCGCGGCAAGTTTAGTTTAGTGCATTGCACTCCTATGTTTTTTTATTTCTCTATTATTTGTAACGTTAATGGCGGACCATACATACGCCGAGCCACAGGAGAAGACCTCGTCGCAAAAAAAGGCCAGACTTGAAAGAAAAAGGAAACGTGACCGGAGATTGCAAAAAACCAGAGTAAATGTCGGGATAAGTTAGCGTTTTCAAGGTGGAAAGAGCTAATGCAGCAGAAAGATTTCAAAAGAGACGCTGAAGTTGCCTGCTTTCTCCTCGACATGTAAGTTAATGTTACAGTCTTACTTAATTTTTTGTCATTGCTTGGTTGTGTATTTTATTATATAGACAGTATAACATTTATAGTTAAAGTTAAACAAACTCTTTGATTAATAGCAGCTGAGTAACGTTACTTTACTCAATAGCTGCCATTGTGAAGGTGCTAAAATCAAGGTTTGTAAGTTTACACTTTATAACCTATAAATTCATTAAGAATATAGAGATAATGATTGTTTTTGCATTGTTTGCACACCTAAGGCTATTTCAAGATTTTAGTTTTCTGACATTTTATGTTATTTATCATTTATACTGTGACCGCATCGAATAATGCAGACGCATACAGTAATTTTGTATGTAGCCTATGGCTATAGTTTCATTTGTGAACATTGGAGAGGGTCAATCCTACTTTGATCGTCTCTTGTAGCTGCCGGGTATCTTTGTCGTCGTTGTGTTGACACTCGCGCTCCTCGTCGTCCATCTCCTCGCCTAGATCCCACTGATCCACTGCCTCTCTGTCCTCTACCTCCTCTCCTCTTCCTCTTCCTCTCCCTACTTTTGAATCATCCGATAATGATATCTAACAATCACGTAAGTCAGAAAATATAACGAATAAAGTCGGCATTACTACTAATTACAACAGTTCATGTTTTTCAGTGTCAGCAACTAATACTGTAACATTCATTTGTTTGTTGTGTCACGTTGCTGTTTTTTTATTTTTTAATTACAAACCTGTTCATCCGGAGAGAAACTCGATGAAGTGTTACTACAAGACATCCTGTCATAGCATTTTTGGTACATAACGGCAACCGTAGATGCAGTACGCACTTGAAAAAGCGAGGCGCTGGAGAGCAAAATTCGTTTGAATGCAAAACACTTTTTAACCACTAGATGGGGGTAGATCCCACACAGTGTCCCTTTAGGTGACATTCTCTTAACTCCAACTCATCCGATTCGCGGCCAAAGCCAAATCTTGCCAGCTGCATCTTGTTTTGTTTTCAAGTATCAGGGAAATCACCCATGCCTATGGAAATCACGGCACAGGACCGTCACAACTCTGACGTCATTGTGTTAAGCCTGACCAGAGTTTGGGTTTTTCCACTTCGAAAGCCAACGGAGCAGACTGATCTCATGAATGTGTGTATGACATGCCAATTCGTGTTTCTATTTTTGGCGTGCTGTCAACACGCATTCTCGCTTTTCAGCGTGTTTATGAACACCGTTGACTTAACGTTATTACTGTATATATCAATATATGACTTACCTCAACCCCGTCCCTAAACCTACCCCGTCACTGGGGTTAATGGCATTTATGACTGTTCCCTTACCATCCTCAGGAAAGAAAAAGATAGCTCCCCAGATGTAGATATACATTTTGCTTCGATTTTGCTCGGACATTTGACGGCGTGGAACAGACACCGGAATGACGCAAACGTTAATGGCGTAGACATACACGCATACACGCGGATAGCTCAAAATGTGTAGAGATAACACGCCATTTGACTTCGAAAGTGGCGTGTATGTTTACGCAAAAGTAATGATGTCATGTTGAACAGAGAGTTGCTAGACCACACTTTGCTGCAAAATAATTTTTGCTGCCGCTAGGATGCGTCTTAGGTTTCTAGGCTATTGCAAAAATGCTTTCATTCAAAAAAATGCTAATCCAGTTTTTATTTGTCTTCTTCGTGTCAATAAAACTATAGCATAGTTTGATTTGACACTTTTATTGATTCAAAAATGAAAGGACTCAAAAAGGTTTTTGTCTGAAATTTTGTTCAATGTTTGATTTCATCCTCTGGTGCACATCACCTTCTAGTTAGAGCACTGACTCAATTTTCCAGTATCTGATATGGGCCACATTTAAAAAGGTTATGTGAACAACCTCACAAAAATAACATGGTTGAGCAGAAAATCGTAATTGGGTATTTGTGCTACACTATGAATGCAGCCTAGACATACAGAAGTGACTCATCGCCTTCATCTTTGCATTACAGATATATTTTGTTGTCTTCAGATGTAATAGTGGTAAAGTGGGTTGGATTGTTTCCCCTGGGCATTGATTCAGTGTTCACTCATTGGTGTGTGGGCAGCAGGGCTGTGCTCCTGACACATCTGATCTGTTGTCTTGTGTATAGGGTGAGGAACAGGAAGAGAGGAGACCATGAACCAGGGCTAAAGACGGACAGCCTGTGGCTATTACTGCCACCTTAACTTTGAAAGATAGCCGTTATTTGTGACTCAGGTCATATTTTCTGTAGATGGTGAGATACTGCTAGAAAAAGCAGTGTTTTTCATGGTGACCTGGAACAATACAAAAATACATTAAATTGTATGTTTATTCACTTAGCAGATTCTATTAAAGCTTGTTTCCACGCAATAAAACATATAAAGGTAATTGTGACTTTTTTATCTCACAATTTTGACTTTTTTTCTCAGAATTGATGGTCAGAATTGCAGAGCTTGTGCAAACATATCCACATTGCTATGATAAGATGCTTTTCTTATGTTTTATTTAAAAAATCCTGGCAGTTTTCTCATATTTTGTGTGTTTATTTTTGTCAATAATCGTGCAGAGAGCGCACAGCACATATTTAATTATCCATCTAACCATCTCTCTCAACAGTGTTAGATGTTCGAATAATAGTATATGGCATATTGTCTAACAGGTTAAGGAGCACAACGGACCTTTCCTTGGACCCCACCTTGTGCCACTAACTCGCCGACTCAGGCAATTGGCAGATGCATGGCCTCGCTCACCGTCACCGAGAGGAATTTATGGTTGACGCTTTCTGACGTGAGGGACTCTGAGCACGCCACGTTTCTTAACGCTCTTCCCTACTGGTCTCTTCGGCCCAGCAGTGAACGGGATCGTCGACTGCTTCTCCGAAGTGCAGAAGACCTTGCACCCCATGAACCTCTGATTGCCTCGACGCTTGAGCTCTGCTGCAAGCCGCCCATGTGAGCCGCATGCACGGAATGCTAGCTAGCGCTCAGCCCCAACCTTTGACAACCCAACCTAGGTCGCGCTCATCCGGCCATCCAAATCCGCCCGCATGCCTTACCCCAGGCTCCGCCCGCACAATGTATAGTCACAAAATGTTACGCATTCCCAACAGTCGGGTCATTGCAAGTGACGCAGACAGATTTCAGCTGTCAGGGAGCCGCCGTTCCCAAGATCAGAGGGCGTGCGCGCCTCTCAGGGTGTACTCACACTAGCCAGTTTGAACCGTGCCCGAGTGCGTTTGACCACCAAAGCGCGGTTCGTTCGACTGCAGTGTGAGTGCTCCGAACCATGCCCTGGCGCGGCTCGATTCAGCCGGCCCTGGCCCGCTTGGGAGAGGTGGGCCAGAGCGCGGTTCAGTTGGACTCGGGCGCGTTCGCATGCAGTGTGAGCGCTAACCGCGCTGGAGCACGGAACAGGACGCGTGACGTGCAAACCTCCTCATACGAGCAGCACGATTTCGTGAAAATTTTCGCGACACATCTGTTTAACAACAGGCTGTGAGAGGGCAGTGGACAAAATGACACAAAATTATCCACAAAGAAAACAGAATGATGGACTTCATTGTGTTCCGTTCAGAGAGCGCGCTCTTCTTGTTTATCCCGAAACCGTCGCACCATAATGACGTAAGTGTGCTCCGGCACGAATGCTGAACCCCTATGTGAGTGCAGGCCAGCGGGGGAGTGGGGAGGGGGACAATCGTACTCAGGCCCGGTTCATGGCAACCGTGCCTAGTGTGAGTACACCCTCACACACCTCCGGTTCAGATTCCAGAGCTCGCACTAAGCGGCGATCTGAACCCGGAGTCCATTCTGCCCCTAGCTATTCATGTAAAAGCATGGGAAGCTATTCCAGGAGTGTCAGAATGGGTGCTGAGCACTTTAAGCCAGGGCTATTTGCTTCAGTTCGCTCGCTGCCCCCTCGCTTTTGAGCACGGACCGAGATAAAAGTAAAAGTGGATGTAGCACATCTACTCCGTGCGCAAATAGCCATACTGCTGTGCAAAGGGGCGATAGAACCAGCGATAGAACCCTTCTCTGAGCGAGTCTCTGAGCAAGTTCTCTATTTTCTCATACCCAAGAAGGACAGAGCTCTAAGATCTTTCTTAGATCTAAGATATTTGAACAAAGCTCTAAAGAGATGGCGGTTCAAAATGCTCACGACCAGACAAATTCTTGCGCATGTTCGCCCGAGAGACTGGTTAATTTCTCTCGATCTGAAAGATGCATACTTTAAGATTCCGATAGTCCCCCCATCACAGGCCATTCTTGAGACTCTGAAGACATTCCAGAGAATGCTGGGCTGAATGGCATTGGTCTTGGGTGTGCTTCAGCTGGGTCTGCTGCACATGCGCCCACTACAGCGCTGGCTAAAAGCCCGAGTGCCTCACCAGGCGTGGGCCTCAGGCCGCAGATGGATTAGAGTGACTCAGAGCTGCATTTTAGCTTTGCAGCCCCAGTTAGCAGCCAACTGGTAAACTGGTGTGAAAATGGGAGCTGTCTCATGCCAAAAGTCGAAACAGCTCGACAGCCCTAGGTCGGGCGCCCTTTCGAGGGCCGGCCTTTGGCCTATGGTCAGAGCAAGAGAGACTTTTCCACATAATCTGTCTGGAAATGATAGTGGTCGAGAATGTGCTCAGGCGCTTCTTCCCATTCATTTAACACCACCATGTGCTAGTCCACTCGGACAACATGTCTGTGGATTCCTACATAAATCATCAGGGCAGTGTCAGATCCAGGAGTCTCTGCCATCTGACAGAACACCTTCTCGTTTGGTCTCAGCAACACCTGCGCTCACTGGGAGCTGCACATGTGCCAGGCCACCTGAAACGAAGTCCCAGACAAGCTATCCAGGGACCATGTTCCCCCAGGGGAATGGTCCCTGCACCCCCAGACAGTCCAATTACTGTAGCGCCTTTTTGGCAAAGCGAAAGTTGACCTGTTTGCGTCAAAAGACAACACTTATTGCCCGCTGTTCTTTTCGAAGAACGAGGATGCGCTGGCCCAAACCTGGCTCAGCCTCCCTCTTTATGCTTTTCCTTCAATCTCTCTGTTACCACAGGTAATCAAGAGGATCAGGGTAACGCACCACACTGTGCTCCTTATAGCCCCGCGATGGGAGAATCAAATCTGGTTCCTGGAGCTGATGCGGCTGTCACACACAGCCCCTTGGCCGATTCCGGTGAGGAGAGACCTCCTCCTTAAGCCCTGTGGCTCAAACTGCCATCCCCATCCAGAGAGATGCTCTCTACACACATGGGTAATCAACGGATACCCGTTGTCTTGACAGAAGGAGTGATGAACATGATTAACAACATGATGACCAATCTAGAGCTTCGACTGCTTTACGCGTCCAAATGGTCTGTGTTCTCCAAATGGTCTGTCCATATAGATCTTCTAGACCCACGAAGATGTGGGGTCCCGTGGTTGCATGGCTTCCTTAAATTGCTGTTGGATAAACGCAGGTCCCCATCCATGCTTAAAGAATACGTGACGGGCATTGCAGTGTTGACTGATTCGACGCACGGTCAGTCAATACGAGAATAACTAGCTTGTCATCCGCTTCCTTAGAGGAGCCAGAAGGATAAACCCTCTGCGACCCTCATTGGTTCCCATGTGGGACCTTTCATTGGTCCTAGAGGCCTTGAAAGCTTTCCCCTTTGAACCAATAGCAGGGCAGCCAGTGAGGCGCTGCTCTAAGTCTGCTGGCTGCTGAACTGCATTGACATATGAAAATCATTTTTGCTTCAATATCTCGAGAAATCGGTTGGGAATCGTGAGAAAGTTTCAGGTTCTGGTTCCGATTTCAGTTCCGCCAAACCGATTCTGGTTCCGGTTTCCATTCATTAAAAAATATTAGTAAGAGAAAAATCCACAATCCTTTTTGTGTTTATTTCTCATAGTACTTGACAAATGAGTTGACAAATGAACAGATTAGTAATGTAAACAAATTCAACATGTTATTAAGCAATTTCTGCATAAAAAAAATCTGAAGGAAAAAAAAATTCTGCATTCTCTAGAATAATTTAGGACCTCTCCTTGCTTATTGTATCTCCCACAGTGAATTATACCCTCTGAACACACATGTAAGATAGAACAGATTATCTTTTAAAATGGTTTGAATGATTGATTCAAAATTTAAGACTTTACTTATTTCAATAAACAAATCTGCATGCGTCTTGCGGAAGAACATTGTTGCCGGAGCTACTTTTCTCTGTTTATGTCCATGACGAGTCACGCAGACATTGGGCTACTCCGCAGCAGCTGCGATCTGCCGGCTAATCTAGTCCGACTATTAACGCTTTTTACAGGCTTAATGTAGTGATTTATGATAAGACAAAAACACGATTTGAAAAAGGCATTCAAGATGCACTCGCTCATTGTATACATGTTGTAAATTCTGAACACTAAAAAAGTTACCGACTGCATCTGTTTTGATTACTACCGTCAATGTTGACTCTAACTATAAACTTTTATCTCAGTACTTCTGTAACGTTAATCAATTGAATGTTTGTAATGTAAATATTGTGTGATTGTAAAGCAGTTTTATATGGACAACTGCTCTCTCTCAGCGTAAACAGATTTGAATGTAGGCTACTAGATAGTGACTGGGCGCATGCGCATGTGTGTGTGTGACAAATGCAGCGCGTGTAAGAGCAAACCGCAACTTCAGGGGTAAAGTTTTTTGTCATTTAGGATGGAACAAGATGGCGTGGGTGTTTGAATCGAAATCTTTTAAAGATTAATAATGCAGCTCTACACTCTTTCTCTCTCTCTCGCCTTGAGGTGAGATGCTAAGGATAATCTGACGTCACTCCCAGCACTTCGCCAACGCCTACATATCGCATTAGAACCATTTTGGAACCGAAACTTAGGAATTTTGCACGGTTCCGGTTATTTTTCAAAAACACTACCGGTTCTGGATAAGTCAAGTCAAGTCACATTTATTTATATAGCGCTTTTCACAATACAGATTGTATCAAAGCAGCTTCACAGTGATAACATGAAAGTAGTACAACACAGATCAATAATATTGTTAAAATGTTAAATAAACCCAACTAAGCAAGCCAAAAGCAGTCAAAGCAAGGCGACAGTGGCAAGGAACCAAAACTCCATCAGATTGGATGGAGAAAAAACCTTGGGAGAACCCAGGCTCAGTCAGGGCCAGTTCTCCTTTGGCTTACATTCATATTGTTATATAAATATTAAATATAAATATTGTTTATATGTAACACGGCGCCATAACATACTCGCCAACGTTGAGTCATCTCTTCACAGGCGTTGGCAGGGCCGGCGCGTCCGTATAGGCGATCAAGCAGTTGCCTAGAGCGGCACTTTTGTAAGGGCGGCAAAATGTGAGCCAACCGGGAATGAACAATTCACAAAATAGGTTATTTATATGATTTACTGAGCTGCCGCCGCCCGCAGCGCCGGTGAGTGCGAGCCCCTGCTCTCACGAGTCATGTTGACTGGGTGAGGGAAGTTCGGATCATTTTACTGACTCTCTTGAGTCATTCGAGTCATTTCGTAAGTGGCTTGGCTTTAAATGTTATTCTTTTAACAGACAAATTCCTCGTTCACATCCACCTACGCAATGTTGATTATATTCTGAATTAAGAAATCATAATGCAGTAAACATAAATAATTAATTTACCTTCCGAAGTCTTACTTTCATTTGGGTGATCCGTTCATTCATTGTGTCACATAATGAACAGATCGTCCGTTAATCACCGATCAGGGACAGGATGTCGTCGTCGAAACGATATCGCTTCAGGAGAACGCAGTTTCTCAAAGTTGAAATTAATAAAAAATACTACCTTCGCAGAACAATGAAACAAGACTGGCAACAATCTTCATAGAGCGTGAACTGGGTCAGTGAATCAATATAGCGCTAGAGGATGCAGTGAAGAGCTTTGCTGCGATGAAGGCCTGCCGTGCGCGCTTCTGAAACGTAAGTTAAGCGTTATTTGCTCTTTAGTCGTTATTTAAGATGCTGAACCTGCTGATGATATAATGTGCTTGCGGACCTTTCATTTGTGTTTTTTTTACGCACAGAAAGTGGTGTAAAGAAATTTGCAAACAACAGTAATTTGAGGAGGTGAAATGTGATTATTTGGAAAAGTCCTGTCATGACTGCTGAAAGAAAAATGCCAGCAGGCATTTGACTAAATTGCCTCCTGCATAAACTTTACTATTGTTGACATTTTGGGCACACGCGACAATTTGCGTTATGTAGGCCTATTGCTTATTGGTCTGTGTGTGTTGTTGCTAGTTTTGCGTTATATGCATATGGCATATTGGTCTTTATGTGTTGTTGCTGGTTTTGCGTTATATATGGCATATTGGTCTTTATGTGTTGTTGCTAGTTTTGCGTTATATGTATATGGCATATTGGTCTTTGTGTGTTGTTGCTGGTATACGTTGCAAATAGAGGGGCGGCACAATTGTTTCGCCTAGAGCGGCAGAAGTGCACGCGCGGTCCTGGGCGTTGGGGCATCTGAATTCCCCGTGCGAGGCTGGATACAAACTGGACCTGACGACGCCATTTTCTCGAGATAACAGCAGAAAGGCAGTTGGGAAATAATTAGCATTGCTGATGTTCATAATGATTTCCATTATACGGAGTCGGTGTTAGAAAATCACTATCGCAAACTCTCCGCAACCCAACCATACGTGCCGAACGTGCCGAACCATTTGTCTAAAAGGCTGTCGAGCCCCACTGGTGCGATTAAGCAGCGGCAAACGGTTCCGTATGGCATAACAGAGGAATAAAAGGTAAGCATTATGTGAATGCTTGACTAAAGAGATGCGTCTTTAGTCTAGTTTTAAACTGTGTCAGCGAGTCAGAGCCTCAGACCGTCATCGGGAAGGCTATTCCAGAGTTTTGGAGCTAAATGTGAGAACGCCCTCCCTCCTTTAGTGGACTTAGATATCCTAGGAATGACCAGAAGCCTTGAATTTAGTGATCTTAAAGAGACGCGTTGGATTGTAGGGCGAAGGAAGGTCCGTTAAGTACATAGGAGCTAAACCATTTAGGGCTTTATAGGTCATTAGTAGTATTTTGTAGTTGATACGGAACTTAATAGGTAACCAGTGTAGAGATGATAAAATCGATGTAATGTGATCGTATTTTCTTGATCTAGTAAGAACTCTAGCAGCTGCATTTTGGACTAACTGTAGCTTGTTTATTGAGGATGCAGGACAACCGGCTAATAAAGCATTACAGTAATCTAGTCTAGAGGTCATAAATGCATGAACTAACTTTTCTGCATCAGAAACAGATAGCATGTTACGTAGCTACATAGGATAAGAACCGGTTCTCGAGTTCCTCAACCATAGCCTATACATCTGAACGAATTTTCAGATATTTTTTATGACTTTTTGCCCCCTTCAAAACATTTAAAATATTCACAAATTAATATTGGAAAAAATTTAGATTTTACTTCGTTTTCTAAGGGCAATTTAGAACCTGGATATTTATGATATTTTTCCGCAGGGCTGAATAGGTGAGTTACTAAAAAAATAACGAGCTAAAAACATAATCTCCGGGTGCACCTTTGAGAGAACTGCACCTTTCATACGGATTACAAAATCAGAAGGAATTAGTTTACGATTCGAATTTGTTCTTTTTAAAGTGGACATGTAAAGCTTTAAGTCTATAAAGTCTATAAAGGCTATTGGTTCAGTTCTCGCGCTCCAGTTCACAAAGATCATAAAGCGCGCCTGAATGTTTTATGTTATTTTAAAAAAGCACAATCCAATTCCATTGCAGTTTTGCAAAAAATCCTTTTTTGAATTGCCTGAAAAACCTCCTCATGCGAGCGTAAAAACTTTTTTGTGATAAACGAGAGTTTTGCGAAATTGACGTGTTTTCCATTGAGCGTATTTTCATTTTCGCAATTTCAATTGCGCAAATTGAAGGGTAATGGAAACGCAGCTATTTACTCATTATTTATTTTTTATTTAAGTTCTGCTCTTAGTAGACTTTAACATGGTTTTCGTATGACATCAGAGTGTAAAACCCACCTTGGTTCTAATTGGCGCTTTCATTTTTAAAAATGTGGCATGAATCCGCATAATATCTCATTGTCATTCTCCTGTAAAACGGCCTCATTCTGTCTTATCTGCTGTGGGCTGTGAACAGAGGTGATGAGATGGCTTAATTTAGCTGATATCAGCAGTCTGGATTAGCTAATTACATTTGATGTAATGCAATCTGTTATATCTGCATATGAAATATGGAGGCTTAAACTATAGCTCTTGAAAATAATTCCAGTTCACACTAAAATAGCAATTTTGTTATTATTTACTACAGTTTTTGAGAAAGATAATAAATAAATAGATAAAATAAATACTTTTTTTACTTGTTAAAAGTGTTTAGAAAGCAGCACTGAATTGATGTTATGAGTAAGGGCTGAGACATTGACATTGATCAATTTCAGCATGATACTGAAAGCCACTAGAATGCAAAGCAGCCTTTCTAGCAAAATAGCTGCTTTTGTATTCAGTTTTATTCAATTTCTCAACTAGGACTTCGAGTACTACAGCCCTGGGAACGGTTACTGCGTAATATCTTACTCTAGGGGAAATCCTCTTTTCCACGAGATATAAAGGAAAAAATTATACTTAATTTAAAATTTTCAACTTTTCATGGCTTCCAAAACTTTTTCTTGGGACGCAAAAAGGGCTAGCTGTGATTTGCCGAATGTCACCCACAGCAGTAGGACCGTCTGTAGGTCCGTCCGAATGGTAAACTGTGTATTGTTATGCCTGGCCCTCAAAGGTGAATCTCAAGAATCGCCTGTGATGTGATGCTATTTGTATTTGGATACCTTCAGGTCTATTGACATAAACCAGTCCCCTTGGCAAATCTGTGCAAGGATTTTCCTGGTTGTGAGCATTCTGAACTGGCGTTTCACAAGCACTTTGTTCAGCTGTATTAGATCTAGAATGGGTCACACGACCCACTGACTGTGTGGTGACCTTTGTCATATGAAGCGCAAGGTCAGTTGCAGAACAGAGTTCTTGGAGAACCTGTGGATCGTGACCACCCTCGTGCATTGGCCTGATGGACCTAATGGCATGCATGGCAGAGGCAGCTTTAGGATAGTATGTATCTCTTAGCTGCCCTGCCATCAAGGGTAATGAGGGAGGAGGAGCCACTGGTTTCTAAATTGTGCTGTCCACGTCCCTGTAAGCTCCTTGTGCACTTCCGGGAAGAAAGACACTGGGGTGGGTTGCTGAGAACCAGCGTGCATCTCCCCGAAATAGCAATCATCCAGCCTTGAGGGCTCGGGACATTGGAGGGTTCCACATGAGCCCAATCCCTGTTGATGGTTTCGGGAAAGCATGGCCTTCATCTCCGGGTCTTGGGTAACGCTGGCACAGGGAGCACCAAAGGGAAACTACTGTTACACACCTTGAGGATGGCTCAACTGGCTGGAGAGTGTGAGAGGGATGAGGGCTCCTAGGGGTTGGTTACCCAAAGAAAGCACGCTCACCGTAATCCTCAGGTCTCCAGTGTCACTGCCCGAAGCAACCCTCTAGAAGAATTGCACCTTCTGGATAATGTTTTAAAATACTCTGTCATTAATGGTCATATAAAATAAAATCAATACATGATTATAAACTATAGAGGTTCTTTTTTGTGTACACTCTTATGAGCATCAAAACCTTGTGTATTTTAAAATAAATCAAATAAACAGGGTGCGCTTTGAGGTCACTGTCTCTGCAAAAATCTTTCTGAAACGCATCCAAAAAATTAACTGTAACTCATTAAATACTTGTCAAAGAGACACGAACGATTTCTCTTTATGAAGCTGAAATTATCTTCTTTTACATTAAGTAATTTATATAAAAAAGTAACCATTCGCAGTTGATGTAAACTGTATGAAAAGAGAGATATCAGTCTTTTTTCCTTTAACCTAATTATAGCATATGACGTGTTAATGTGACCCCGCCCACTGAGAGCGCGTGCTATTCAAACGCTAATGTTGAGGCAAGCCATGAAAACGCCCGCTGGATAAAAACAACAAACATGTTGCTCACATATTATGGTAGCCCTGTTTGTGCTAAATAGAGTGTAATTTCACCTGTGCCATTAATATGTTTATAAGCAAATGAAAAAAAGTACAAATGTCAGGGAATGTACAGAACATCTCAAGGACCCCAAATACATCTTGTCCCAGAGGGTTAAATAAACCCTTCAACTATGAGTTTTGTGGATAGAAATGGACATTTTGAGAAAAACAAATATGACATAACATCAACAGATTCAAGGTATGATTATTGCAGCTATTGAACTTGTCACAAACAGAAAACAAAACAAAAATCTGAAAACATTTTATAATTTTAGACAGGATTATTCATGTTTTTAATTTAATTTAATTTAGCAGATGCTCTTATCCAAATCAGCTAACAACTGGTGATGTATTGTTTTACTTTCAGCAAAACTTGCCTTGACTTTCAAATCATCAATGCCCAAGGTCTGCCCTGCCATCTTCAGAGCAGCAGTCCTATTGGCGCTATTGCGAAAATTCAGGTAGAGCTTCTTCAGGGGGTCCCTAATTGTTCCCGTGTAGAGTACCGAAATTGACACATCCTTGCATGAGAGGGCAAGCCAATGGACAGCACAGGCAGCAGACACTAGTCAGGGGAAGGCATCCTTAAGTTGCTTGGCTACACCATTCATTCTCCCTGTTTGGAGACATCATTACTTACAGAATTTTCCTGTATTTTCCTGATTGCCTATCAGCGCTAGCTGCGCTGACGAGCGATCAGATCAGTCGCAGGTGTGTCTTGTTTATTTAGTCCTATATGTAGTGCTGTGTTACTGATGTTCAGCGTCAGATCTTTTGGGTTGCTGGTTCTTTTGCTGACCTCTGTTCTGTGCAGTTTTGGTCCTGTTTCCGGTTTGCATGGATCTCCTGTTGTATTTCTGCCTGCGCTGTGGTCTGCCTGTGTTGAGGATTCATGACGCATCATTTCTACTCAGCAGTTCTCGTGTTCCTAGGACCTGCTGTGTTCCTGTTTATTTGCCAGCTGTCCTGTTTGTTCTTCTTACTGTTTACAAATAAACTTATTTCAACTCACTACTGGATCCGATGTATGCTTCCTGACATAATGATCTGACCACTTTATGGATCCAGAGAGTGAAAACGAACTGAGAGAAGCTCTTCAGAAGATTGATGCTCAATTCAATTGGACAGGACGAACAAATTACAGCTTCTGGTCGAGCAATCCAGGCCTTAGTGACACAAGTATCTGAGTTAACTGTGCAACAGCAACATCTTAGAGTCGAGTCTGCCCACGCGTCCACTGCGCTTAATCCACCACCTGCTGTCCTGCCCACAGATCGCCCTGCCTACAATCCCGGAGTCCCGTCTGCCTCCTCCCGCTGCCTATGCTGGTGAGCCACGTCTATGTCGAGTCGTTTTTGACAAAAAACTCATTGATTTTTGTTCTACAGCACTCTTCATTTCCCACTGAGGGGGCCAAAGTGGCTTTGTCATTACCCTACTATCTGTCCAAGCTGCGTTGTGGGGAACCACTGTTTGGGAGCAGGGACATGAATGTTTAGAGTCTTTTTTGCAGGCAATGAGAAAACAAGAGTTTTAGCAGATCTACGTCAGGGCCAGAGAGTCGGTTACAGACTATTCCATTGAATTCCGGACACTGGCTGCGGAGTGTAAGGGGAACAGTGAGGTGCAGTGGCACGTTTCTACATGAGTTGGCTGACCGCAAACAAAATGAGATATACACACTGGAGTTACCTGCAACTTTGGATGGATTGATTGATCTATCTATCTGAGTAGATGCAGAGATTACAACATCAATAAAGATAAGGAACGCTGTATGTAGTATTTTTAAATTCATCCTTGGAAAAATGCACTTCCATGCCCACTGCAGCCCAACTAAACAGATCTGTGAAGATGAATGTAACCTGTTCCTGATGTGGATGTGTTATGACATGGACTGAAGCCATGAAAAATTTAACATGTCTCCCAGAGGTATGCATCTAGTCATATTTAAACTGTGATTTTCTCTCCTCCTTTTCACACTTGAACGCTCAAACATGAGCTTCACTTTTTTTCTCTCTTTATAAATAATTTCCCCATAACTCTAACCCTTTTTTAGTTGACAAATCCATGCTTTACACTGATGGGAGTTTTAACGCAATAATGTGTACTGTCCAATACCAATAAAAACAGCTCTTGTTATTATGCTTTTCCATTTCTTACACGTTCACTTTATAAATACAACCATAACTAGTTTTAGTTCAGTAATTACACAGGACAAAGCAGAGCAGCTGTGGGAATCAGCAGGCTTGAGTTCAGGATCGTATGAATGACACAGTAAGTGTCAGCGGTCACAGAGGCCCCTAACCAGGTCTAAGCACTCTGCCAAAGGGCTGTAGGGGACGCAGCCCATAAGGAGCACATGCCCTCTTTGCTCATTAAGTGGTTATGATTTTTTGCTGACACCTCAATGTCAATATTCCCAAAAGTTCATTAACTGAACCCCCGACTGCCTGACACTCTGTAAATCCCCATAGATTACAGTACTGAAGGAGATCATTTATATTTTGTAAAAATAATGGTAGTTATGATAACACTTTGCTTCGATGTTCTACTCTAACGACCTCCCTCTCTTTTGGTCACATGGAATGGCAAAAGGGTGCGGCCAGATCAGATGAGTGTGCGGCTATCGGTGCACCACCTCTCATTCAAATTGTTTGCAACGCTCAACCTCCAACGATCCAATCAATTCCCGAAGGATGAAATCAAGCCCTGTCCTATGTTTTTTTCTCATTTCAGAAGCCGTTTCACTTGGATATACGTCACGACAAGGAAAAAATGACAATCTCAACTTCCGTTTCACGCCGACTTTAAGACAGTACTCAATATCACCCAATGACAAATACTAGACTAAGACAATATTCTCCTACAAATTGCATGTTAAGCCCGGAACACACCAAGCCGACGGTCGGCCAACTAAGTTTCCTCGGTGTGATATGCACGGCTCCATGCCGTCGGCTGAAAATAGTCCTCGTTGGCTTTGTTTTGCCCGATTCGACAGGTTGCCGTCGGAGAAAGAGAGAAATCTGATTGGCTGTTCAGCTTAGTGAAAGAGTCAGTGCACGAGAATAAAAGCAAAACAGCAGTCAAAGCGGCAAAGAAGTCAAAACAGTAAAGATAGAAGGCTGCTGTTATGTTACGTCATCCTACCTGAGTGTTCCTTGGTGAAATAAAGAAAGCGTTTAGCAGGATTGATCTTCAAAACGGTAAGCATGCGCTGCTTTGTTTACAGTGTGTATCTGCAGCCGGCAGCATTTTCCTTTTTGAATGACGAATATAGACTAATATATCTGCAGAAATAGACAGTTGGCTCATTAAACACAGGCGCAGAATGCACATTCTAGCTGACAGTCGCCTGTAGTTCTCTTGGTGTGTTCACGTGCAGCTTTTTACCCGACAGAAATGGACGAGAGGCGACAACACAGTCGGCTTTCATCAGCGCTGAGTTCGTCGGCGTCGGCTTGGTGTGTTCCGGGCTTAACTTTTGAACAAATACCAAATCTAGTGCACAATGCATATCTGTCTGTTATGATTGTGAGATCTCTCAGTCTAGATTTTCTCACAAATGTGTCCTGGCAGATTTTCTCACAAATGCAGATGAGTAACTTCCTCTTCTATAACAGTAGATGGCGCTAAAATAGGGGATTCATTTGACACTAGTCTCCTGGGAGAATCATTGATTTAAAACACGCTTGCCTTTGCCTACAGCTGAGGAAACTATGAACTATCTACTCTTTACTGTGTATGTATGTTGGAAGATTTAATTGTATGCAAGTACAATGACAATAAAGGAATCAATCGATCAATCAATCAATCATATTTTAAGAATATCCTGTAAGTTTCAGAACTGAAAACGTCCTTGTTAGTCCAATAAAAGCTTTTATTGACACAAAGCACAGCAAACAGCTCGTTTTTCAAAGTGAGAAACTATGACGTCAAAGAGAATAAAACACCACCCCCGCAGAAGAAGATCAACTCCTACCTCAACACGGCCGGTTTAGCCCCGCCCACCGATTCGCGCATGACACGCATAGCTAAATAACATAGACCTACCTCGTGATGACAAACCGGATCTAGATACCGATCAATACAAAATATTGTGCTGTGCCTGGTTGTGGATGAAGACAGTCGCTGCATATGCTTCCTCTGGATTCCAATAGGACTGCAAAAATTTATTTTTCACTGAGGATTGTTTTGTAAACAAGACTAAATTTGCAGGCCGATTAAGTTTAAAGGACAGTGTTGTGCCGTCTATATTGGATCTGACAGGAATTGTGCAACACACGGACTCTGGGTTCGAACAAGCATGGGCGAATCATTCTGGTTGGCATTTTACAACATTAGAAGTTTTCAAAACAATTTTCCCCATGTACACTGACGAGGTGAATTGAAACTCATTATAATAATCAAAACTGTTCTCCACTCACAGCTTTGGGCGTTTACTTCCAAGGGCTCTATCTTGCACCCGGTGCAAATGACTTTATACACTGACGCATTTATCATTCCTATTTTGCACTCGCGCAAAGCGGGCTTTTTCCTCCACAGACGCACGTCGGTAAACTAACAAATGAACTTGCGCTTCCTGGGCGGGTTGGCGCAAAAAGGAGGGCGTGTGTCGGCGCAAACAATCCCTGGTGCTATTTTGCAGTTCCAGAAAACAATTGCGCCAATGACCAGAAAAAACCTGGTCTAAAGTCAGTGGCGCGTTGCGCGTATATTCAGATGCTATTTTAAGCGTGCATGCTTGGCCATAATACAGAGTGTGAACAACGCGGATACACTGTAGATGATTCTCTCATCAACACAGATGCATTTTACTTTTTGCAAATGATACTCTATTATACGGAAAAATATATAAACATGAGGGAAATCATTGTTGTGTCCATGATGATGGGAAAAACAGGCATAAGCTTACACATTTACCCAAATTATTATATGCATGTTTAACCCGAAGCTAATTTGGGTGGGTTTGTCCCATCCCCAATGTCCCTTCTCTTTCTTTTACGGCCCTGACGAGAACATCGTTCTACTCGGCTGTGAACCGATGCGGAAGCGCGCCTGGTAATGCGCCGTTACAAATAGAATTGCGCCACGGAACAAGCGCATCTCGTTCATCATGCTCTTAAAGGGAATGTGATATGACGCTCTTATTGGTTTATTTCCGTTACACCCAAACCACACCTATGAATAATGAAGCTACTCCAGACCAACCCCTTTTAGATTTGCGCCAGGCGCAAGAGGCATTTATCCTGCCGGGAAAATAGCAACAGTACCGGGATCCGCCCACAAAGTTAATTGCGCTTTGCGCTTTGACACTTGCGTTTCAGATCGTTAAAATAGGGCCCCAAGTCTTCAGTACAAGACGCCCATAAAAAAGCTTTCTGAGCTGGGCTCAAAAGTAGAGTAGAAAATAACCTATTACTTATTCATTTTGATGTTTTTGAATGCAAAAACCAAGTGAACATCATAAGTTCACCTCAGGCAACAATATAATACAATTTAAAAAGCCAGCTCATGACACCTTTAAATGGCCTGTTACTAGAACTTCATCTTTTGTAACACGAGATTTGGCCAAATGACAGAAAAAAAAACTGAGCAAACATAGTAACAAACTTTCTAACCTGTAAGTTGATGAAAACATAATGCAATGCACTTGATTAGCTCTACTAACAACGCACAAATTAAAGAACATTTACACAACCAGATCATTTTCATAATTAACAAACCATCTTGTTTAACCCTTGTGTGGTGTTCATATATTTGTTATTCAGCCAGTGTTCGTGGGTCTGATGGACCCGCTGCATTTTGGGGTTTTTAATTCAACACAATCAAACAATTTTATGTTAAAATACTCAACAGATGTTTCCTTCATCCCAATTACAAGCAATATAAGCAGAATATATGGTTAATATTTTCTCTTTACCTTTGTTAGATCACATTTAAGAATCAATGGCAGAGGGTAAAATGTGCGGAATG
Organism: Hybognathus amarus; assembly: GCA_030378365.1. Classification (NCBI taxonomy): domain Eukaryota; kingdom Metazoa; phylum Chordata; class Actinopteri; order Cypriniformes; family Leuciscidae; genus Hybognathus; species Hybognathus amarus. The sequence goes on along the minus strand of JAQIUQ010000059.1, from coordinate 178,789 downwards.
TGAGAGCAGACGGTGGCCGTCCTTGAATTGTGCACCAATGTTGTGACCTTGTGTGGGAATGGCAGGTGCAGAAACACAAAATTGACACTCACACACACACACTGACAGGAGGAGAACAGAGTAAAGGTACACAGGACCTACAGTTTCCACAGTTTTATTAGCCTCGGGTCGAGTGGACCTGAACATTTTGTGTGTAACGTAAATGTGAAGGGGGGTGTACAGTGTATTTTCATTGAAAATGTGTTCTGATATATATTCTTCACATAAAATGAGCCAAGGCCAATGAGTCTGAGTTTGAAAAAATAATTAATCGTATAATTTTTCTTTTGATAAAATGAAAACGGGTCCAACAGACCCGAACACCATACAAGGGTTAAGAGAAGTTTTTTTGGACAATAAATAATGGTTCAAATACCAGTAAATTGACTAGCGCATACCTTAGTAAATCACCTTGTAGCTTGGTTTAAATACTCTCATCCCATACATTTCGTGTTTGAAAGGGAAACTTCTACAAATGCATATGCACTAAGATCAGCCACAATGTTAACTGTGTCCACGCCTTTTCAGAGCTAGTTTTTCACTGCGTGTCTTTAGTAAATCCTGACAATATAAATTTTAACGCCAAAAGAGGATTTGAGCTAGCCTGGCATGCCAGACCTACATCAAGGAACTCATCATTGTCAGGGCTCAATCTGAGGGGCGGGATAAACGGTTGTCTTTCAAATTCTCTGCACGCAATTGGATAGCGCTACAACCAATCAGAGCAACAAATAAGGTGACATAGTCAGCGGAGCAAGTTGATATATTAAACTTTTGCCGTATCCAGTCCATAACTTTCAACATTGAACATTGAAAATAAGGGAGATTTCCCAGAATCTATCCCCAAAATAAGTTTTTTTTTTTTTTTTACATGACTCACAAACTTTAAAAAATAAAACACTGATCATTAAAAGTCTAAAGAGTTTATAACTAGCCTACATATGTGTGAGAGAGAAAGAGACACTGTGTGTGTGTGCGTGTGTATGAGAGAGAAAAGACTGTGTGTCATTAAAAAATAATATCATAGATTACGGGGGAAATGGAGGCGGAGTAGTGGTGCTTTGGAGGCTGCATGCTGGGGATTCGGGACTGAGCGTGAGCTGACAGAGTAAATAAAGCCTTTATACGCGACGCGTCCCGGAACCATAGACGGTATTTGCTTGTTGTATTATATATTATTACTACATGAATGTACCATATGTTGTAGTGCATAGTAATTTCATAGTAGTACATGGTAATAGGTTTAGTCATCTCTCTCTCATCTCTCTCATCTCTCTCTCATCTCTCTCATCTCTCTCATCTCTCTCATCTCTCTCATCTCTCTCTCTCATCTCTCTCTCTCTCTCTCTCTCTCTCTCTCTCTCTCTCTCTCTCTCTCTCTCTCTCTCTCTCTCTCTCTCTCTACTCTCCTCTCTCTTCTCTCTCTCTCTCTCTCTCTGGCTGGCTCTTACTCTCTCCTCTCGGTCCTGCTGCTCTCTCTCTCTCTCTCTCAATCTCTACATCTCTCTCTCTCTACTCTCCTCTCTCTCTCTCTCTCTCTCTCTCTCTCTCTCTCTCTCTCTCTCTCTCTCTCTCTCTCTCTCTCTCTCTCTCTCTCTCTCTCTCTCTCTCTCTCTCTCTCTCTCTCTCTCTCTCTCTCTCTCTCTCTCTCTCTCTCTCTCTCTCTCTCTCTCTCTCTCTCTCTGCTCTCTCTCTCTCTCTCTCTCTCTCTCTCTCTCTCTCTCTCTCTCTCTCTCTCTCTCTCTCTCTCTCTCTCTCTCTCTCTCTCTCTCTCTCTCTCTCTCTCTCTCTCTCTCTCTCTCTCTCTCTCTCTCTCTCTCTCTCTCTCTCTCTCTCTCTACTCTCATCTCTCTCTCTCTCTCTCTCTCTCATCTCTCTCTCTCTCTCTCTCTCCTTTATGTTCAGATAGTTTCACTTTCATGGTTTTAAATTATCCTGATGCCAATAATTGTAATGTAGTGAGGAGTTTAGCAACAGCTGGAATGGAATGTAAACGCTGATTCGGAGATTCAGTGTCATATTTGATTTCTTCCAGTAACATTGCCAATTTGCGTAGCTGCCTAATTTGTAATGCTTAATGATTGACTGTGATACTTGGGGCAAAAATCTTTTCCGCTCATCTCCTTAGCCTATGTCTTTAGTTTACTACTGCCATTTCACCAGGAGGCAAATGCCAGGAAACCCACTTCCGAAATTACACCTGCTTTTATGAGGCGGAGAATATTCAGCACAAAATACAGGAGCACTTTCACCAGCCTTTTCTGTACACAATGCTTCTCCTCCCATCTCTTTATGTGACTCCCCCACTTTCCTCTTGACCATCCCATAAATGCATCATGCATGACACGAAAAGCACATTTTGAGTTCTTATTTTCATTTCTCCTGACAGGCTGTCTGAACAAATATGCCTGAAAAGCATTAATACATCTGGCCCCCTGTGTTTTTCCGGTCTCGTTTAAGTTAAGCACGGAGTAGGTTTTCTTTGTTTACCTGCACCTGGAATCTTCTTTGAAGCTTAGTAAAGTAATATTTACCGTCATCTTTGTGTGTTTGCCACAACCCCATGCTGACAACCAATCTATCTAGGCTATGTCTATTAATCTATTTTTCTATCATTATTTAGCATTATTTCTATACTATTTTAGTTTGGTAACACTTTATTCCGATAGTCCACTTTAGACATAACTATAAGTAAGAGTCATTAGAGTATTAGTAGACTGTCAGTTTTATATCTGCTAACACTTTTTTTGTTGGTCCCCCAACAGACATTTAACTGACTATAAGTAACTTGGCGACTACAAGTAAACTTATTCTCCTAACCCAAAACCTAACACCTAACCATAACCTAACAGTCTACTGACAGTCTACTATAATATACTAATACTCTAATGAAGGTTACTTGACATGTAGTTGAAAAGATACTTATAATTAGTAGAACGTCTAAAGTGACTATCAAAATAAAGTGTAACCTTTAGGGTATATTAATGTTTTGAATTAGCTGTTTTTTTTCAGATTTATGTAATGTTGAAGTAATGTTGCTCTGGGTTTTTTTTCTATTTCAGTTTTAATTTGGGTAATTTTAGCACATTTTTTTAGTTTCAGCAACATTTAAAATTTTCATTTGTTTTATTTTTTCGCCTAAGATTTTTTTTTTTATTATTATTTTTATAATTTTAGTTTTTAATAAGAGTGTTATTATATATAAACAATTTGTTCATTCTTTTGTTCTGTCTGTGTTTTTTTTCTTTTTTTGTCTATCTATAATTTAAGGCCACTTATTAAAATTGTTCTTGACAGTTTGTCTGATTTATGATTTTTTAATTAATTGCTTTGAATTTCAATTAATTTAAGCTTTATTTTCCTACTTTCTACTTACAATTACAATTATACATCCTATTTGATACCCCAATTTAAATTCAAAACCAGTTTAAAATGCATCATCAATTGATTTTTGAATGGTGCCAAACCCTAGCCTGGCAAACCAGACCGATCAAGATGTTAGGTCTGGGAACTCACAATTGGCATACCTTAATCTGGGGGCGGGATAAAAGGTTGTCTTTCAATATCCCTCTGCACGCCATAGGATAGCGCTGAACCAACCAGAGCAATGAATGGCTGTGGCTGAATGAGTCCCATGCGTTTTCCCAATGGTTTTCTCTCCAGCGGAGCAAGTTGATATATTAAACTTTTGCCTTATCCGGTCATCAAAACTCTGAACACATCTTCCTTTTTAAGAATGACTTAAGTTACGTTCTTAACTCCAAGTCATCTGAGTCGCGGCCAAAGCCGAATTCGAAAGACCGCTGTTCACCAGCTGCGTCTTGTTTGTTTTTAAGTAGCAGGGAAATTACCTATGGAAATCACGGCGCAGAACCGTCACAACTCTGTCGTCATTGTGTTGAGCCCGCCCACAAACTCTATACACGATGTGATTGGCCAGACCAGAGTTTGGATTTTCCACTTCGAAAGTCAACGGAGAGTTGCTAGACCACGCTTTGCAGCAAAATAATTTTTGCTGCCGCTAGGATGCGTCTAGATTTCTAGGCTAGCCAAACCCTGCTCCCAGCATCTTTGGAATATTGACCTGGGAGAGATCTCTGACTGATTTATGCCTGCTTGACTAGGAGCCAAAGAGCAAAATAAGATGTGATCTGACCAGATTTGGTCACATGTTGAGAATCTTGCCACACAACAGATGGAGAGCAGAGAGACTTAGAAGCATCCTTTGACTTCAGTAACAGACAGGTGTTGAGTTTAGCCTGAAGAGAAGCATCAAGTACTTTCAGTTTCAGCTCAGAACAGATGTCAACAGGCTGATGGTTCATCTTAGAGCTTTATGAGAGAATTAGGTGGTTTTCGTTCAGCTGTGAGTGAGGGCAGATGCCACCATGAGGGAAATTATAGAGGGGTTTGGAACTGTTCAAGAGTTGCCTTTGAAGAATTGTTTGTCTGTGCTGGCCATACAACTTTTCGAGTTTGATTCAGTCAGTAATACCACAGTGATAGCAGAATTTGTCAAGGTTTCCTCTGGGAGAGCCACAGACAGATTGAAAGATTGAATCCATTCAGTGGTGCGAATCAAAGGTCAAAGGGGTCAGCGGGGGTGCTACTTCAGGTTTACCTCACAGATTTCGCTGCCATTTCTCTCCCCTGCTGCGGTGTGACACTTTTTGTCTTTTTACCTGTAAGAAGCAGCTGTCAGCAGAGCTTGAAAACACATTTTGGGTCTCAAAACTAGTCAATAATGTCCACGCAAGATGAGCAGATAGAGTTAAGCAGACAGGCCACGGCACAGTGGCTGAAATACGAGCTGTTTCCCCCGATAAAGTCTGTCCCGTATCAGCACCAAAGATAAATCACAGGGAGCCAGGGCCTGCTCACGAGCCACACAAAAAGCCTCTCGCTCCGTATATTAGCTATCCGCTAAGTGTTTGAGATAACAAACAGATCTCCACGCACACACAAGCAGGTACACATAAACAAACCGCAAAGTTATGGCAACTTTTTGATTCAGCAAAAGTGGCTGGGCTTTTAAAAGCAGACGTCTCATTCTTGTTATTTAACCAATCCATACACTCTCCTTACAAAAGAGACGGCGGCAAGATAAAGATGCCCAATATTGCTGTTCAAGAGCAGAACTGGATAATGCATCATCCCAGAAACCCATTTTCATGTGCTGGATAAATATACAGGGGTTCTTTTCACTGTTTGGTGGGCTGCAGCTGTGTGGAAGAAAACTTGACAAAGAATACCAGAGAAGGTAAATAGAGTACTTTCCTCCATCAGGGGCTATCGGTCCCCGAAAATCTGACTTAACCGACTTAGACACAGTGTTTTGACTGTTGTGCCAAACAGTCTTACTTCTTCTCTGTTCTGAGAGCGAGAGAAAGGTGTTGTTTTTGAGGGCTTCTTTACTAAAGACTCAAGGGTAAAAGCGCTAAAATTAAGCTAATAATTTGGATTTTTTTACAGGACAGTTCAAAGACCATTGCTTTAATTATTATAACGTTAATTATTAATACATTGTCTGTACTTCATTTGTTGCAATGACACAATAATCTGTATCTTTTTCTGTTTTTGAACAGAATCAGATGTGGTTGGGGCTTAAAAATGCAAATGAGCACATTTTTTGATGCAACACTATTCTATTTTTTAGTTTCCATATTGCAAATATGCATATATGTGTGTGTGTAATATAATGCATATCAAAAATTAATAATACAATTATGCATTATTTTTAATTTAAAATCTTGATGTAAAATAAAGCTAAAAAGAAAAAAAATACATCTAGGCTATGACTGTAACCTCTGTTACATGAGGGAATGAGACACAGCCTTGACTCAGACGTGACGGTAATCCTATTGACCGACACTGTCAGGTGAGTGGAGAGAGGACCCAAAAGCAAAGGTGCAATAATTCTCTTTAATGACAGTTCAGTAAGGACAAATTAGGAAGCCAATCTAGGCAATATTTCAACAAAAGGTATTCTTGGTAACTTCAACAGAAAGTCTCTTCGAGAAGGACCGAAACTCTTAGCAACAGACGGTCAGGAGTTCCAAACGGGATTCCCGGCAAGAACCACCAGGCAACAGGTGAACGCAACTCCGTAGACCACTCACGTTTAGCTGAGATGAATAATGCAGAGGTGAGGTCTTTCCATATAACTGGTTGAAACAGCAAGTTAGCCGAGACTGGACACGACAGGGCGAGAACTGCTGATACAGCGAACAGATACGTACTGCATGGTTAGAAAATAATCAGACATAAAACTAAGGAAAAGGTAGACTAGAAATAAGGAGGAAAATCAGAGAGAGTAGAAAACAGGTGTGGAGAAGAAAGGAGAGAACAAGAAAATGAGAAACAGCTGAAGGTAATTGCTATGATGACTCGGAGAAGAGAAAGTGAAAGAGAAAGTAATAACGAGAATAACCAAAAGAGGGAGACAGAGAAAAGAGCAGGATACCAGGATCATGACAGTACCCCCTCCTCAAAAGCGACCCCTGGCACAACCCGGGAGAAGACTGGCGGGATCGGTAGAAGTCATCGATTAGCGAGCGGTCCAGAACGTCCCGGGATAGAATCCAACTTCTCTCCTCAGGACCGTAACCCTCCCAATTCACCAGATACTGATGTCCATGACCCCAAGGGCAGATGCCCGAGCATCTTGCGAATCCTATAAACAGGTGAGTCATCAACATGGATAGGAGACGTGACCGGACGAGGAGGAGCGCACGTAACGGGCTTTAAACAAGATACATGAAAAACAGGATGAATGCGTCGAAGGTTGGCAGACAACTTTAGTTTGACAGAGACAGGACTAAGTAATTTAAGAATGTAAAATGGATTGATACATTTGGGTGCGAGCTTACGTGAGTGGGATTGGGAGTGGGACATTAGTATTGGACAGCCAAACCCTCTGACCCACCGAGTAACGGGGACTTTTGACTCGATGTCTGTTAGCAAACCGTCGGGTACGAGCATGAGACTTGCAGAGAGCTGATCTTACTCTCTTCCAAGTGCGTCTAGCACACTGGATAAAGGCTTGGACAGATGGTAATTTAGAGACAAACTCTTGTGAAGAGAAGAGCGGAGGCTGGTAACCAAGGCAACATTGTAATGCCGATAACCCGGTAGTGGAGGAGGAGCTGAGTTATAGGTGTACTTCGGCCAGGAAAGTTGCTCTGACCAAGAAGCAGGATTGCAAAATGAAGACCTGCGAAGAATACAACCGATTGTCTGATTAAGCTCTTTCGGCCTGGCCATTGGTCTGAGGGTGAAAACCATAAGGGAGACTTATCGAAGCGTCGATCAGACGACAAATCTCCTTCCAAAATAAGGAAGAGAATTGGGGTCCCCATCGGAAACAACATCCATAGGGAGACCATGAATCTTGAACATCTTGTCGACGACCATTTGGGCCGTCTCCTTAGCAGACGGGAGTTTTGGTAGTGGGATAAAATGAGCTGTCTTAAAAAACGGTCGACCACAGTGAGAATCACACTGTTCCCCTAAGAAGGAGGAAGACCAGTGATGAAATCCATGGCAATATGCGACCACGGACAAGTTGGCAGCGGAAGTGGATGCAACAGGCCGGCCGGAGGAGCATTACTGGATTTGAGCGCAGACAGAACATGACGCAATGAAACGACGGACATCGCGATCACATAAGTGGGCCACCAAAACTTCTGGCGAATGGCGACGATGGTGCCCCGGACTCCGGGATGGCCAAAAAGTTTGGATGCATGTCCCCACTGGAGGACTGCTAAATGAGCAGTTGGTGGAACAAACAATAGATTCCTGGGACAAAGACAGGGAGTCATGGTGTGAGCAAAAGCGCGTTGACTAAACATTCAATTCCCAGATGGCTGCACCCACAATCATGCCCTGAGGAAGAATCTCCTCCTTACCGGGATCAGCCTCAGCGGAAGAAAACTGTCGCGAGAGAGCGTCTGGCTTGAGGTTCTTTGAACAAGGGAGAGATGGAAAAATTAAAGCACGTAAAGAATAGTGCCCAACGAGCCTGACGAGCGCACAATCATTTAGCGGAACAAATATACTCTAAATTTCTGTGATCCGTCCAAACAATGAATGGAACAGCGGTACCCTCAAGCCAATGACGCCACTCGCCAAGAGCCAAACGAATAGCCATTCACGGTTGCCCACGTGCGTAATTGCATTCAGCGGGCGAAAGACGGTGCGAAATGTAAGCGCACGGATGCACCTTGCAATCGGAAGATTAGCATTGGGAGAGAATGGCTCCACCGTCCACCTCCGATGCGTCAACCTGAACATTGAACTGTATGGATATGTCAGGAGTATGCAAAATCGGAGCGGACGAAAAAGAGACTTGAGCCGATCAAAAGCAACCTGTGCCTCTTCTGTCCAGGAAAATCGGACCCTAGATGATGTAAGAGCGGAGAGCGGCGCGGCTATCTGACTAAAGTTGCGTATAAATCGACAATAAAAGTTTGCGAAACCTAAGAAACGCTGTAAGGCGACGCGTGAATTGGGCACTGGCCATTCTGTGACGGCACGGACCTTGGAAAGGTCCATACTAATGCCCTCAGCAGAAATCACCGAACCGAGAAATGGAATTGACTGTGCGTGAAACACACATTTCTCGGCTTTAACGAATAGGCGATTCTCGAGGAGACGTTGGAGAAGGAGAAGGAGAAAAAAATCTAAATGTCGTCAAGATAAACGAAAACGAAAATATTCAGCATGTCTCTGAGAACGTCATTAATTAATGCCTGGAACACAATGGAAGCATTGACCAGGCCGAAAGAAGAACGCAATATTCAAAGTGCCCTGAAGGGGTATTGAACGCGGTCTTCCACTCGTCCCCTCCTTTATGCGAATCAGATGGTAAGCATTAAGAAGGTCTAATTTGGTAAAGACCTTAGCCCTCTGCAAGACCTCAAAGGCAGATGACATAAGCAGCAAGGGATACCGATTCTTGACAGCTATGTCATTCAAACCCCAATAATCGATACAGGGTGTAATGAACCATCTTTCTTCTTAACAAAGAAAAAAGAAGATATGTAACCCTCCTAGTTGCATGGGTCTCAGTCTTGGTAGCAGCGGAAGGCACAGAAGAAAACGCTATCCAATCACTGTTCAAGGGAATGTACTCACCCAAAATGCCACCAGCAAGGCATTGGACATTTGCCTTTACTTTGGACATTTCAATCTGGTCAAATTCCTGTCAGTCCGAAGACAGAACCTCTTGACACTTGCCTGTAGATACGGCATCCAACCCTTAGAGACTTCGAGGCTGACAGTGAACCACTCGACCCGGATCTCAGAGAGGGGGTATCCCGGAGAGCATGACTCAGCATAGTGCTTACAACCCTTGCTAGTGAGGGGAGTTTCTCTGCTCTGATCCTACTCAGTGTTTGTGTTTCAAAACATTGAGGAGGCCTGAAAAGGGCTGATCTAACTGGGAGGCATACGACCATCTGCATTAGACTCAGTACTGCTGAACTGATAGCAAGCAGCCACTAGCTGCCGGAAACCCAGCGTCACTGGGAGACCACTTACAAGGAGGCCTGGTGAGGCCTACTCACATGATAACCAGAGGGCTGCCTACCTAGAACCCGCATTTGGGAACTTGCCTTTGAGGGAGGCCTGGAGAGGCTTACTACCTGATAGGCTAAAACTGGTTATTGCTATGAACCCTGATTCTGGGTGTCAGTCCCAGGGTGGTCTGCGTAGGCCTGCCAGTTGTAGCGATTCTAGCTCAAATAAAGGGAATATAATTTTTAGAACTGATCATGAATCTGATCAGGGATCGCATACGCAGATTAAAATTACCTGTAAAGAGGATATGTTTCCAATGTATCTGTAAGGACACTTAAATACAATGTATTATAATCAATTATCCATACAGGTAGGCAAAAATCAATCACAACAAAGACCCTTATGAAATTCATTTATCGAATAATCTGTTCATCCAGCAAACTGATTGTACAATCTTTTCAATATGACATGGGCAAGCAGAAACACATACAAACATATCAAATATATCTCAGTAAGGTATTTACTACTTGTGATTTACTTGACAAAGCCAGGGGTTAGAACGGTTTCCATGTGTTGGAATGCAAGAGTCACCCTGACACTGTCCAGATATGCTACACAGTCTTGAGGCTTAGTCTGTTAAAGGTAAGAAGTTTTTTAAAGTAAGAAACTGACTGCCATGGCGTGTAAGGTTGGGCACAAAGCTACATGGTGCCCTGATGAGGCCAACCGCCTGACAGTGGTCAATTCTATTCTGCTGATAATAATCGGAGCTAGCCTCTAGAGAGCCCCACTGAAGCCAATTGTCTGATTGACCAGAGAATTAACAGTCAAACACCCTATGATGGGGCTCAGGGTCAGGGAGGTCTTGTAAAGGTCAAGACCATAAACACCACTGTTTGTGTACTTTGTCACTCATGACTCACTTAAACGGTTGAAAGGCCTACTAGGCCTGAAGCAAGTCAGTCTAGTCTGGTTGGGCCTTATAGCCAATATATTCTGCTACACCAACACAAATATTGAGCCACCCACAGGAGGCCTAATAAGGCTAGCTACCTTGTCACAGCTATAATGTATGTCCCACAATGTTAGGACTCCCTTCCAAAGAGGTCTGTTTAAGGCCTACTACCCATCAGGGAGTTTGCTGCCTTAATTACTTAGGCCAACCACCAGAGTTAAGCTGGTCTATCGCACCCTCTTGGGGGCTGCCCATTGAATGAGGCCTGCTGAGGCCTACTAACTAACAGCACTTTCTCCCGGTGCTCAGCCAGGTTTAGGCTAGCACCGGGGACCACCATCTAGCCGTGGCCACCATCACAGTTATTGACAGGCCGATCGTGGCAGTGGTTTGCTTAGTGACCAGTAGAGCAAGATCAGTGGTGTTTTGCTGCTCAGCATCCACCTCAGGGGACATCCCTGCCCCCTGGTCGAGATCCTCATGCAGATCGGCCTGGATGCCTGCAACAACGCCATGGTGTGCAGGGCAGCACCAGCCTGACCCACTGTATATCTGTAAATCACCACCCTCATCAGCCATCTTGAAAGGAATATCCCCCTTTCAAGGTGATCAGCAAGCTCCATCTGTGAACCCCATGATGTGCGTTGCTACTCTGCCTCAGCACAAGCATGACCCAAACCACGAGATCAGACGCTGAACCTTCTTCACTTGAGAAGAGGGCCAGACGGAGAGCAGAAGGTTCTCAAGGGAAAACACTTCAAGCGCTTTACCAACAGAACAGTCCCTGAAGACAAAAATATGATTATCATGTTTGCAATGCGCCCTTATGGTCGCACGCTGAATCATTCATGTGCTGTCACTGGTCAATAGGATTACCATTATTTGATTGTGATTTCAGAAACCTGTCATGCCTGAGGGGTTCCCCTTAGCATTAATTGTACACAGTGCGGAGTTCGAAAGGGAATGTTTTTTTGTTTTTTGGTGGTTACCTGTGTTGCATAGCATGTTCGTAATTTTGGGGTGGAGCAATGAAAGGAGAGGTGCGCTTAATTGGAGTGTTGATTTAAAAAAAATGCTTACTGATTCTTTAAACTTTCAAACACTAATGTTACATTTGAACTCTTTGTTGACTATTTTCTGACATACTTTGTGCTAAAGTCTCAAAATTGTTAATTTAATTCCCCTAGAGAGTAAATTCTTGTTATTGCATTTGTGTTTTATTAGGACATAATACATTAGTGTTTCCATGAGTTAAAAGGCTTTGGGTCGGAGTTGATGAGATTCTCCCTGTTTTTTATAGGCAGTGTCCGATCATTGTTTGGTGGAAAAAGCAGTTTTCTGCCAATCCTGTTGTTGTCTGTCCCTGGGCAACAGGGAGGAATGAAGACTGACAGTTACACTGCCATATAGTAATAGAGGCAAGGAAAAGCGCTATGAGGTTTATTCCTCTTCTCAGATGGCCTCACACACACTCAAACACATATGTCATACCTGACTAAATAACACCAAGGAGAGAGCCAAAGGCTGAGGTGAAGGTCACTGACTGTAATAAGACAGCACTTCTCAATAACGACCTTCACAAACCTCAATTTCTACAAGAATGAGATTGTGCAGGATGTAGCGAGCCAGCAACAGGGCTTGCGCTCATTCAGGCTGGATGCTGACGTCTTCATTCTATAGAAGCTGGTCATGACCCAGACCTGCTATGACATCCTTAAGCCCCAGACCAATACAAGTAGATATTAGATTAATGTTTGAAGCATTGGTCTCAAGAGTGAGGTGCTTCCAGATTATTATTACAATTTTTTTGTCTCTAAATTACTAATTGCAATGTTACTGTGCTTCTTTAAATTAAAACACTTGACATTCATTGACATGCCATACTTTTACACCATATTAATTAATTCTTCTTCAATTTTTTTTCCAGATAAGTCTATGGTCAGTTAATCTGCCAATCTGTGCTTGTGGCTGTGTGCTAAGAATGTCTTAAATGCTTCCGTCAGAAAATTTAAATGCAGCTTTTAAAGTCAAAATTGTTTTGTTGCTTTAGTACTTGTTCGTTAATTTCAAGTTCATCTATAAATCATTCATGCATTCATTCATTCATTAAAATATCAAGTCGAGTTTTGTCAATTTAGAATTCATATTTTCAGGTTGGTACTTAGTTGTGAACGTTTAGAATGATAGGTGAGACAAAGTATAATGAAACATTTCTTTTGGGATTTTCTTTTAGCAGTTCTGCCCTTATGAATTATTTTTTTCTTCTTTTGTCCTTCTTTTGTCCGCCTTTTTTATTGAGTACTGCATCGAATAATTTAAAATGCTCTTTTTTAAGTAATACATTACAATGAAGCTCTCTTTTTATGTTATTGAGTTATAAAAAAGTCAATCCCATGTCCAGGGAGTTTTAATTCTACCACATTGCAGGCATGAAGTACTTTAAATGAACAGATTTTTATTAAGAAAATAACCACCTGATCCTTAATGACCAGGTAGGGATGACTGGCCATGGAAAGAAAAAAAGTTGGAATGAAAATAACTCTTCAGATGAGGAATATTATGCACCACATGAAGGCGAAGGGAAATGTATGCTCTATTTGACATGAAGCATAGAAGTCCTCATAGGAATTGATGTTTATTGGCTTCTCTTATTGTAAATCACGGATTGGTCCACAGAGAAATTTGGTTAATAGCACAGTCAAAACTGTTAACTGCACTGGATGCAGACTGTAAAGTGCTTCCAATATATTCCAGTGGAACTGTAAACATATAACTAAGTGTTTGCCAGAAGAATGATAGCAGTTAATTTGTGGTGACTTATTAGATGCACACACACAACACTGATGAGCTCTGTGAGTCCTCAAGAAACAGCACATAGAAACGACTAACAGTATGTTTGTGTTTGGGTACCACCACATCAAATTACCAGCTTAATTTACTGTAAACTGATGTACTGTAAAATGCAGTGGGAGTCTTTTAATTAAAGTAAAACAATGTATACGAGTGCTGCTGAGGTGTATTTCTGTGAAAACATGTGACAGTGGCCGCTTATAGTCAGTTTGAGGTTTCTATGATGTAGCATGTGAACTGTATTCCCTATGAGTGTAACTCAGTGTTGCGTCATGATGTTATGTCATGATGCACTGATGTTGTGAGTTCCCCCTCAGTCATCTAAAGTGTTTGAGGAGTTTTTAAAAGTGGTTGACTCAAGCAGTTGAGAAGCTTAGTATTGAATGGCCAGATGGGAAAAAACAAACCAAAAGAAGCTTGATGGGTGCTTTCTCACTAGCTGCCAGGGTCATCAGCCCTGTAAACATCTGTCATCCTTTCTAGACCTCCACACGGAGGTGTAGAGGTCCTGAGTACAACCCATACTCGGCCTGTATCCACACCCCATTGACGTCAAATTACTCAACTATAGTGGGGTTTGGAGAGTATGGGTATGCATTGATACCACTGGTTAAAGAGATGCTAGCTGGCTATCTCTCCCCAGCAGTGGCATTGTCTATGACAAGGCCTTCATTACATCTAGACTCATGGGTAATGCATATGAGGCAGCTGGTCAGGGTGATGTACCCTTGCCCACTTTGGTCATTCTTCAGGCATGCCAGGCTGACCTGCTGGAGGATCTGGATGCTTGCAAGGGAATTGACCTGGATTCATGAGCCACAGATTTGTCTTTCTGTGCCACTAAGCAGACTTAATGTTAATTTCGTTGATGAAAATAATAAAGAAAATTATTCGTCAACAACATTTTTTCACATACGAAAACTGGACAATAACACATTGTTTGAAAGAATAAAGAATCATGTATGCAAGTAAAGATTGCATTTATCATTAATTGAAAAGAAGACTGATTTACTTTAGGAAAATTGGTTTAATTTAATTGTAATATTTTGTAAGTCACAGTAGTTAAATATGTATCTGCATTGCATGTTCAAACTTAAAAAAATCATTCATTTTAATAGGTTAATAGATGTTTTCTCTGGGAGTATATGGGTTTGGACATTTTAGAGAAATTTTAAATGAATGCATTAGCAATTTAACTAAACCTATTATATTTTAGTATTCTACATTAGATTTAGTCGACTTAATCTAGACTAAAACTCAAAACAATTCAGATGACTACAATATGACTAAAACTAAATGGCATTTAGTCAAACGTCTATGACTAAAACTAAATCAAAATTTGCTGTCAAAATTAACACTGAAGCAGACTAAGCTGTTTTGGCCAGCCCAAGTATGCTGCCCTACAAAGGCAAAAATACCTCAAGATGTTTAAAGTGTAACTAAACCCCTGGTCAAAGCCTGACTCCACCCACTGGCAAAATTTGAAAAATGCTAAAAAAGTGGGCAGACCCCAGCGGAGACAGAGGGGACGAGCCAAGGGCGGGGCTTAGCAGGGAGCGTGCACATGAGACCCGCAGTGACGGATTAATTGACAGCTGTAGTGGTGGGAAGTTCGGATCATTTTACTGACTCGGATCTTTGAGTCTCGTTCAGCAAAATGAACTAATCTTTTATCGAATCATTTCATTCATTTCATCATTATATAATTAAAATGTCATGTTAAATATTCCAAAACATCTAGTAGGCTACTTACGAAAATCTTGATTACATTTACCGGATGGTCGAGTGTGTCTTGGTGTAACTTCCTTCCGGAATTGACGCGGATCACTCGCGGCTCGCGGAAAAAATAGACTAGACGCCGAAACTGGCGCTTCACGGCGCGGGCCGGCTGCGCCTCGCCGCGGCGCTCCGCGTCTGGTGTGAACGACACCATAGGTTAACATGGGCGCCGAAAGGAAGCGGCCGTGCGATATAGCACAGCAGTACCGGAAAGAATAAAGATTAGTTCATCTCTCGAGTCTCAAGTTCGGCCGGGTCCGAGTCTTTCGTTCTTCCTGTCAGTCCCATATAGTCTATGCTGTCAGCACCGGAAAGAGAAATGATTAGTCCATCTTTCGAGTTCGGGTTCTCATGATGCTATCCTGATCGTTTTCAATACTCATAAATCCAACTCCTGACTCGCTACAGTAGTTTTGACGGAACCAGATGCTTTTATACCAGGGGCTGCCAAGGGCGTGGTGAGCTCGCACCAAGGGCGTGACAGAGTAGTGTCAGAGAGTTCGCTACGTCAGAGAGTACCCCTGCTGCAGGAGCTTTCCGTTTAACCTGAAGAGGGCAGCACTCAGACGTTTTTACACCATATATTTGAAAATTAAAAGACTTTATTGCCAATTGTCAAAAAATGTACTCGAATCAATGAACAGCATTTATGAAGCTCCATTCTTACAGATCATTAACTAAAAAAAGTTGGTTAAGTGTTTAGTTACTCTTTAAGTAATGAAAATTATCTGCATAACAAAGTTTTTAGCTCAAACTTGACTTCTGACCACTATTTTAAAGTTACTGTACTCTGCCTTTGTATTGTCAGCAAAAAGTGAGAAGTCATGGCAGGGCAAAAGACAGTAACTTCCACATTATCAAAATTTGGTTGCTGATCACCATTAACAAAATCATTATAGTAACCCCTGTATGATCATGGCATTTATTTTGTATGATTTACAATTACCTATAGCCTACTACTTATTGTACTTTGGTTGCATTCTGGAGGCCCTATTAATGTATTAGACATGACAAAATTCCTCCAATAGTGGTAAAGACTAAAGAGTATCTTCAAGTGGTACCGAGTGGCATAAGACTTGCTAAACACACATTCAAAATTGCTCACGATTTAACAGATCCTCGCACACATTCGACCCGGAGAATGGTTTATAGCGGTGGCATAGCATACTTCCACAAGTGTTTGTTTACCGATATTCATGTTTGAAAGTGTCACGCTCCGTTCACGAAAAGTAGCCTACGCAGTGCTTTACCCCTTAGGACTCAGTAGGGGAGTGTGTTCTCGACTATATAGACGACTGCATTTATAGCACAACCTACTGTATGTTCTGCGTCTTTTCAGTGTGCATTGGTTTCAGCTGTCTGCCCTATTATTGTGCGTGCACTTCACTCATCCAGCGGATTTTATTCTGGACGCTGTGTTTTGTATGCATGCTTTTAACAGCTGTTCTGATGTTGTATGCACCAGCACTCCTTGCTTCATTATGTTGTATGCACCAATATAGTTGCTTCATTATTATCACTCCCTGTGATATATCAGTCCTGTGTCGGCTCGACCATGTTCAGGGTGGAGCTGAAGGCGCCAGCAAAGTTTTGGCACTCTGCCAGCTAGATGCATGATTGTTTCAACTAGGTCCGGTACCTGAACTGGGTGGGCGGGGCTTTAGTTCTTCGTTGTATTGACCTGCTACGGCATGGGTAACATTTTTCTGTCAACTCTGCACGTATCTTTTGTGATCGATATTGCACGTTTGTAGATGGAGCGGGTTAAGAACATACTAAATGTTCTGACCGCATTAATGCAGGACGAAACTCTTAGGACATCACAAGTTACAGACGGATGGTAGCTGTACAAAGTCTGTGTGTGTTGGGGGGGTCTCTACTAAGGTTGTTATAACATCCCTTTACTAGAAAACTTTATGCCCTGAAGTGGCATCTTTGCAAATCGTGTTGTGCACAGCATCATACTGACCCAGTCCACTGCCTGATTGGTTCAGAGCTGAAGTTTCTACATGACCGCCTTTCAACAGGTTTATCCCCGTTATACTTAAAGTATATGTGGCCACTATATTTGCTTCCCACAATAACATTAATGGGGCCTCTGTGGGGTTGCCTCTCCTTGTGCCTCATTTCCTTCTCGGTGCCAGATGGCTGAGGCCTATCTGCAGGTTGTGGGATCCTTCCTGGTATCTTTCAGTAGTTTTGGAAGAGCTATCAGAGGCTCACTTTGAGCCTTTGAAGTCAGCCTCAGAGAAGTTTCTGATTCTTAAGATGTCTCTGTTGCTGGCTCTAACTTATGAGAGTACGAGTTTTGCAAGCTTTATCAGTTGCTCCCTCCTGTCTAGATTTTGTCCCTGGTCTCGTAAAAGTTATTGTGCACCCAAGGTTGGGTTACATTCCAAAAGTGACCTCTGCGGCCATCGATCTGGTGATTCTTCTAGCCTCTGGGTGTTAGAACCACACTCAGCCTAGAGTGTGGCTTCCAAAAAGTGCTTCCTTGTAGGATGTCTGAGCTGTGGTTGGTTGGCCATCTTCACACATATTAATACGGTTTTATATTCCAGGGTCTCTCAGGACATTTCAGGTTTGCTCATTCTTACTGGCCCTACAGCCTAGTAATCTTACCGGTTAGCAAGTTTACTGAATAAGAATGTGAATGTTTTAGGTCACTTATATCAGTTGCGGCCTTTGTAAATTTGTGTATGTGGCAAGCTAGTCCTTTCCACAAACTTCATGTATATTGGCATAAATTAGACAGGCCTTGCCATACTTCAGCAGAGCTTGAAATATCTTCTTTCAGACACTAAGAATGAATCGCAAAGCCTCATTCAATTCCATTCGGGCACCGAAAGTGAAAGTCAATAAGGGAAGGGCAAACTGTTTACATGGCTGCACTTGACCAGCATAGACTTCACGAAACCGGTCGGCGCCGCCTACATCTCGTGTCGGCACGCCAATTAATGTGTACAACATCCATGACAAAATTAAGCTATCCTTCTGGTCTATCCTAACTATCCTTCTGGTCATGAAA
This sequence comes from Hybognathus amarus, assembly GCA_030378365.1. NCBI lineage: Eukaryota > Metazoa > Chordata > Actinopteri > Cypriniformes > Leuciscidae > Hybognathus > Hybognathus amarus. The sequence goes on along the minus strand of JAQIUQ010000059.1, from coordinate 160,619 downwards.
AGAGGAAGAAGAAAAAAAAGTCAATCAGGTAAAAACAATCAGGTAAACTTGTGTTCTCTCCTCTTTAAGTTTGATATCAGCAAAATTTTATGTTTTTTGGTCTTGCTAACCTAGCAGGCAGTGCATCACTTTGTGCCTGACAAGTGAGAGTAAAATACACATTTTTACGTTTGTTTTTGATAAACGACAACGGTGTTTATTTACTGCAGCTTGGAAAACATAACCGCGTCGCGTGTGTATCTGATGCGTTCATATAATGAAACTCGCATTTTTCAAGCAGAAATATGTGGAGACCAGACACTTGCCATGTTTCCATCTACTTGTCAATCAAATTATCTGAAGTTCGGTTAAAAAACACATGCGAATAAAGCTGGTGAAAGTGTGTTTCCATCAAACGGCTTTAAAGCGAATAAAAACCTGTACGTAATGACGTCACATGCTGTTTTGCGATCAAATTGGTATGTCGAATTGATTTAAGACATTTTAAGGTGTTTCCATTCATTTTCGCACTAAATCGAACAACATTTAAGCAAACTTTTGCGAACAAAGTTTTGTTAGACAAAACGGATCATGCCATCTACCAACAAATGATCAATATTTCACAAGTTGAAGCCTAATAATGCTTACCGGTATGTGCCAGCTGATAGCGACATATTTATGGGATAATGTATATGCGAGGCGTTTGTTAGCCTGAAGGGGTTATATTCGCTATAACAACCGACTCACTATATATTATCCTGCTTATTACATATAAATCAACCAAATAAATAAATACATCAATAATTTGACACAAAATATTGACTTAAAAACGAGTTTATTGATTTAAAAACGAGTATTGCTTCTGCTAAAGAAAATAGTCTGTTCCGTCTCTGAACTGCGTCCATGGCAACGGTGTGTAGCAGCGCCGCAGTCTGTTAACCAGAAATAACAGACCACATTCTACATTAGAACTCAACCAAGCCACGTAAAAACAAGCAAAACTAACCTAAGAAAACAATGACGCTATAAACATTGCTATGTTGATGACGATGCACGTAAATGCCCGACGACAGCGAAGGTGAATGTGGTGTGGGAACGACAGCGCCCATCAGTTCTGGGAGATCGTGGTCCATAACACTTTGGTTGAAGCATTTTTTATTTTGTATTGCTTTATCCACTTACATCTGTCTTTCTTGACATCTGCCATGTGTGCGCAAACAGACTGGCCGGAAATGAACTCGTCTTCTGATGTGTTGCAACCATAAAAGGTCGTAAAACTTAATCGCAATTCATTATTCTATTCGGCAAATAACGTTTCCATCAGCTTTCATCGCATTAGCCGTATATCGATCAGAGAGAAAATCCGATGAGACCGAATCGTATATCATTTGAGTCGATTTTCATGAAATTTCATCGAATTTTACTGTTTCCATAAGGCATTTTTCATTCGATATCACTTAATTCGGATAAAAACGTGTCAGATGGAAACATGGCTACTGGTACAATACATGCACATAAATGATGGCACTCCCAATCAAAGAACACATTATAAAGACACTGATTATCTAGTCTCAGTGTAGTTAAAACTCTAAACAACTGCACTTATGCAAGGTTGAATGCAATGTATTGACAATTTTACATTGATTGACTATTAATTTATAGGCTATATTGAATTTAAAATGTTGATTAACTGGACATACTGGTCAATATGGATGCACATCCCTCAGTAAATAATAACCATAAATCAAGAATTGCTTTAACATGCATAAAAAAAAATTAAATAAATAAAAATAAGGGAGGTCAGTATCAGCACTGGGTTTAGCAGTCGATTCTGTTCCGTATTCCTGTTCCCTTTGCGCAATCATACTACAAATCATGCGTAGTTTCCCGTAGCCTACCATCAGAACTAAATACGAGCAAGAAGCACAACTGAATGTAAGGGATGCCAAACGGCAAAAAAGGATTGTATTTTTTCCCGAAATCTAAGCATTTTTTTTATTAGAAGCAAGTTTTTCCATTCAATCTAGATTATTTCTTTTCAAATAAAAAAATAAAAAAATAAATAATAATTAATTAAAACAATAAACAATAATGTAAGGAACTCTTTTTATCATGTGTCTCATCTCTGACGTTTTGCAATGTTTATAAATAATAATAAGACCATAAGATGAGGCATTGCGTTTGGACATAACATGCATGCAAATCAATTAATGTAATATCGGAACTACTTTATATGCAGGTTCTTTAGGGACATAATCTGAGATTGCAATGCTGGAATGTGTGTGTGTGATCGAACAGTGGAAACAATGTTGTTTTGTATGTTTTTAATGCCCCGTCATTTTGTTCATACAGGACAATATTCAAACTGCAATGTGTGAACTTATATGTGTTTACACTTCGCAATAAAACACAACATTGCGCTTTTGTCAAATAAATTCTAGCGTGTTTTGAGTGAGTTTCTTTCCTGTTTATCCTCGCCAGCCATAACCTCCGTCGTTGTTCTGACAAAAGCTTAGTCTTCTCACATTCATGGAGTCTAATGACTCCTGATAAAATTCCAATTTAACTGAACCTCTGGCACGATTTTAACATCCATTGACCCAGCAGGAGATGACCCAGCATTTTCACTTTATAGTACGAAACTTATTTCACTTCATTTAACTCGTATTGCTTCTTCTAATGTTCTGCCCTCAGCAATGGCGCCGGGTCGGCAAATGCCTGTATGTTGTGTGACTTCATGTGAGAACTATGTATTGGTCGTGCCCACACTCCTGCACATAATGCACAAGGGACTGACAAGAAAATCTATTTCATTGTGTTTTTAAAGGGAAAGCACATCTCATTAACCTGACCCTGGAGTTGGTTCACCCTCCACCTATGATTCCATTTATTGATTTATTTATTTTTTTGTTCCTGACAGCCAGGTTGCTTTGGTTAGTTTGCAGATGAACTGCTCATATTTCACTCTTTTTGATGTCTTTGAATGTTGTCAGCGGTGTCTGAGCTCCTTCCACATATTTTTCTTGACGCACCATAACAAATCTTTGACAGGTGCTCTTTCTGTCATACAAAAATGCTTTAAATATTAAATAGCAATCTTACACCAGGACTCAAACACATTTTTGAGAAAGGAGTTTAATCTGTGGATAAAACTAAGATAGACATGGTATTCAAATTTCCATCGATGCAGCACTGGTGTGAATAAATTAAATGGATCACTGTGTTGCGATTTATTGTTTTGATGAATGCTGCTTTTATTTGTGCTTGTTGTGTTTGTCAGCTTCAGTTTTTTTGTCATGTGGTGATTATTCAGAGCTCATCTTTTACTCTTATTGTGGTTTGTATGTTAAATTTTGAGATTCTGTTCTAGTATTTAATGTCTGGGTGGCTCAGTTTACCCCTTAAGCTTCATTTTCTCTGTCTGTCACTCAAGATGAAATATAAGCTGTATCTAAAGCACCTTGTATGGGTCTTCAGCAGTGGGGCTCAGACAGAAAAAGCTGCGTGATCAGTCACTGTCAGTCAAGTTTCATAAGTCTCTGTCCTCCACCCATGTGGTTTATTCTGACAGGACCTCACTCTCCATGATGCTGAAAAATACTAGAGGGGGTCATTTAGGTGCATGCTGCGTGCATTGGTGTATAATGCCCCATGTTTCATAATTTTGTATGACACCCCAGACGGAGCAGCTCTGTACATGACAGTTATGTAACATCTCAATATTGTGGTCTACTAACAGCTTCTGCCATGATGACATGAGTCTGAGGAAATTAGAAAATAAGCAGTTTCAGTGGAGCGGTTGGCCCACAAATGTACACACATGTTGCCGACAAATAGGATGTATATGTGACTGTATTGATAAACGGGCGGAAGCAAATGCAAGTGCAAGAATTGAGTTTATTCTCAGCAACTCTCAATGATGTAGACATGCAGACAGAAAACACTCTCAGGAAGAAAGCGAGGGGTCCAGTCGGGAACACAGTCAGCAGGAGTGTGTGACACAGGGACTGAGAGTGCAGGTGATAAGAGTAGTGAGAGTGGCAGCGAAGCAATCCAAAAATCCAGAGAATAGGAAACACGAGGAGAGCGGGAAGCTTCTACAACAATCTGACAAAAAAAGACGACAGACAGGGCATTTAATAGTTGACTGAATAGTTTGCAGCTGTTGCTGTTGATGGTTATCAGCGATAACACCAGAGGTGGGAGTAAGTCACTAAATGCAAGTCTCAAGTCAAGTCCAAGTCTTAACATTGCAAGTCAAAGTCAAGTCATTCTGTTTTAAGGGTCAAGTCAAGTCAAGTCAAGTCATACTCTTTGTCAAGTCAAGTCAAGTCGCATTAAAAAACAGAATTTTAGAGTATTTTTTTTCCTCAAGTCATTTCAAGTAAATAGGCACAAGTCCGAGTCAAGTCTAAAGTCACAAGGAGCAAGTCTAAAGTCAAGATCGAGTCTTTTCAGACATCCAGTCAAGTAAGTCTCAAGTCCAGAAAATTGTGACTCGAGTCTGACTTGAGTCAAGTCATATGACTCGAGTCTCCCAACTCTGGATAACACCCACACAAAACAATCAGCGCACACGAGACACACAAGACCAGAATGAGACAGCGGATCTACCAACCGTGACAGTACACATATCAAAATAAGAAAACATGAACTTATGTTTTAATTTAAAGATATTGGGACAATGTGTAGGAATTTCTTCCATCTAGCGGTAAAAATGTATTTTACATTCAAACGAATTGTGCTCTGCAGTGCCTCGCTTTTTCAAATGCGCGTGTGCATCTACAGTAGCCATTATGTACCAAAAGCAAAGGCAGGATGTCTTCTAATAGCACTTCATTGAGTGTTCAGCCTTTACACTGTTTTAAACAATAAAGTACTATATTTTGATTTATACATATTTTATACTTTGAGATTATTTGTAATATTAAACATATTAATTATTTTACGGCTATTATGCTGACTCAAACAACAACTCCAATACCAACTGTAATAATAATAATAATAATAATAATAAATGACAAAAAATAAAACCGGTTGTCAGGCAATTAAAAAATGTTTATAAATAAGACTGCACCCTGAGAAAACATGGGTTATTAGCAACAGTGTTTCTTTACCCATAGTACAACCTGAACGGAAACGTACAAATATGCAAACATACAAATATTGCTGACTTAATAACAATAAGCCCCAATAAAGACCAATAAGCGTGAAGATCTGTCTTTGATGTCACATAAATTGGTCTGTTTTCTGAGCTTCGGCTGTCCATTATTCCAGCCTGTCTGTGTTTGTTTACATGCTGAACCCCAATTAGCATTGTGTCCTATTACTTTGAAGTCAATTAGCCCGATCAATAAACTGACAGGGAAATAGAAACCGCTATGTGTTTGTCTGATTATACATTATGAGAGTTAAACAGTTATCTCATACATAAGTAGTTAATTTCAATGTATCAAATTTTAATAAAAAAAAAATGCATTTACTTTAGCGCTGCATACTTCAAAATACACTAGTGTGTGCGTGTGGCTGCCTACTTAACTATATTTTAGGGACAAACCAGAAGTCACCAAAATCTCTAAAAATCATCTCTTTAGGGTCAGCCTCATTTTAAATCTGCTTCAAAATAATGATTTTTTTCCCTTTTTTTTATGTAAAAATGCAGAAAGTTTTGTGTGATGGGTAGATTTAGGGGTAGGGTTAGTGCAAGGAGAGAGAACTACAGTATACATAGTATACAGTATAACCATTACGTCTGGAATGTCCCCATTTAGATAGTTAAGTAAACATGTGCATGTGTCCATTTGTTTGCACTCTCTTGTGCATCTCTGCCCGACTCCAACCTTCATATTGGCAGTGTATTGGGTAATAAGGTCATTCCTGAGCACTCATATTTCTTTCCTTTTAATGAGAATAGCATGTCTATGCAGATAGAGCCACGTTGTTATATGACCAACCTGGATTTAAATAACGTGTCAAACTCTGCTGTTGTTTTAGCAGGATGATGAATATGATAAAGAACAAAATTTACATTTCCCCCCTGGAAGACTAACACAGAGCTGTTGATTTATTACTGTACTGCAAAGTTTAGCAAAGCTAATTAAGGACAGCATTCCCTGGGTCAGATTTAATCAAGAGAACGTTTACAACTGCTGCTGAGGAAAGAGAAGTGCAGTGGAAATGTGTAGAATGAGGTATTACAGTGGAGCTTATGCTAACACCTAACATAGCAAACAGTGTGATTACACCTCTTAAAGTAAAACACATTTTTGATGAATGAGAGCTATTTTCACAATTAACCAGGTTAATGTTTAGGTTTAAGACCTTATGCCGCCTTCAAGTCATGTGAATTAAAGTATCATGGAGGAAGCTAATTGTAGTCGTGGTTTAGTTTTAAGTGTGAAAGTTGACTATTTTGTATGCAAGCTGGTTTAGCAGGCAGGCTGGCATGACAAAACTACACTTCTAAAGTTTGGGGTTGGATTTGATTCAACAATTTTGAAAAAAGTATTTTAGGCTCACCAAAGCTGCATTTATTTGATAAATACATGTAAATACATAAAAACATACAAAATACATTAAAAAGTAATATTGTCATACATTATTACAATTTAATATAACTCTTTTCTATTTGAATATATTTTATGTAATTTATTCATGTGATGTAAATATGAATTATCAGCATCATTACTCAGTCACATGATCCTTCAGAAATCATTATAATATGCTTCCAATATGCTTGAAGCGGCGCATTCTGGTTAGAAATTTTGTCTGACTCAAGTGACAACACCACTTGACTGGGACATATTTATTTTGTGTTTATTCTCACACCTTCAGTTCCACTAATGTTCCATAGTTCACAAATCTGTTTTTTTTTTATAATGGGAAAATCTCTTTTCATGTATTTGCAATTTTATATTATGTTGTGTTTATCAAAATAAAATTGACCCCACTTCATTGATTGTATAGGCCTATATTGAAATGTATTCTTGTAAAAACAGATGCCGTATTTAGCAGTACATAAAGAATTATATGGAAACGTATTGTATTTGCTGTGGTAGCATGACTATGGGAACTTTGGTAACGCTTCCTTTTACAGTCCAGTTACCCATGTAAATATTATGTACTTATTTTTAGTAACTACAATTACTGGGTACTAACTAGTACTAACCCTGAACCTACCCCTAAACCTAACCCTGTTCCATGTACTTACCTTATATTAGCCAGTACTTTCTAGGTAAGTACACTGTAAGTACCCTGTAAGTACTGTACTGTAAAAGGAAGCGTTACCGGAACTTTCTGCTTTTGTAGTCTGACTTATTGTTCTCCGTTTTCAGCACTTTCCCACCTGCACTGACACTGCAACACACAGCTAGAGCATATACGAAACTGCACGCTCACACAAAGGCAAGAAAATCAGGTGTGTCAGTTCTCTGTCACAAAACCAAAAATAAACCAGACTGAAGAGACAGATCCCTTACAAATAAATGCCTTTACTGTTAGTTTTGATCAATTTAATGTGTTTATTAAATACGAGTATTAATTTCCATAAAAAGAGATCATACTAAACTTTTAAATGGTAGTCTGCATCTAAAAGAACTAATAGCTCAAATAAAGCATCAGTTATAAACACCTAATCTGCATAATTATATTATTGTACTAGCACAACATTTTTATTTAAAGGGATAGTTAACTTTGAAATTAATTTTTGATATGTTTTAGCTTACCTTAAGGGCATCCAAGATGTAGGTGTCTTTGTTTCCACAGTATTTTCAATTTTGACATTTTTCAGCCCTTTAAGTGACTATTGCATATAACTTTCACTATGGTTTTTTAATTGAATTACATGCAATCATTATGTAATATTCCATTCGGAAAATAAACAAAAAAACAGCTTAGTATTATCAGTTTTTTTTCTCTTTTCTAATAAATATGACCTTGTAGTAGCTCACTTCGTAAGTGCAATAACTCCAACATGACTTGAACTAACACCAAAAAAATAGAGAGCGAGAAAGAAAGTGGGGGTGTTGTCACTGCCCAGTAACCCTCCCATAAGGAGTTTTGAAATAAACTCTCTTTATTAATAATAGAAAGTGCAAAACCCTGGAAATACAGTGTCGTTCAACACTTAAAGTGTTCGGATCACTCCCACGGCTTATTGAATAATTTATGAAACAAGTGAGATCTCCCTTCTATCTCACTCACTGATAATTCAAAAGGTAGTGCTATTGGAAGCAATTATTAGCTCCTTCTGTTATTATAGTTTTTCTTTTGTGCAGTTTTGACAACCTGTGAATCTCAGAGCAAAGGCAACCTTGAGTCTTAGATGCTTGTAATGATGTAAATTCTTACCACAGTAAATGAACGAATCTGAGCGAACCTTTGCGCAAACTGGTTTTATTGCTTCTCAAAATAGCCGGAAAGGTCAAGACAAAGAGGGGATCAGTGTGGATATGAGGTTTCACTCTGAAGCAGTCCCAGTTTGCCTTTTTCCAAGAACCATCATTTAATATCCAACTGAAATGTGGTTTGACATATTTGGCTGGAAAGACAAAAAGCAATAAGATGTGAGACAGATGGAGAGACACAGCAGCCTTTTGGGAAACAGAGCTCTGAACGACTCAAAATAACAGCTTAATCACATTTAATTAAAATTCAATATTACAATTCACGCTAAATAAGTTTTAATTTGTTCACACATTTAATTGAGTTTTAGAGGCAGGGAACACAATGAGTTATAATAAAGCACAAATAGCACAATACAAATTCCATTATAATAAATTAAGAAGAAAAAATAAATTAATTAATAACTCAAGCGTGCATAGGTCAGACCCCTTCTAGTCTTTGAATACCAGAACAAGACAAAGATCGCTACAGAAAAAGGCAGCACTATTCTTGTAGGGTTCTATTTGCATTTTGAGCAGTTTTAAGATATTGAACCTGTTTTGTTTTGTTTGTTGTTGTTTTTTTTTGCATTATTTTTGATTTTGTAGATAGAACCTTTTTCTTTCAACATAAAAAAAACATCATATAATGTAAATAAGTTGCCACAGAACATGAATATGTAAATAACTCAATTTGGACAAAAATGTGACAAAATTGTGGGAATTATGTTATTTCTAGGCTCTTCTTTGTGTTGAAGCTGACTGCAATACTGAGTGCAGACATGTAAATTAATGACTCATCCATGTGACATTTAAACCAGTGTTCTTATTGCTAACTAAAGCTATTACAAATTGTTTAAATAAAATGTAAATATTGCATTAAAACTACATTTTAAAAAATAGAAACGTTGACAGGTCAACTAACTGAAAAAAATATGCTAAAAGTAAATATAGGTAACACTTTTGTTCTGTTTGTTCTGTTCTTCACTTCCTGCTCAGCTACTGTTCGGACGCTCCTGCTTACTGCTCCGCGCTTTGCACTATCGCTTTTATATTTTTTATATATTTTATCTCCTTTTCACCTAATTTTAACTTCAGCAAATCAGCACAGTGCTCTGACGCTTGGATTACTTAAAAGTACTTCACACTTTTATTCAACCAGCCTCTCACTGCTTACATTCCGGGGAAGAGAAAACACAACTCCCAACATTCATAAGGATAAGAAAATGCCTCTTCTGGAATCTACTTGCTGCCCTAACTGCCACAGACTTTTACAAAGGATTGCAGTTCTTGAAACAAAGTTAAATACGGGACCGACAAACCAGACGGAACGCACAACAGAGCTTCGTCATGGACGCCCTCAACACACAGCCGGTGAGTCCCATGAATCTAGTTCTCCTCGACAGGCTATACTGACTGTAGAGAAACGAGCCGATCGACTTACAAATCGATGGCACAAACAGGGAGCGAGACCCAAAGGCACTCGAGACATCAGATTGTCACGAGCACCACATATTTCAGCAGTAGCATCATCTACCCCAGATATGACTCTGACAAGGATTGCAACCACTGGTCTCCTACCACCACCTATACATCTTGAGAACAGATTTGAAGTGTTAATGAATGAGGAATCCCTAAATTTGATGAATGTGATCGAACACAGACTGAGTCAGCCTGTAGCTAACACTGATGCAAGCCGGCGCTCAAGGTCGAGCAGACAGCGGCACTCAACTCAGAGCACAGCCGGGCCCAGGACTCTGATAGTGGGCGACTCCATAATCAGAAACATTAGTAGCAGGGATACAACTACGTGCTGCCTTCCACAAGCAACAACTTCTGATGTAAACAGGGAACTTCAGAACATTCTTATGAAACATAAGACTGCAAATCGACTCATCGTTCATGTGGGGAAAAATGATATTCATAAAGAGCAGTCGGAACTCCTAAAGAAGGATTTCAATGAACTTTTTGAATCACTTAAAAGACTGAACGTTGAAACATTCATCAGTGGACCACTCCCAGCAAGAGGAACAAACAGGTTTTCACGGTTGCTTGGGCTAAACACATGGCTGCAAAAAACCTGCAATATAAAAGGAGTGAACTTTATTGACAACTTCAATCTTTTCTGGAGTCAGAGGCAACTGTTTCAACGGGATGGCAACCACCCAAACAAACTTGGTTCAAGAGTGCTAAAGGACAATATCTACTTCTCCCTCCATCATCCTTCTGCAGTGTGTGCCAATCCATTCAACCTGAATGGCACACATACACCTGGACACAGTATGAATGACCACAGGACTTCAATTCAGCACCTGAATGGATATATTGTTGACACATCACACAAGGACAATGATAACACCACTCCGCCACAACAACCTCTGCTCACGGATACAATCTCAGCAGAGCCCTGCCCACAGAGCTCACCACAGTCAGACTATGACATATCAGAACTGCTCCAAGATTCAACACCCAAGGACGACTTTCTGGAAAACAGCCAGGGACACCAGGACAGCATTGTACAGCCTCCAATAACACCAGAGCAACAGCCCATCTCACCTGACACGTTATCACTCTCTCCAGCATCTCCACTTCTGTGTTTCTCAGAGAAAATGGAACAACTGGTGTCTGCTGGAACCAGACTATCCCACTCTTTTGCTGCAAGCCCCCAAATACCAACCAAAAAACGGCAGGCCCCACAACCACCAAAGCCTGCGGGCCCAGCTCGCCCTCCTCCTCCCCCTCCTCCTCGAAGAGCTCTTCGGCCTCTGCCACAGCGCCAGGGCCCACACCCTCCTCCATCGGCTCCGAGGTGAACCAAAAACAACTGATACCAGCTCTAAGTGATGTATATCGGTTCCTCGCTATGAAAACAATAACTTTATCAAATGTTTACAAAACAAGCGGGAACCCAGTGTGCCTGAATCTTTTTCTATTGCTGTTCATTTACATGATAGAAAATCTAAGGCCTTCAACAGCCGTACAGCAAACCCATCTAATCTGGTGCCTATTCCACGCCAAACTAAGATTGCTGTGGGGACAAAAAGTAAGACTATTAAATTAGCACTTTTAAACATCCGCTCCATTAATAATAAATCACTTCTAGTCAATGACTTAATAACCACATACAACCTGGACTTCATGTTTCTAACTGAAACTTGGCTAGAAGACAGCTGTAGTGCAACGGTCCTAAACGAAACATCCCCTCCAAATTTTACTTATATGAGTGTCTGCAGAGCGGGTAAGAGAGGCGGGGGCTTAGCTGTTCTTTTTAAAGATGTTTATCAATGTAAGCAAATATCATTTGGGAATTACTCCTCTTTCGAATATCTGGGTATTGTGTTAAAAGGTGCTCCTCGTATCTTACTTATCATTGTTTACAGGCCTCCAAAATACTCTTCAGCCTTTGCTGAGGATTTTACAGAACTGTTATCAACAATTGCCTCTGAGTTTGACTGTTTTGCCATTGCTGGAGATTTTAACATTCACATAGATAATGCAGAAAACAATATGGCAAAAGAAATCAAAACTGTTTTAAAAACTTTTGATCTGACACAGCATGTACATGGTCCCACACACAATCGTGGACACACTCTAGATTTACTTATCAGTACGGGTTTAAACATCTCATCGATTGTTATTAAGGATGTAGCACTGTCTGATCATTACTGTATTTTCTTTGATATATTGATCTCTCCTGCCATTGAAGCTAGAGCTGTGTCTGTCAAAAAGAGATGCTTAAATGAAAACACTGGTGTGCTATTTATGAAGGCTATATCCTTAAAACCAAGCATATCTGCCGACTCCGTTGATTTTCTCCTTGATTCTTTTAACTCAAAAGTTAAGAGTGTAATTGATGATATTGCTCCTGTGAAAGTCAGGAAGAATAATGGTAGACAAAAAGCACCTTGGAGAAACTCAACAGCAGTGCAGAATATGAAAAGACAATGCAGAAGAGCAGAACGCATGTGGCGGAAGACAAAACTTGTAGTCCATTATAACATCTACAAAGACAGCATCCACGCTTTCAATAGGGAACTAGGCAAAGCTAGACAGACTTTTTTCTCAAATATTATAAACAGCAACTTAAACAACACACGCACTCTTTTTGCTACTGTAGAGAGACTGACAACCCCCCCAAGCAAGATTCCCATAGAAATGCTCTCAGAAAGGAAATGCAGTGAGTTTGCTTATTTCTTCTCTGAGAAAATCAATAATATCAGAAAGGTGATCAGCACATCCTTGAGTTGCTCTGGGGTCAGGCAGATCAGACCACAACCTGAGAAATTAGTAACTATGTCTGATTTCGAAGAAATTGATGGAACAATTTTGGTCGAAACTGTACAGCACCTTAAAACATCAACCTGCGCCCTTGACACACTTCCCACATCTTTTTTCAAAAATGTGTTACACAGCTTAGAAGCAGATCTCCTAGAAGTGGTAAATGCCTCACTTCGCTCTGGGAGTTTTCCGAACTCCCTGAAAACTGCAGTTGTCAAGCCCCTCCTGAAAAAGAGCAATCTGGATAAGACCATCTTAAGTAATTATAGACCGATCTCAAATCTTCCTTTCATAGGCAAGATCATTGAAAAGGTTGTCTTCAATCAGCTGAACAAATTCTTAAGCTCAAATGGATACTTTGACAATTTTCAATCTGGTTTCCGATCGCATCACAGCACAGAGACAGCGCTCATAAAGATAATAAACGATATTCGCTTAAATACTGACACAGGCAAATTATCCGTGTTGGTACTACTCGACCTCAGTGCTGCATTTGACACTGTCGATCACAACATACTTCTTGACAGGCTGGAAAACTGGGTGGGGCTTTCTGGGATAGTCCTAAAATGGTTCGGGTCATACTTAGAAGGGAGAGGTTATTTTGTGAGTATAGGAGAACATAAGTCTGAGTGGACATCCATGACATGCGGAGTCCCTCAGGGCTCGATTCTTGCGCCACTCCTATTCAACCTGTATATGCTCCCAATGAGCCAAATAATGAGAAAGAACCAAATCGCTTACCACAGCTATGCAGATGACACACAGCTCTACTTAGCCCTATCGCCTAACGACTACAGCCCCATTGACTCCATGTGCCAATGCATTGATGAAGTAAATGGTTGGATGTGTCAAAACTTTCTTCAGTTAAACAAAGACAAAACTGAAGTCATTGTGTTTGGAAACAAAGATGAAGTTCTCAAGGTGAATGCATACCTTGACGCTAGGGGTCTAACAACTACAAATCAAGTCAGGAATCTTGGTGTGTCTCTAGAGTCAGACCTTAGTTTCAGTAGTCATGTCAAAGCAATAACTAAATCAGCATACTATCATCTGAAAAATATTGCAAGAATTAGATGCTTTGTTTCCAGTCAAGACTTAGAGAAACTTGTGCATGCTTTCATCACCAGCAGGGTGGATTACTGTAATGGCCTCCTCACTGGCCTTCCTAAAAAGACCATAAGACAGTTGCAGCTCATACAGAACGCTGCTGCCAGGATTCTGAGCAGGACCAGAAAATATGAACACATCACACCAGTCCTCAGGTCTTTACACTGGCTGCCAGTTACATTTAGGATTGATTTTAAAGTATTACTACTGGTATATAAATCATTCAATGGGTTAGGACCTCAATATATTGCAGATATGCTCACTGAATATAAACCCAACAGATCACTCAGATCATTAGGATCACATCAGCTAGAAATACCAAGGGTTCACTCAAAGCATGGAGAGTCTGCTTTTAGCTATTATGCCAGCCGCAGCTGGAACCAGCTTCCAGAGGAGATCAGGTGTGCTCCTACACTAGTCACATTTAAATCCAGACTCAAAACACATCTGTTTATCTGTGCATTTACTGAATGAGCACTGTGCCACTGTTCGTCCGACTGTTTCTAAATTGTTTTAATTGTTTTATTTTTATCAGTATTTTTATTTTTTATTCTAAACTGTTTTAATTATTCTGATTTCTTTTGAATATTTTAATTTCTTCTATGTAAAGCACTTTGAATTGCCATTGTGTATGAAATGTGCTATATAAATAAACTTGCCTTGCCTTGCCTTGTTTTGTCTGTTTTCATTGAGTTCAACTTCTGTTTGCTCAGTTGGTCCAGCTTTTCCATGCTTTTCTTTGTTACACCTCATTCACCTGTTGCTTGTTAATTAGCTCAATTAGTTCCTCCCTGTTTGGTTCAGTTCTTTCTCCCTGTCTCGTCTATGTTGGATGGTTGTTTTCTGAGTTCCTCTGCCTGTTTCTTGTGTGTTTTTCCTGGAGTTATCCTTTGTCTTGTGCTTTATTGATACAGCTTTTCCGTGACAACAATAATGTTCCATTTGTCAATATTACCCTCTGGGGTCTAAGGTGTTTTTAGGCTTCTTGAGATGTTTGGACATGCACTGACATTTGTGCTTTTTTCAGTTGCTTAGAAACATATTAATGGCACAGATGAAGTTACATAGCCTGGCATGTTAGACCTACATCAAAATGTTAGGTCTGGGAACTCATGATTGACAGGGCTTAATCTGAAGGGCGGGATAAATGGTTGTCTTTCAAATTCTCTCTGCACACAATTGGATAGCACTAAAACCAATCAGAGCAATGAAGAAGGTGACAGCTGAGTCCCATGCGTTTTCCCACCAGCGGAGCAAGTTGATATATTAATCTTTTACCGTATCCAGTCAGCAAAACTCAAAACACATATTTAAAAAACAAAAATAAAATAAATTACTCAAGTGCCGTTCTTTGTTCTGGTTTCGAAGAAAAGCCTAATTTCAAATCATCCAGAGTAGCGGTCAAAGCCAAATCAAAAGACAGCTGTTCGCCAGCAGCAGCCATTTTTTGTTTTCAAGTAGCAGTGAACCGTCGCAACTCTGTCTCGTCATTATGTTAAGCCCGCCTATCGACTCTATACGCGATGTGATTGGCCTGACCAGAGTTTTGTTTTTCCAGCCTAAATGTCTATGGAGAGTTGCTAGACCACACTGGCTGCAAAATATTTTTTGCTGCTGCTAGGTGCATCTAGATTTCTAAGCTAGAAATTACACTCTATTTAGCACAAACAGAGCTACCATAATATGTTAGCAACATGTATGTACATGTTTGTATTTTTGAGGGAATATTGTTTATGCATGGTTATTGACTAAAAATAACTCAAATGTAAGTTTCTGAAATAACGCCACAAAACACACAAATATCTGTCCACAAGACTGATTGATGTTTTTGCTTCAAAATGATCTGAAAATCATCTCTGCCTAACCATTCACATAAAACAAGATTGTTTTAAAGGGGTCATGAACTGGCTTTTTAAATTGTATTATATTGTTGTCTGAGGTCAACTTATGACATTCGCTTGGTTTTTACATTCAAAAACATCCAAATGAATAAGTAATAGGCTATTTTCTACCCTAATTTTGAGCCTGAACTAAAAACGCTTGGTTTTTATGGGCGTCTCGCACTGAAGACATGAAAGTAAACACCCACTGCTGTGAGTGGATAACAGTTTTTGCATAATATAATGAGTTTCGATTCACCCAGTTCGGTGCACGCAGGGGAAATTGTTCTGAAAACGTCCAATGTTGTAAAATGGCAACCAGAATGCAACCTGGAACGTCATGAAAAATAAAGTTTAACCATGCAGTCTTATTTGAATCCAGAGGAAGCTAATGCAGTTTCTTCCACGTCTTCTTCCACAACCAGGTAGGGCTGTAGTCAAGACCACCTTTGTCGAGTCCAAGACAAGTCCAAGACCAGGACTAGTAGAATCCAAGTCAAGACCGAGTCCAAAGAGGTTCGAGTCCAAGTCCAGACCGAGTCCAAAAAGGTTAGAGTCCGAGTCACGACAGAGTCCAGGACTAGGAAAAAAAGTCTTCAGGGCCTGAATTTCATTTTTGCCAAACAAAATTTTAAAATTTATGTTGCTTAAATGTTTGTGCTCATTGCATTTTTTACAATGGGGTAATGTTGTTAAGAATTTACACAACACAAGGCTTGATTTAAATAGTCAATTAAATTGAAAAAAGTTACACAAATAAATACAATAAAGATACAAATAAAGACAAATAAAGAGAAATGTTTTTGAATAGGTCTACACTAGTGTTCATAGACAGAAACTGAATAAAGTAATCAAATGGAAAATAACACTGGATAGTATTTTAGTCCTGAATAAATTAAACACATAGGCTAATCCTGATTCCTTTAACTTAAAGCTCTCTTTTCTTGTTTTGACGACAAAATTAATGAACGACACATATGGTTGCTGTCACTTTAAGAGCTAAGAGCATAGATTCTCTGTTCATACTGGCATGCGTTTTATGCTTATTAAAGACAAAACCGACTATGTTTAGACCATTATACTCACGAAGACCGAAATTGACACGATTTGAGTGTTAAAGCAATATAGCTAATCCGTGAAAAATAACTTTTGTTACTGGCCAGCTGTTCTTGAGGCGGATTTTCAATGAATGTGCGCATAGTCATCCCAGAGAGCGCGCAAGGACTGATAGTTTAAAATTACTTGAATGTTAAACTGGTAAGACTTAAAAAGACGTGCAAATGTTAAGCTTTATTCACGATGCACTACTGGCTCGAATGCAAGTGAATATTCCGTCATGTCCCGACTCCTGAACGCGAGTGTGTATTATTGCGGCAGCGCTTGATGCGCCTTCCACAACACATGAGAGAAGAGAAGACGCGGCACCGCTGAACACTCACGCGGTTTGTGAAATTGCGTCTGGCAGATAGTTATTAAAAGAATGATTTGATTTTATAATCTGTGTGGATTACGATTGCGGGAATATCCCACATTATAAATGGGAGACCTGCGGGAATCATTAGAATTGTGCGCAACACCCAGTAACTATAGTAACAGCATGAGAAGACGCGCTCCGTTGTAGTGAGCACTTGGTCGGTTAATTTGGGCATTTTCTAAGTTAACGTTACCCTGATAGGCTAGTAATAAATGAACACGCATACAAAAATGTTGGACTTGAGTCGAGACCAAATGCCATATTTGGCAAGACCAGTGGCCGAGACCGAGACAAGTCCGAGTCCAAATACCAGCGAGTCCGAGACAAGTCCGAGACCATAGAAAAACGGTCTAAAGTTCGGACTTGAAGTTCAAGACCGAACTCGAGTACTACAGCCCTGCAACCAGGCACTGCACAATATTTTGTGTTGCTTGGTAGCTCGAATCCAGTTTGTCATCACGAGGTAGGAATCTATGTTCTTTAGCTATGCGTGTAATGCACAAATCGGTGGGCGGGGCTAAACCAGCATAGGCGTTGATCTTCTTCTGCGGGGGTGGTGTTTTATCCTCTTTGACATCATAGTTCCCCACTTTGAAAAACGAGTCGTTTGCTGAGGCTGGTGTCAATAAAAACTTTTATTGGACTAACAAGGATGCTTTCAGTTCTGAAACTTATTGGATATTCTTATAATATGATGACCTCTTAGATGTCAAAAGCACAAGGAAAATTTGATTTCTCAGTTCATCACCCCTTTAAATTGTGAAAAACATTTTTTTTTTTTGGAAAGGCAATATGTGAATGTGCGTAAACGGACCAACCCAAATCTCTCATCATCTCTCTCTCCCCGGCTCTGCTTATATACTGGATCCTCTTGCCACTGATGTGGAGCAGCTGGTAAGTCCCATCACCTAGATCAGGACAGGGAGGAGCACAGGAAATTGGACAGAACATATAACAAAAACTACAAGTCTCAAGAGGCCGGTCAAATGGCAGCACACACAAACAATACATCAATTAATGACACTTACACATTATTGCAAATCACAAATGCCTATGTCTTGTGACGTAACACAATGAACTATTGCATTTCTTGATAAATACTAACATATATTAATTAATACATTATTCACATAATAAATGTTTTGGTCATTGTTAGTTAATGCTAGTTAAATAATGGGACCTTATTTTATAGCGTTATCCATGATCTCTCTCAATTATCGATTTTGATTAGCTGGAAGGTATGCATTAAAACCTTAATCCACAGTTCCAGTTAGTTTAATCACTGGCACCTATTATGGAAAATTCACTTTTACATGGTGTTTGAACATAAACGTGTGTTGGCAGTGTGTGAGCAAAACCACCCTAGAATGATAAAAATGCACCTAGTGTTTTTTTTTTTTACAATCTCAATAAATCATATGCACCGTCTTTGAACGAGCTGTTCTAAGATTCAGCGCTTTGTGACGTAGAATTGAGCAAGGGGGTTGATTGACAGTGTAGTTGTGGCATAGACCCCGCCTCGTGACTACTGTACACCAGCCTCCATTGTTTCAATGACAGTCGGTAATGTCTCTTGGAAACATAAGTGTTCTGTTGTGGGATAATCCTGTTGTGGGCTAAAAGTTAATTCTCAACTGTGGATTGTCATCTACTGTTCGCGATCCAACGTCACCTCCAGTAACGGTAAGTGTATTTTATGATTTTTGAGCAAATAGTCTTTTCAGTCAATGTCAGCCAATTCAACAACAAATGCGTCTAAAGTTGTTGTCGTCGTCGTAGGATGCCTAATATGTATAGAATTTAAACCTGGTTTGTATAGTGTGTAACCACACATTTATAAATATATATATATTTTGAAAGATATTGTATTAAAAACTGCATATATGTTCTTGTGCTGTAAGTTAGTTCTGTGAACTAACTTACTCCAGAAAAAGTTCACATAAATGGGGAGGCAGAATGCACACCATGTTTATTTTCTTAATTTTACAAAAAAAGAAAAAAAAACTATTTTATTTCGATTATAGGTGGGCACATAAAAAGTAGACATTAAACAGTTTATTTTTACATATTTCTTAACTCTGTATGACCAGAAATGTTGCAATAGTTTAAGTCTATTTTTCTGCTATGTGAAAAAAATCTTCCGAAATGTATGTATGTATGTAAATGTAAATGTATTTTTCCACGGCAGCTCCTGAACGGAAGCCCGTGTTTTTCCCTTGGGCTTGGCTCCTCAGCAAAAAACTAGTGTGGAATCGCAACAGCTTCTTGTTAAATACCCGAGAGGATGAGCGAGAGGATTTGTTGGCTGCCTGGGTATCCAGAGCCCGGAGAAGTGTGTACTGAGTCCATGAGGGTCAGACGCAAAAGAGATGGAACATACATCTGACCCTCAGGACCTCCTGGCGGAGCAGGTTCAGTTCTGAGTGGCATCTGTCTCGGTTTAAACCCTAGTGATAAGCCGTAACCAGCGCAGTCTCATTCCATCCGCAGTTGGCTGCGAGTGTGCGAAATCACAATGCATACTCCGAAACCGAGGAATTTTCTTGGCGTAGACGAAATAACTGATCATGAATGGATAGGGCATTAGGAGCTTGAGCGAATACTTCTCTGAAATGAGCCGTGAAATTAGCCAGGGTTTGCGTTACCGACCCTTTCACGTCGTATTGTATTTATAGGTCACCGGGTTCAGGTTATTTATTGATTGGATGAAAAATATGTTTTCGATAGCAAATAGCAATATACTATTCATTTGTGGAGATTATAATATAGATTTGATAAATCCAAATAAACATAAAATAACGGATTAATTTGTGACAGTCAGTGTGCAATGGCCTTAACCCTATGTCATTAGCATTCACAACCTGGTCTAACAGGATTCAAAATGTCAATGTCAAACAATTACAGTTCACTTAGTTCACTCAGTGTCACACGAACCACCGCAGCTTGGCATGTAACAGTGTGTAACAGTAACAGACAGTAATTGTATAGCTCTGTTAAAGGTGTCATTTAAAAAAAAATAAAGCCTACTGGTAACATCCACAATGGAGTGGGGACAAAGCCCAGTAGCCCACCACCCGTACCAACTACCACTCGGAGGAGCTACACCGAGGGAGCACCACGAGGATGGACACAAGATAAAGTAAATGAGTTGTCTTTATTACATATTAAAACATACTTAAAATAGCATCGGCATGGAAGACAAAACTCTTTCTATTCTTCCAAGCGACCAAGGAACCCCGGCTGCTCAACACCCAAGGGTCTTCAGACTCAGAACAACATGAAGGACGGATTTTCTCTATTTCCTCAGGACGGTGGTGAAGCCCAGAAGACTCGGACTAAGAGAATCTTCAGGTGAGTGGCTCAGAGCAGCGTAAGTGATGGTCTCTCTATTCCCTCAGAACAGCGGTGGAGTTCAGGATGCTTGGACTAAGAGGATCTTCAGGTGAGTAACTCAGAGGGGCGTGCGTGACTGGCTTTCTCCATTCCCTCAGGACAGCAGAGCTCAAGGTGCTCGGACTGAGAGGATCTCCAGGTGAGTAACTCGGAACAGCAGGAAGAGCGAGCTTCTTCAGGTGGAGTTCAGAATGAACAGACTACAAGGGTATCTGAGTTTATTCAGATAAGTAACTCGGAGCAGCAGGAGTGACTGGCGTTCTCCGTTTCCTCTGGACAGCGGTGGAACTCAGGATGAGTGACTCAGAACAGCCGAAGGGTCTTCGATGAGTGACTGGCTTTTTCTATGTATCTTCAATTTGGAAGTCGGTTGGCACCTGCACACATCTATACACACAGTCAATTGGTAGAACTTCCCCACCCCACACACAGGGCTGGATGATCCCAGGGAAGATTTGGAGCGAAAAGAATATTTCAAAATTCCTCACACTTGTGTATACATCAAGCCCTCTACTATTCCACACGTGAACACTTCAACTCGTAAGCATTGCAATTCCACAAATACCTCACAGTGGGTTTAAGCCTTCACTCCATTTCACCTGGGTCATTCCACCAACAGTTCGTACAGTCAGCATGATCTTCACACTCATGATGACAATCTTTTTGCCAGCCAGCTTTGGTATCCTCCCTCGCTCACTCCCTTCTGCCTTGTACTTCGCGTCCTCCTGTCCCCTCGAATATGCATTCAATAATTAATAGTTAATAATTATTCATATGGTTTTGGACCAGATAACCATACAATTTTACAGGAATACATAAAATCTCCAGATAAGGGATGATATGTATATTACCTACATCTGATGCATGTGTATCTCGGCAACCAACCACAAATTGTTCTGGTTTGCAACAGATTGTACTGGTTTGCATAGATCACTTGCCACAGACAGGTAAAAATTAGCTCAGTTGTATATCAATATTTAATCATATCGAATTATAATTAAACATTAATATGTCAGTTTGGTCTATCTTGTTTACTCTGACGATATTCCTGTGAATTAATTTGTGATCTTGCAATGTACTCGTCCAGCAAGCGATAATTTTTAATTCTCGTACAGGAATAATTTAAAAGGCAGGAAAGGGAGTTCTGGCCATGAAAATAACCTTTCCGTTTTACAAAATAACCTGTTAAAGTATTAAAGCTAGTAGCTAAGATAGCGACATTAAAGGGACCCGGATAGGAGCAAAAAGGCAGTAAATCAATCAAATGAATATAATGAATTTAATAAAGGCAGAACTACATACAGTTGCTAATGTTACAGAAAACTACAACTTTACACAAAATAAAATCTAATTCCACAGGAGAGGGGACAAACAAAGTTACATGACGAAGGCAGACGAGGACAAGACGGAAGAGAGGGGGAAGACAGCGCGTCAACATACTTTAAAGGATGCAGATCACGCCCCTTCCGGAGCAACCTTAACCAATGAGATTCAGCAAAACTCTGGCGCGAAGGCTTTGTCTTGTCGATATATCTTATTTACGACAGGATGAGAGTCTTAGGGCCAATCTCATTTCTCTGTCTTACCCCTTCCCCTACCCCTTTGTCTGCGTCTTCCCCTTGCCCCTCGATACTGAGTGAAAGGGGGAGGGGTGAGAACGTTCCTCTAAGAAATGAGACACCACTTGATAACCGTTTGCGTCATCTTCCCTTGCCGCTAGCTAGCTGCTACGTCAACAGAGTCATACCGGTGTACAGTAAACAAACGAAGATGCTGTCGTCTCAGGTTTTGCTATCAATTGCCTGGGCTCTCTGTATCTTTGCACGCTTGGGTGCCATCCGGCAAAGACATCGTAGAAGAAGATTGTTACTCAGACGCAAACGACTGCTCATGGATCAAATGGTACGTATGTTTCATTGTATTTAACCGCGGCGCCGACACAATAGCTAAGCAAAACATTAGCAACCGGCTAACGTATATGTTGTTGTAGCTATGATCTGAGGAAAACACACGCATTTTTATTAGGGATGCACAATATATCGACCATATATCGATTATATATGTCGATTTTTTTTTCAAAAACATTGATGCGTTAATTAAGAACTAACGTTATATTGTTATCATTTAGCCCAATGCTATCCAATGATTTGTTTGCATTATTTAGGTATTTTATTTTTTGAGAACACTTTACAAAAGGTCTCATTTATTAGTGCATTAACTATCATGAACGAGAGCAATAGCCTTTGTTATTGTTAGTTAATAAAATATCTGTGTTCAAGTTAGTTCACAGTGCATTAACTAATGTTAACAGATACAAAATGAAAAGAATTAACTTTACCGGTATTGGCCAAAATGTTCACATCGGTGCATCCCTAATTTTTAGCCATGTATGTGTTAATTTTATCATGTACTCAGTTGTTATGATAGTGACTTTGCTTCATAACTGAGGGTATGAGAGTAGTTATGTGTATGGTTTACTGGGGAGGGTAGATGTAATCTTTTTGACTTGGCCCATTAAAGGTTTTAACATGTTTTTTTTGTTTGTTCCTCCAGGCTGATCGTCCACCTATGTACTGCAGAGTGGATGCGACTGTGCCCATCTTGCGCTTATGGTTTGATGAAGAGGCTGAAGGAAGGTTCCTGGACATCTTCGTGGGTTACCCAGGGTCAGTTCATGACACGCGTGTGATGAAAAACAGCTCCTTTTACACATAAGGACGTTACCCCCACCAGGATACATTATTCTGGGTGATGGTGGGTACCCGTGCCTCCAGACCCCAATATGCCTGCTCACACCATACAAAGAGCCAGTACGTGGACGAGTGCAGCAACGCTTCAATTACCGCCAATCAAAGGCACGCAGCATAATTGAGCGGGCCTTTGGGGTAATGAAAACAAGGTGGAGGTCAACTCTCTTCCGGGCACTGGAAGTCAAACCTACCTTTGCACCTCAGGTTATCGCTTCATGTGCATTCTTACACAATGTGTGCTTGGACAATGGGGACACACTGGATCCTGACGAGGATATCGCCAGGGACGATCTTGACCCCCATCCTCCCCATGATCTAATGGCATTCAACGAAGCCTCAGGGAATGCTGCACGAGACGCACTGGCTGCCCAAGTTTCTGGGGATGTGCAGGCCACATGAAGAGACATGTTGCACTGTTGATTTTCATGAGAATTGTATATATGTAATATATTTAAGAATTTCATAGTATTTTAATATTGTTCTTCTATTGTCTTGCCCCAATTTATAAACCGTTGGCATTCATGTGTTTGTATTTTTGTATAAATGTTATTGTTTCATTTTTTTATTGCACTTTTTTTTTAAACAATAGCCTAAGAACTAAGAAAGGAAGTATTTAGGCATGTTCTTACCTTGGTAAAAAAAAATTGTTCCAGGAGTGGAGTGGAGTGTAGTGGGATTTCTACAATTGTTTGCAATAAATCTTTTAAAACACACTACATATGGTGACTATGCTTCATATTACTGTAAAATAAATACACATCTAGAAAAGCCTTTTTATAAGAACCACATTTATTGCTCAACAGCAGTAAATATTACAACATGTAAATATAGCAATAATACATATTCAAATAGAATTTATATAAACTCTTAAAACATTAATATATGAAATTAATCAGGCCTATGTAACAGTTGTGCAATTGAACAGGTAATTTTTAGAACAATAATACATACTCAAATGTAAACAAAAAAATAATAATTTAATATGTAAACAGTTGTGCAATTGAACAGGTCATTTTTATAACAATAATACATACTCAAATGTAAACTAAAAAAATATATATTTAATATGTAAACAGTTGTGCAATTGAACAGGTAATTATTTTCACATCTTATCAATCATTCTTTCAAAGAGGTCTAAAAACCGCTGTGTCTTCGCCTCACTCTCTTCGTGGCGCCTTTGCTCCTGAAGGGCCTCCTCCATCAGGAACTCCATAATGGGATTGGACCTCCTTCTGGATGTGATGGCACTCGCTGCTGCTGCTGGGGTACTGGTTAGCATTCTACTGGTTCCTGTGTCAGGTGTCCAGGATGCCTCTGAGGAGGAGGGCTCCACAATATCCTAAAAAAAAAAAACCAAGGCAAATGTTACTTTTTAGAAGCTTTCAGTAAATATCTCTTTAAGAAATTTAAAAAGAATGTTTACGAATCTGATGTTAGTGGAATTCATGAAAGTGCTGAATTACGTAAATGATTAGCCTCACCATGAGGATTGTCATGGGATCCTCTGCTTCCGGTTGGAATGATGCCACGACCACAGGGGTGTCCATCGCAGGTCGGGCACCCAAAACCTCGTGCATGTCTCCAAAGTACTGCCATGTAGCAACAGTGACCTCACCCTGGTCTGTCCCTGAGCCAGTTTTTGGAGTCCTCAATTCCTGACACACACAAACACACACAGAAAATCAACCAGCTAGTTGATATATTCATTAGGCAATTGGAAATTAGTTAAAAATTAACATCATATACCTTGTATTTTTGTTTTAAATTCTCCCATTTTTTGGAAGCCTGCTGTCCTGTCACTTTTCCCTCTAAGCCAATCTCTTTCACAAATGTCCTGCATCACAACCGACAGCTCAAACACTCAGCATTTTAAACACAACATAGAAATTAAATTTCAGAAAAAACAGACGCAAGATTATGATTGAACGATGAATTACTCACTCCCATTGTTGTTTGGCCATTGTTTTGGACTTCATGAACTCTTTTTCATTATCAGCCCTGAAGCGGATGAGTCGCCGAGTCTCCTCAGGTGTCCCTGGGGGTAAAGGAATACGTTACCGTTAACTTGCTAGGTGAATCACGTAGGTAAGCTAACTAGCTCTACCAACCAGTCCACCGGTAAAATCAGGAATAGTAATGTTAAGCAAATTCGATTCACACTGATTTTCACCTAAAAAACATTATGAACTGTCATCTCAAGGATTATCCGATAGCTCAGCTTGACAAATAGCGCATAGCTACTGTTAGCGAACTTACCGATTCAAAACAAAAACATTAACGTTACAATTAAAACCGCTTGAACAACATTTTATTCAACATTTTATTAAAAAGTATCATAAAACACGAGTGTCATAATACTTACATTTGTGCGACTCCTTGACGGTTCGACGTTCAGCCATGACTAAAAAAAAATTTGCCGGCACTCTTGTTACCCCTCACTTTCAAGTGTGGTCTGCCGCAGACTTCGTTTCAAGGGCTATGTAGCCCTACACCTTGGCCCTAGCCCTTAATCATAATGAGAATTGGGACACCCCTTCCCCTCACATGAACGCGCAAAACCGAGGGGAAGGGGTAAGAGTAAGGGGTAAGACAGAGAAATGAGACGCAGCCTTAGTCTTTTTAACTCCAAAGATGGAAAACACAGTAAACTATATTTTACTGGATATTTCTATGCATATTGTACTCCACGCCACACACATTCTGGAGATATCAAGAACACTATGTAACAGTTAAAGGAATACAGTTATATTTAAAATGCAGAATGAAGGTATTTGTAATTAACTTTATGCTATGATAAAATCATAGTTGCCGTATACTAATGCTTGATATTTAATCATAATAATTGTATAAGCTAAACAACCAATGCCTCTACAATTATTTGGTCAAATGATAACGTTTTGTTTAGGATGTTATGTACTTTTTTTAACAATGTGTGCAGTGATGGACAGCACATAATGTGTTAATTTAATAGGTTTAAACATATTTGTGCTAACCTTTCTGACATATTTAGAGCTTTTTTAATTCACCACATTATTAATTGCATTTATTCTATTCCAAATAGAAATTTTTGTAACAAAAAAATCAGGAATGCTCATAATACTGTTATGCCATAGTTTGCTCCTAAAAACCTTTTTTTTCATGCAGGAAATTCAAGGCCACAGCAATTTAGGCAGAGGTTCGCAGTGCCTCTTTGGTCCATAGACCATAGTTTATGGAGATTTAAGATATAAAGTGGTTTAACTTTGCTTTAAAAAGTGGGTGGGACAGGTGTGTGTGCACGTATGGGTCTATAAATGTATGAATCATGTGAATAAATATTACCGATTATATCCGAACACCTTGAATGGTCCAGTGGTAGAACTTTTGCTGAGCATGACAGAGGTTCTGGGTTCTAATCCGCAATCATATAGTTTTTTTTTCATCAAAACCGAATATGTTCATCAATGGTTGTATTATATTAAGCAGGGACGTTTGTTTGCATTTTTGTTTTGTGATTTCACCGGAATGAACATAGAGTCTCTGAAACGGATTGAAGCGCGCTTGCATGTGAAGACTGCATGAGCCACGAATACGCTGTAACCGTGCCACCGATCGCAGCAGCAAATTACGCCCCTGTGAATATGCCACATTGATAGGTCACAGCCTACCCATGACAAGACTTCACCGCACGTTACTGCTCACCACAGGTAAATAACAGTATTTTTGGCTAGCCTACGGAAGACTGCCGTGAGCGTGCATATATTTTTCATCCGTCTTCATACTTATAATAGTGAGTTCGCTTTAGTTTTGCTCGTTGTTATGAGAAAAAGAAAATTACATCTGCAATTGCATCCCAATTCTATCCCTTACCCCTTTGTCTACCCCTTCCCCATGACCCTTGAAACAGAGTGGCAAGGCGTAGGGTGAAAATATTCCCCTAAGAAATGGGACAGCTATTTTTTTTGTATTTGCCTCTTGAAGTTCGCTGAAAAAACAACAGAGACAGCGGTATCTTCGACGCCTAAGTTTGGTGGTGGATCAGGGTAAGGAAACGTTGCTTGTTGTCAGCTCGAAAACGAATGATCCTCCGGGTTTCCTCAGGTCTCCCTGTTTGATAAAGACCATACAAGACTGGTTGATCTGATCATGTTGTAAAAAGCCGAAACTGTAAGCACTGTTTGTTTATACAGTGTTCACATATTACTAAAAGAAAACAATGCGTTCATAGCAGATGTATGGTAAAATTTAAGCCAATTCCCTTCCGCAATTACATTCACCAGTTATCAGACATGAAAATATGTTGTGGGACTATCATTAGCAAACTATAGTGATTTTAGCCATTTCTTTGAAACTGACCGTAAATAAGAACACAGGATTGAATGTAACATAAAGCAAATCAAAACCAAAAATTATTACATTTATAGGTCTCGTTTTTTTGCTTGGGCAGCCATTTTGCCGTATGCTCATACCCTTTCGTTCGAAGTGAGGTCCCGAAAAATCTTTGTTTGAAGGGCTATCTGGCCCTTCTCCCTAGCACTCCTCCTCCAACCAAAAGAGCCCTGAGGGGTAGAATTGGGATTGGCCCTAACAACCATTATTCATTTCAATTAAGCTAATGTCTAATTTAAACTATAAAATTGATCTGAGATCAGGTAAAACCTATATACACTTGTTCATTGGTTTTCAGTGACTCCTCGTGATTGGTTGACAGAGATCATCGCCCCCAGCAGTGAACCATTGAAATTTTGAAGTGTTTCGAATCGTTTCAAAACAATTATGAAGTAATGAATCCCCGTTTACTGAAATCAAGTGCTGGAATCGAGACAGCCCTATGCCTTCATGTGCACACACAAAACAGAGAGGAAGGGGAAAGGGAAGGGGCAAAGGGTAGGGGAAAATTGTGACTGGCCCTAACTCATATTGTTGATATTGGAACTGCAACTTTATTTATTCGCTTGTTTCAGTGACATAA
The DNA here is from genome assembly GCA_030378365.1 of Hybognathus amarus. NCBI lineage: Eukaryota > Metazoa > Chordata > Actinopteri > Cypriniformes > Leuciscidae > Hybognathus > Hybognathus amarus. The sequence continues at coordinate 132,426 of JAQIUQ010000059.1, read as the reverse complement.
GCACCAACTGTGACATTGTTTGCAAAGTTGGATTCCTGACACGAATTTTTGGTCATGTAAACGCGTATCGGCATATCCCCATAGTGATTTGTGTTCTGCGCATGTTCTATTCGCAAGGAATCTTGGTCTTTTGAGTAGAGAAACTTCCAAAAATCACGCATCCAAAAATCTGCGTGCAGTATACCAGAAGTAAACATGGCAAGACACAGCACAGCATACTTTTGGAGCGAGCTCAATAACGTTACCAGCATCTAAGCGCAAACAAAGGCGATCACTATCTGCCCCGAACTATTCATTATCCGCATGCTGCTGTTGTTGTTGTCTTTAGATACAGGAAGAAGACTCGGAAATGACGCATTTTGCGTCCTAAGGTTGTCCGTATGTCTAGACGCTAACCGCGCGTCGCCGTTTACATCGGGATATTACAATTCCATGTATACAGGAGAAACTCTCTCTGCTCACGCATGTAAACGGGTTATCCCTAATGTTTCAGAAACTCGAAAAGTGACCTTAACCCGACCATAACTCGAAAATTGGCTGCATGTAAACGTAGAGACTGTTGCATTTACGATGTCTCAGTAGCACACAAAATGACCGGTGTTGTTGGCTAAAACCATGCATGCAGCTTGCTTTTCATAATTTCCAAAACCTCCCAAGTCCCAAGGTCAGACAGAATCTTAATTTCGGGGTCCATATGCTTTCAAATGTGGGTAAACTTTTTGTAATCTGCACTTTTTTTTTTTTTACTAGTGGGTCTAGTATTTTTAATGGTGGCTTTATTTTGCATCAATCCAAGTTGTTTGATATACGTTGTTTGATTGTTAGAATAACCATAAAGAATAGGATATTCAAAGTTTCCTTATTGCTACTGCAATGTTACTTTTCCCAGCACGTAATTTACAATAATCATTAAAAATAATTAATATTCAAAGTTGAATTACTGCTGCTGCAATGTTACTTTTCCTAGCATGTAATTTTTATGGATGTTTTATTTTGGTGGATACTCTTCTTGGTGAGGTGTTGGTGAAAATCTTGAAAGGAAGCAAACTCATCTTTAACAACAAAATGATGATCATGTTAATTTGTTACATTGATAAAAACATTGCTAAAATAGTCAAACATTATGTGAAAGCTTGAACACAGATATATTTTTTTATTCTTAATACAAGACTAGTCAAGATTATAGTAAATTTATATGGCGGTTCATTGGAATAAATCCAAAAAAAGTAATCAAGGCTAGAGGAGTCATATCAAAGAGGATGGAATGGTTGCCCAGGAAAAAAAAAGAAAAAAAAAACCAGTGAAACCTCATGTCATGTGGGCCTTTATATATACTCACCTAAAGGATTATTAGGAACAGCTGTTCAATTTCTCATTAATGCAATTATCTAATCAATCAATCACATGGCAGTAGCTTCAATGCATTTAGGGGTGTGGTCCTGGTCAAGAGGATCTCCTGAACTCCAAACTGAATGTCAGAATGGGAAAGAAAGTTTATTTAAGCAATTTTGAGCTACACAATTTGTCATTGGCTATTTGCTTATCACTTTGTAGCACCCTTGGTGTGTCACGGCACACACTTGAGGGTTGCTCATTTCAACAAAACTACATATTCTATTTACATTTGAATGCATTTAAGTGAAACTATCAAGTGACCCCCACCAAACAAGGAAGTGCAGCAGATCTCAACAGATCATAAGAGATTGGCAAGGCAATATTTCGAATTCAGTTGATTCAATTTCACTAATATTTCATTTTATTTTAGCTTTATTTCAATTACCAAAATATTTTTTGTAGTTTTTTAGTAGCACTGAGACAACGTTTTAAACTAAGGCAAAATATTTAATTACAGCTAAGACATTACACTGACTATACTGACATATCATAGTACTATTGCTTGTGTATAAAAGTTTTTCTGACTGTAAGATATGAATCAATATTATTAAAATGAGACGAGTCACATCTGCTACATGACTCATTACAACAGATTAATCTTTGTGCAGATGAGTCAACAGAGATCGTGACTTAAAAACCTGCAGATTTTTTGCATATTATTGTTGAGCTAATGATCTGACTGTATGAATATAGTCTGAATTGATCCTGTTATGAACTGCTCTGAGACTTGGAGATGAAGATCCAAATGCAGCTCAGAATCAGCAGAATCAGCAGACATGACAATGGAGAATACACAGTGGGAATCCAAGAAACAGGCAGAGGTCAGGGCAGGCAGCAATAGTCAAAATCCAAGAACAATCCAAAGTCAAAAAAACAGAAAACAAACACGGGAAACCGCTCAGAAATGCAGACAAACAGTACAACAAGACTTCGCAAACAGTGAATGTGAACACAAGGTATATATAGACAGACTAACAGGATAAGACACAGGTGAATGCAATCAGTGAATGAGGTACAGGTGAATGTGATCAGTGATGATGAGTCCGGGCAGTGAGTTCTGGGAAATGTAGTTGTTAGTGAAACAAACATCTGGTGTGGAGTGCCCTCTGGTGACTCTCAAGGGCACTCCACCTGGTGACCCGTTACAGATCCAAGCAGTTTTAAAACAAACAAGTTTGCACTTCTTTTGACTTCATTTTCAAAGTCTGATTATGCTCATTTAGTTTCATGGTGATGATTCTACTGTGAAATGTAAAATCATAATCCTATACGTTTTTCTAAATTTAAGTCCCTCCCAACATATATATTTTAGTCCCAGGTGAACAGGTTTTGGATTATGCAAAAAAAAAAAAAACGCAGTTAATAAAATAAGAGAGCTGCACTGAAATTGTAAATTGTCCCTCAGTTGTCCAAGTGGAGCACCCGTTGAATAAAATTTACGCACATAACTGCTTCAGTAGGATGAACAAAAAGCTATTGAAGTCTTTGATATGAAAATAAGGGATATTGAAATGAACTCATTTCTCTTTGATCTTCCCTCTAACGATGAGAGACGGGATGTCTTGAAAGGGAGGAGAGAGTTGACCTCTTTCTCTCTCTCTAAATCCCTAAAGTCAGATGCATATGTGGTGCCATCCATGTTAGTGGCTTTCCTCAAGTCAACCAAACTGTAATGTGAATGCAAACTGCTTCAATATTTAAACAACCCTGACTTAAAAATCAACTTCTCCAAATGTCATTTCAATTTTACAGCAGATTTGGAGGCTTTGCTTTAAGGTGAAGTGTGTCATGTTAAAATACTTTCTTCTATCCAAGTTTAATGTGCAGAGACAACTATACCTCAAGTGTGAACGCTGCGGCTCTGTGGCACTTTCAAAACATTTCACATGACATTGGCATGTGGTCCGACATGTCAATGTCATGTTTCTTTGTTTGTGGTAGACAGGTAGTAACTGATTACATGTAATCTGAATTACATAATCAGATTCCAAAATGAAGTACTTATAATTTGTTTATATAACATTTTAAAATACTTTTTTTATTGATTACATGTTATTCTCACAATGGCATTCGTCAGGTGGCTATGATTACATGGGAAATTGAGAGACCACAAAGCATTTGACAAAGTATGAAAATCAATCAGAATGAAAATCAAAAAAGGCCTAAACATAAATGATCACATTCATCTAATCTCCTAACGATCCTCTAGCTGCCGCCCCATAAGCAGGCAGTCAAAAAAAAAAAAAAAAAAACGTTTCTCTGTATGCAGCCTAGGCTCTGAGATCTGCACACAAAAACAATTGGTTTTGCCAACCACTCAAAATAAAAATAAATAGTGTTCCAACTTGGAACCCTCTTGGTTAACTTTGCGTCTGGCGGGCTGACCCGGGTTGCCCAGTCTCAGTTTTAACTCTTGCGTCTGGCGGACCAACCTGGGCAGCCTTTCTGCCATTCGAACGTTGCCCCAGCGATTTGCTGTCTTGTATGGCATGTATATAGTGTATATTTGTACATAGTTCGTTGATCACACATGGTGAAGGGCTTAGGTGATTAAATGAAACAACCTAAGGGCAGGAACAACTTTAAAGAAGGAAGGATGCCCCCAATTCATGGTCACACTCTGCAGGCACTTGTTGTAATGACTGTATGACTGTTGACCTACTGTTAACCTTTCCATGCTAGGAAATAAATAATTTTACATTTCGTCGCTGCCCGATGAAACTCAAGTATGTACAAAACGGTTACTTTTCAGGAAGTGAAAAAAACAAGTAATTTCAAAAGCAGCTGAACGTCAGCGTTGTCATGCTTGGCACAACATCTTGAAATGTAACCATATTCTTGCCAGTGTCATGATATAATCCATATTTGACCCAAAATCGAGTTTAAATGGACATACGTGCATATTGTATAGTAACGGTGGTACAATACGCGTTCTTCCGATCATTAATTAGAATGACCAAATCGCGTTTCATATTGACAGATGAATAGGCTACGCTTCAGTTTATTAAATGTCTCTTGCAAACAATGAAGAGACAATGAATCAATACACTGTATGGCGATGCTAGACTGATACTTTATTTACACAATCCTACCGTAATTTTGTCGGAAATGAGCTGCATTTTATCATCAGCTAATTTCAAAATCAAAGACATACATCAATAAGAGAGTGTGGCAACAGCCTGCCCTGTAAGATCACTTCGTTTCTTTATTGAGGATTGTGTGATTGTGAAGATGATGTCTGTGACTTACTTTCACTTTTGACGCAGCTGCTCATCTGTGGTGATGTGTGTCGCAGTAGCGCCGTCATATCTGACTATAATGTGTCATATAGCCTATACATGCTCTCGCTCGTTTATTTTTTTTAGCATTTTGGGAGGAGTAAAATATACATATGTGGTTCAACAACCAGATTGCGTTTACACCTAGTAAAGATCTGAACACAATGCGAGCCAGACTACCTCCAGATGGTCAGGCAGATCCAATCACAACCCGATCACAACGTATTTATACCTTGCATTAACATGCCTTTTTTATTATCCGGATAACTTATCTGGATACAGATCGCATTATAATACCAGGTGTAGGGGTCTCAGAGACGAGACCGGCGAGAAACTTCATGAGACCGGCGAGATGCCTCCACAGGGCGGGGAGATACCATACTGTCTATGGGAGATACGCTGCGTGATTGACAGCTTTGACAGCAAATGGAAATACGTGGAAATCAGATGACATGATTTCATAACTTTTCATTGGTCATTTAGATAATGTGAAGCATGCTGTATACGGAAATGAACCTGGACATTCTATCCGTGAAAAAATCTCAAAATCGTCAAAATGGATGTACGCGGTTTTCATCGGACAGCAACGATTTTTGTCTCTTAATCAGTACTAGACAATTGTTTGCCACCACACATCTCATTTGGGTGTCTGAAAAAGCTACCCCATTAATATGTGTCATACAGTTGCATTGTCCAAGTTATGTCAAATTCCCGCATTGCTTTTTCCTCCAGAAATGCTTAACATTTAGCCTAACAGGGATTCATAGTTTATCCAAAAAGCAAGTGTCAGGAGGGATTCAGCCTCACTACACCCTGAAAACAATGCATAAACATTCACAAGAGCACTCATGATTCTGAAATGTAATAATATTTTGTTTACCATAAAAATAACCTAAAATTATGCCTGAAAGTAATCAAAATCAAAATGCAATATAATTAGCTCTTTGAAATCTGAAAATGCCAGAAATGAAATCAGCATCCTCTAAAACCTTAAAAACCTTTCACATATTGTAGAAATTGGCCATACAGTGAAAAATATCTGGTCAAAATGGACGATTAAGCCAATATGTGAATTGTGCTAATTATGCAAATTGCTCAACATATGCAAAGTAGCATCCAGCAGTTTCTGTATGCTGGGACCCATACTTCACATTTCTGCAATAAAATGTTGGTGTACTCAACATTTCCAGGTTCACCTAGTTGGCTACTAGACTATTTTGTTCATCTTCTGAACACAAAAGATATATTTTATTGAACTCAGAGAGCTTTCTGTACCTCTATAAGCAACCTAGGCATCAAGCACTTTAAAGATCAAAAGATGTAAAGACAAAGTAATCCATGCGAGTCTGATGGTCAAATCTAAATTCTATGACACAATGCGAGTGCATCAGAACGTAGCCTCATTATTGGCCAGCATCACACGCATGACCAGCATCAGGCCAATAGTGAGCCTACATTCTGACGTACAACTCAGAAGCGCTGCGCTGTTACACTACGTGAACTCACTCAGATGCCCACACAGAAAAAAATGAATAGTTCAATAAAGTCATTTTTGTTTGTTGTTTTTGTGCACAAAAAGTATTCTCGTCACTTGATCAACTTAAGATTGAGCCACTGTAGCCATTTGGACTATTTTAACAATGTCTTTACTAACATTTCTTGAATGGCAGATATCGATTACCTAGCAGCCTAGGAGTGAGCCAGCTCTCAGATTTTATTAAAAATATTTTAATTTGTGTTCTGAAAATGAACGAAAGTCTTTCGGGGTTGGATCAGACATGAGGGTGAGTAATTACTGAAAATTTACATTTTTTGGGTGAATTAACCCTTTAATGAGACTTTTTTGAAATGTTGGTGATCAGCACAGATTGTTTGCACCAATTGTTCACACTTGGTGATTGTGTACAAAAATTTAGGATTTATTTTCCCCATTTCATATTTTTTGCTTCCTCATGAGCTGAACCTCATCACACACTGTAAATCATTTTTTTGGGCTTCACAGAAGACACTCAGCTTGCATTTCTTCAGTGTCACAAGCACAGAGAGTAATTAGTGTGAATAATTAGCCAAAGAGGCGTTTTAATTATTCACTCCAGGAAACAATTCAATTTACATGGAGCACCACTGACAGCGGGTCAGATGAAAGTGTGATTACTACAGGAAACCATTAATAATCTAAAAACCAGACCTCTCATCTAACCATACAGTCCAAATTATTAATCACTTCCATGCAGTATATTTCTTTGAGAGGGGCAAAGCTATAACCCTTTGGCATTGAAAATCAAGATGCTTGTAGATTCTAGTGCTTTTCAATTTACTTTATAACACAACTTGGTGCCAGAACACAACTCCTTGCTTTTACATAATTGAACATCATTAGCCCTATTCAGATAATATTAGTTTTATTAGTTTTACCTCTTTGAAGTCAAATACTCTAAAAACTTTATTTAAGACACTGAAGCAATCGCTCATAGGAAATAAATCCTCTGTGTTTTTGGGAGAGGAGGAATTGGAGTTGGGTAGCCCAGTTCAAGTACCTTGTGGTTATACTAGATTCAAACCTCACTTTCAAAAAGCACATACAAAAAGTAACAAATACAATACAATTTAATTTACAAAATTTCAAACAAATTAGGTCTTATATTACAACCAACGCTGCTAAATCTTATCTTCATTGTATGATTTTTTCCCATATTAAATATTGTTTCACAGTTTGGTCTTTTGCCGGAGTTACTGCATTAAAACCCATTAATCAATTATACAAAAAAAAAACAGTCAAGGTATTTGACAGGAAACCACAGTCGTTTCACCTTTGTCCAATTATTGAAAAGTACCAACTCCTAAATTTTGAAAATTTAATTTTTTTTAAAAGCAGCTGTCTAATTTATAAATCTATGAATGGAATCGCCCCACCACCCCTGGGGATTTTATAAAAATGAAAAATAGCGAGGCTAGGACAAGATCATTTACCCGGGGGATTGTGAAGTACCTTTTCGAAAATCTTCATTTGCACAGAATGTTCTCTCTATTAAAGGCTGTACACATTGGAATAGTATGCCAAAGGAAATCAGAGATAGCCCTACTTTTGCCTCATTTAAGAAACAGCTTAAGAGATGGCTGAACAAAAATCAAAAATGTAATCACTTAGTATAAAGGTTGAATTTGATAGATTACATTTATTTAAAATAAATAGATAGGTATTAGATAGGTAGATGTATTCAAAATATTTATAATAAGCATCTTGGAATGTCTACGTATAGGCATTTTTGTAATAGGCACTACAATACATTCTCTATAAGATAGGCCTATAGGAACTTTTATGATTATTACTGTTCTTAATTTATTTGCTTTTTTTAACTTCATATGTGTTTTGTTAATATGTATGTAATGTGTCTGTTTTTGATTTTGGATTGTATTTGTCTGTGTTAGGGGACAATGGATGGAAATTAGCATTGTGCTATATCCGGCATATTTACGTTCAACTATGTTTGTACGTTCATAAATATGCATTGTCCCATATTAAATAAAAAAAGAGAAATATGGTAGTTAGAATAATGTCATGATATTAATCTTAGTAGTCTTTAGTACTGTATTACAGTTTTTTTTATAGAGGGAGGAGGAGGAAGGAGGGAGGGAGGAGGATGAAGGAGGAGGAAAGAGGAGGAAAAGGAGGATGAAGGAGGAGGAGAAGGGGGAGGAGGAGGAAGGCCAATGACCGTAATCTCTGATGAGATCTGAGCCACTTTGTTTGACCATGTGGTGGTCAATGATGGTCTTACATTGATGGAGGCTGGGCAAAGAGTACAGCCAAATTTGAGCAGGTGCACTGTAGCATCCGGATGATTGTGATGTGGATGAGGTACTGTGGCTAGACCAAAAAGAAAGAGATGATGCTGCATAGTTTTTTTTTTTTTTTTTTTTTACTGCAACTATATACAGTGAATTATTATGTTGTTTTGTATGTAGACCACTGTATGTGCAACCTTGTGTTGGTTGAGATGTACACTGTGTAGATTATTTTGTGGGAAAAATTAAATATTTGTTACCTTGTATTTGTGTTTTCTGAGTATAAAAACAATATTCTTAAATATTTCAGAACATACTTATGTATGTACTGTCTGTAAATGTAACACTGAAGCAGAAAAAGGCCTAAGTCATTATGATAAATGGAGAAGTGTTTTCCATTGATCATAGTGTTTTTGATTGAGCACATTGATTGTGTTCAACTGGTTCTTATAAATGTCTATTCACATGATGGTTTGTGTGTGTCATTTGTAAAGTTTCATTTTGATGGGTTTTGCTTATTGTGTGTGTGTGTGTGTGTGTGTGTTTGATTTTTGTGTAGAGTTCTGAGAGTATGAGGCATGCTTTCAGAAAATGTGTGTAAACAGTCCAGAAAAACTGTAATCCAGTCTAAATTGTTCATGTCAGGCCATGTCCTGTCACTTTTTACAAACTGCACGCTCCAGTTCTGGCAAAGATAAAAGTCTGTTTTTGTCTGTGTTGTGAACTTTTTTCTTCTAAAGTGTTTGAAAACTTAGAAGCGAAGACCAAGAGGTTCAGGTGTATCTTTTAAGTCGGATTATTTTATTGAGAACATGAGCTGTTGCGTTGCTGTATTCTTTCCATCAAAGTCTGCTTTGTCTAAAATTCTTACCCAATCTGACTGAGGAATATACATTGTAGATATACCTTTCAAGGGGGAGGGGTTACATGAGGTGGAGACACTCTGAAACAAAGCATGTAAATGAGATATACAGTTTTAGGAATCTGCCATTAGACTGAGAGTGATACCAATCCTAATAGAATCAGCATAACAATTCAAACTGAGCCAGGGGCTCCCAGAACCAATTAAAACAAAAGGTGATTCAAATGTATAGAAACACCTCTGGTTACCGTATGTAACCCTAATGCCCTACGTTGTGGCAGTGCCCCTGCGTGAGTGTGTCATGAAGCACATATGAAATCAGTTCAATGGCGAGACGGAACGTCATATAGGCGGGTCATCGACTAGGAATCTATAAAGCACCCCAAAAACACAAGCGTGTCAGCTTCTGATAAGACAGAAGCAAGTGCTCACGGGCATGCTGGGAGTATGGCACAGACACGCAGCGTCTCGTTCCCTTCAGGGAACTAGTGTTACATACGTAACCAGAGATGTTGCCTATCAGGGAACTTCGAGCTGCGTGAAAACACTGTGGGAACGCATATACCAACATTGCCATACGAGCTATATATATATATATATATAAATAATGTCACAGTGTCTGGTTGTGTTTCCCTTGTTTAATCACTATATATATATATATATATGTGTGTGTGTGTGTGTGTATATATATATATATATATATATATATATATATATATATACAAGAAACATTTCTTATTTCTACCATTATCATATATATTCTTTGATAGTTCAAAACAACAGTATTTATTTAAAATATATATATTTTGTAACATATAAATATATTTACATATACATTAAAATAAACTGCTTAAAATGACATTTTCAGTGAGCTTTACTAAATATAAAGTGTTTGTGTAACTGACTGCTATCATGCAATCTATGCCTATACTCCTATCATGCAATCTAATGCCTATACTCCTAACTCACACTTGTGACAGCCAAAGTGAATTCGTTAGCATAACTGACTCACGGTTTTGCATTATTAATTTAATTTAACACATCATTTCTTATGTTTTATATGCTGTTTTCATCATTTTATTTACGTGTATGTATGTATGTGTGTGTTTATTTATTTTCTTTGACTCTTTAAATCAGGGGAAGTGTTTAGGTAAGCCTGTTTTGGAACAATCATTCCTTTTCATAGTCACAATGAGTTACATTGTGACCAGGGCCAGAGTGGGGCCACTTTTCATCCCGGGAGCATCACGGCCAAGACCGGTTCACTTTTTCCATGGAGGTGGAAATTGGACAAATGAAACAACAGTTCAGCTCTTACTATTGTATAGTTTTTATTAATAGCATGGTTCAACAATAATTTAAAAGTTAAATAATTCACTTAAGCTGAGATGTTAGCAAAAAATGCATGGTCATTATCAGCTTTCTGCATGGGTATCAAATTGTGGTAATTTCCTCCTAATACACCCTTCTGAACAAACATTTTGGTTTATAGTGCATGGTCATATACTGCTCTTTCTTAAAATTATAGAGGGATTTATTTTAATTTGTACTTTTGTTGTCCTGTCAATCAGAATACACTGTCAATAGTCTTAAAATGATTTTGGAATAAAATGTTATATAAATCAGGCTATGAATAATATATTTGCAAATCCCACTGTAATATAACCAGGTGCAAGACTGGAAAGTGTGGTGTATATATGTGCTAATGAAGTGGAGATTTCAGACTTGGAGTATGAGAAAAAAAAAGTATTTTTGAGAAAATGGGCTTTAATGATTTAGCAGCAGCCAATGAGATTGCGCATTCAAAATTAAATTCCCCCCTTTACTTTTATGGTTGGTTGCTGATAAAAAGGAAATGACCATATTTGGATCCGACAGCATTCCAGGGTGCAGAGAGCGATCGCGGGATGATTTAGATCACCAACCTTTGATGAATTTATGAGAAATCTACAGACGCAAACAGACAAAGTGTACTATAAAGACCTAAATGTGTATTTCAGACTCTTTTTCACCACAAGTCTGAAAGAAGACAAATATCCCAAAATCTTAAAATTGATAAGTTAAAAACGATGTTTTTGCCTGCCGTGTCTCACCTTAATAACAAATGATAATAATAAGTTTAATTTATATAGTGCCTTTCCCAAGCTCAAGGACGCTTCACAATGACAGTAAATACAACAATTTACACATAAACGGACAATGGACATTTGCCCAGTCCAAGTAATGAGCGATTGCAGTTGCAAGTCGCATCACATTTGCAATACAAACATAGAAACAAACACAACAAACATTAATTATAGACAGCCTAGTGTACAATTGGAGTAAAGATGCAAAAATGATTGGAGCCTAAGTTAACATTATGAATGAGTTATGTCAAATAAACATTTCCATGACTGAAATACTGGTTAAACAAATGTGTTTTGAGTTTATACTTAAATTCGTGCAATGTGGTGGTTGTCCTGAGAGCCAATGGAAGAGAGTTCCATAGCTTGGGGCGATAACAGAGAAAGACCTGCCGCCCATAGATGATAGACGAAATCTCTGCTCACATAGGAGATCACAGCCAGAAGATCAGAGAGTTTGAGGGGGAATAAGGAGAAAGTAAGTCAGAGAGATAGGCCGGAGCAAGACCATTTATTTATTTATTTATTTATTTGGATCCCCATTAGCTTTCACAATGTGGTTGCTAGTCTTCCTGGGACCCATAAAAGTACTAAAACATATGTACAATTAAAATACACAAATATAACATACATAAATATAACATTCATATGAACATTACCACATGTATACATTTATCCACATATACACACTCAAACAGCATTTGATATTATCAGTACCTATAAACAGTCAGATGTAATTCTATTAATTGTAATCTGTTTTAGAGTCTTCTTAAATTTATATATGTTTGATATATGCCTTGTTTTTAAATCCAATTTATTCCAAGCAGATGACGCTCTAGATAAAACAGTTCTTGCCATACAACTGGACCTTGCAGATGGAACCACTAACACACCTGAGCTCACCTGATGCGTACCATGTCTGTGACAATACCCACTAAAAACCAATTTGTCTACAAAAGATTTTGGATTGTTTTTAAATGGAGCATTGTGCATATAACAGAGAAGACTTATATTAAGTTTGTCCTCCACCTTTAGCCAGCCCAAACAGATATGCATTTTATCCACACTGAGAGCGAAGAGAGCAACCAAGTGCTAATCTTGCGGCTCTATTCTGAATGATTTGTAGTTTTTTTAGATGTCCCTTTGCAGCACTGGACCAAATTACTGGGCAGTACCCCAAATGTGACAAAACTAAAGACTGGACAACTGTTTTCATAACTACTGGTGGACAATATACTGAACATCTGCTGGAAAAAGCAATACCTTTAGCCATTTTAGACACAATATGATCAGATCTGATCAGCCCAGGAGAGCTGACTATCCAGCCTCACACCCAATAGTTTCAGTCTGACTCCCCTGCTCTACAACAGATGTGTCAACAATTAGATTTAATTTGCAAGTCTGCGCCAAGCATACGTTTAGTACCAAAGACCATACAATTTAGTTTTAGATATATTGAGAGTTAATTTATTAAGTTTCACCCAATTTGTAATGGCATTAATTCATTCTGCAAGGTGCAACGTATATTGTTTATTGTAGATGCTGCGTAAAACATTGTAGCATCATCTGCATAAAGTACAACACTGCTCTTGAAACCGCATGTGACATATCATTAACAAACACTGAAAATAACAATGCACCCAAACAACTGCCCTGAGTAACACCACATGACAACTGTTTACAATCAGAAAAGCTCCCATTGAAAAATACCGCTGACTTCTACCAGAGAGATAGCTGCGTATCAAAGACACAGACTAATGTGAAAAACCATAGCACCTTAGTTTAGAAAGTAAAATGTCATGATCAATAACATCAAAAGCTGCTGTGAAATCCAGCAGCACAGCACCCACAAGATTTTTATCATCAATAAAAGTAAGCCACTGGTCTACCATTTGTACCAATGCAGTGTTCGTGGATTGTCCTGGCTTATAAGCATGGTGTAGATTAGAGAGCAAATCATTTGAAAAAAGTAATGCATCATTTGATTAAAAAGTTACTTTTCAAATATTTGCTCAATATAGGTAGAATGCTAATTGGTCTACAATTTGATTCAGTGAGACCTAATCTATCATCTTTCACTAATCGGTATAATTTTAGACTGCTTCCAGATTTCCGGAAACACCCCACTTATCACAGATCTATTAAAAATGTGACTGATAGGCTTGCATAAAATATTAGCAACAGTTTAAAAAATGTTGCCATCCAAGTGATCTATGCCTGCAGTTTTTTCCTCGGAAGAGAAAGCAACATCCTCTCTACAATTTCCTCTCTAACTGTACCAAATGTCAATGAACAAGATTTATTCCTCATGATGTTCTTCACATTACTACAAGGTGAATCCTTAGGGTATGATAACATACTAGATCTTAAATTTGCAGTTTTCTTTATAAAAAGTCATTCAAATGATTTGCTATATCCAAAGGTTAAGTAATTATTTCCTCTCCTGTTTCCAAATACATATTAGAACGCTTTGGTTTTTTACACATTATTTCATTTATAACTTTCCACAATTGCTTGCTATTATTTGATGAATTAGTAATCTTTTTGCTAAAATATATTTTCTTTTTTAATCTATTTAACTTTGTCACTTTATTTCTCAACTTACAATAATACCTTTCATCCATATCACTTTTAGATTTTAGAGCTTTGGCTTTATCCCTTTCCCTCATTATAGATTTTAGCTCGGTATCTAGCCAAGGAGCATTATTGCCTTTTATTGACCTTTTTCTAATTGGTGCATGTTTGTCAACTATTTCCACAAATCTGTCCATTGAGTGACTTAAAGGTAAGCAGAAGACAATTGAGTGAGACCATTGAGTGACATAAAGGTAAGCAGAAGAAGTTTGTAAGTGATTTGGTATGACACATGTAGCCAGTGCAGGTTAAACAGAATTGGAGGGATATGGGAAGTTTTTTTTAGTGTAAGTTAGTAGTCTTGCAGCAGAGCTGTTTTGAAATATATTGTAAATGTGAGATAGAGTGTGTTGGTAGTCCAGAAAAAAGAACATTACAATAATCAAGGCGTGATGTGCTGACATAGGAACAGAGTTTGGCAATACGATGCAGATGAAAAAAGGATGCTTTACAAAGTTGACTGAATGTAAGAGTTGAACGGCAGTGCAGGGTCAAGAATGATTCCCAAGTTTTTGACAGTTGATTGATGTAGCGTCAAGGTCAAGTCTGGAAATACTACTTACATTTTTTTGTTAGAGATGGAGGGCCAGTGATTAATATTTCTGTTTTAGTCAGATTCAGACTGAGAAAATTGGAGTTGAGCCAGGTCCTTAATTCGTTAATGCATGAAGATAGAGATGTGGTCTAGAGAATAGAATCCGAGTTCGACAAGCAGTATTTGGATATCGTCGGCATAGCAGTGGTAGTGAAAACCGTGGCAGCGAATAATTTGTCCGAGAGGCAAAATGTAAATAATAAATTATAATGGGCCAAGAACTGATCCCTGTGGAACACCTTGTTTGAGAGTGACAGTTGGAGATTTGTGATTGTGCATAGCGATGTAGTATTTCCTATCTGTGAGATTGGAGGAAAACCAGGATAACGCAGCTCCTGAGATACCAATCTCTGAGTGGCGCATGAGTAGGACTTTATGGCAGACAGTATCAAAAGCTGAGCTGAGGTCGAGTAGTAAAAGTAAGGAAAGGTTTCCAGAGTCCCCAAAGAGTAAAAGGTCATTGATAACCCTTGCTAATGCAGTTTCAGTACTGTGGTTTTGGCAAAAACCAGATTGAAATAAATCGAAACTATTGTTGATAGATAAATATGACTGCAATTGAATGGGACAGCCTTTTCCATGATTTTTGAGACATACGGTAGATTGGAGATTGGGCGATAGTTAGTGTAGTCAGTTGGGTCCAGATTAGTTATTTTAAGAACAGGAGTAACTGTAGCCGTCTTTAGTGAGATTGGAACTGAGGCAGAAAGAAAAGACATGTTTACAAGATGTGAGATAGGTGCAGAAATTACAGAGGTACATTGTTTCAGAAGGGTTGTAGGTGCAGGATCCAGCCGGCAAGAAGAAGAATTGGATATCTGTATCAATTCTCTAATCAAAATGGGGTTGGTCAACATAAAGTTACTAAGCGTTTGTATCTGAGCTTGCTCACAACTAGAAGTGGTCGGCTCATCACTAAAAGTCCCACATAAAGCCCCCAGCTTTCCCTGAAAGTGTTTCAGAAAAGAACAGCACAAGTCATCAGATTCTTGTAGACAGGCATTGTGCGCAGGCGCCTGAACAAGCTTATTTACAATGCTAAATAATGTTTTTGGCCTGTTGTTTGCATTAGCAATGGTTTTAGCAACGAGTGAGCTGTATTTAACACAGTTTTGTTATGGGACTTTGACCATTACCTCTGATGGGTTCAAAGCAGTCTACAACAGTCATTAATTGAGTCCTATTTGAACAGGAATTATCAACGTGAATGCACGTAGCATGGGCGCCGGATGATCCCGAGCGAGCGGCTGTGCTCATACGGAAGGTAATCCAGAAAAAATAAGGGAGACCAGAGATAGCACAAGTACTAAAACCTTTGTTGTGTTTGTAATCACCATGAGAAAGTCAGATATCAGCAATGTCACGTTAGCCAGGACCACAACTATCACAGCATCTGTAAAAGCTTATGGAGAAGAAAGCTACCCAACCTGACAGCAAGCTAATCGAACTACTGGTAAGAAGAGTGTTAACTCACCACACAGTCAGTCCAATAGATGGAGGAGAGAGGGTGAGAGGGCTCATAGCAGGCTGACAGCAAAGAGTTCCCAAACATAACAGCAACAAAAAGTAAGTCCAGTTTGTAGTAGGATGCAGAAAGTGTCTACAAGGATGTACACCAACTGTCCAAAAAGCGGGCACAGCAAACGTAAACAAATTAACGACGAAGCATGGAGCGGCAGCTAAATGCGCACAGCGTTCCCGCACAGCGTTCAAAACAACACATCTGGTTCCAGATGATGTTTTCTTAACAAAATTCGGGAGAAGCACGTTCAGATAATTAACACGGGTGAAGAGCATTCAGCAATCATGATTAAACCCAGTGTTCCGAACTATACCGTGTCCTTAGGGGGAGCCCAATTTTTTGGGTGTTCGTGCACTTGCGCGTGCAGAGGATGTAAGCGCCTTTCAGTCAGAACGCGCAATGCGTGGCACTATGAAACCCATTCATTTCAAGGACTTCCAAAGATACTTAACAGCTACAAATGTATGCAAGCACTATATACAGGATTCACCGTAATGACACAAATTGATAAGTCAAACAGCAAACAGCCATCCACAAATAGTCTATAAATAGGCTGTGTTTGAGTTCACCTGAACAAGGGTTGAATTACTCGTCGGCTACAGAAGAATACCACAATTCCTTCGTTCATTAGGCCTAAGACATCGAGAGTCAAGCAGACCTATAACAACCCAGCCACAACACATAATTGGGAATAACGTGCCTTACCTTAACACAGAATGGATTTCAAAGACCAATGGCCTCCAACGTTTATATATTTTTCTACGAATCTTTGAGTTAACATGCATTAAACATGATTGGAATTTGCACTGTAGCGCCACCATACCTTGATGCTCATGACAAGAATAGTATGTATAGTTATCTTTATTAAAGTGAATTAGGTTCAAATCGCCGTCATGCACGAATTAAAAATATTTTTGATATTTTACACATAATACTGAAATTAAATCAAAATAAAACTTTGTGAATATATTTTGAGACCCCCAAAATTTCACGAATCACGTTTTCAGGGGAGCCCATGCCATATTAAGGGGAGCCGAGCTCCCCTAGCTCCCCCATAATTCGCACCCTGTTTAAAACGTGTATATATAGACTCAGCAGTCTCGCCTCATTTCTCTGAAAGTTTAGCAGCATCCCTCCACCACCCCTTCTCCACTCTTCTAGTCCTAAACCACTTTACATACAGGGAGGAGTACTCTGAGTTAGGGCCGAATTCCAAGCTCGGAGCCCTCGCCATGCACAGCACGCCAAATACACATTATCCTTTATTCCCATTAATTGTATGCAAGTGTGAATTCGTGAATTAATATTTTGCCTGTGAATAGGTTGACAACGCTACAATGGTATTTGCTGAATAATTATGTTGCAGTGTTGCTAATGCTAATTATTACAAGGCCTATCTCTCTTTACCTGTGTCACTTGTGTTGTGTTTGTCCTCTTGAAAATAAATCTGTAAACTTGGCACATTTTTTCCACCCCTCCTGACCGGTGCTGTGCCTAATTTCGACCCCCTGCCAAATTATTTCCCCTCATTTGCCATCTTTTCAGGCAGCGGTTGCCCAAACTTTTTTTCTTGCACACCCCCTTCGATGTCCCAACCGGGTTGGCGTACCCCCAATCCCCACTTAAAAAAAAAAAAAAAAACGCAACAAAGCTTTATTTTATCGCCATGTAAAGACTCATGTTTTATCATGCTCAAATAACCAGAACATGCATGACAATAACAACATCAACAAAGTTTCAATATAATGCAAGAAAGCTAGGCATAGGCTTCCACTTTTAACTCTTCACATGTAAGTTTAAAATATTCGAACTTGAGTTTTCTCACACAACCTTTATTTAGAACTTGTCATTTTAATGTTTTCATGGTGATGCGTCATTCCTTGTCACGGGACACAGCGCAACCACACAGCACTGAATGAATCTGCTTTTGTCATTGTCCTTTTTTATGAAAAATATTCACAAATGTATTAGCTAGCTAGCTTTTCCAATATTATAAGCGTGTTGTTGTTTAGACGCCTTCACTTTGTTGAGATGTATGCGCGATGGGCAGTTCAGAGAATCGGATCTGTTGAATTTACAGCACGTCAGTTTCTTCATTTCTCACGAAATAAATGAAAATAATAGGCCGGTGAACTGGGAGAAGAATAGGGTAAAATGTGAAGCTACCTACAAAATGTGGAGGCCTATCTGAAATGATAAAACGTGTCATCTTATTATAATGAAAAAGATTATTAGTGCCGCTTCCAAAGATATCAGAAAATTCAAAATCATTGTTTTGCTATTACTTATGTGTATTTTAATGTCTGAAATTTAAAATAAACATTATGTGGTTGAAAACACTCAATAGTTGTGATATATGACAGCACTGGCTCAGTTCCAGCCAACACGCGAAAGCACGTTTGAATTTAGAAGTTGTTAACGTATACAGTATATAGCGGCTGCAGTGCAGAGCAGTGTGTAGAAGACAGCAGCTATCTTCTACGTTCTATCAAAAACTGATAAATAATTTTTTTATTTAAAATATAAGCGATTACAAAGGAAATGTTTACAGTTTTTTTGTATGAAAAACACCACTTAAAAAACAGACCGCCATTACATTTTTCCTCTCACGCACCCCCTTGTGGCAGCTCGCGTACCCCTGGGGTGCGCGTACCACAGTTTGGGAATCCCTGCTTTAGGGTGCTCAATGACATGCACAAGGGTAGGGCTGATTCAGGGCTCATCCAAGAGCTGCCTCCCGCCACCGACCTTGCTCTACAAGCGACAAGGGTGACCGCACACTCCCTGGGTCAGGTGATGTCCACATGCGTGGTCAGACATCTCTGGCTTAATCTGGTTGATATGCGCGAGGCTGAACCCGCTTCCTCATTTCCCCCACATACCAGGCTGGCCTCTTCAGCAGAGTGGTCGAGGACTCTGCCACCCAGGTGCTGGCTCAGACGCCTCAGTCTGCTTGCCGCCAAACGCACCCTCCTGTTATTTCCGCCCCCTCCTGCCCGGCTCCAGCAGCAGCCTTTAACGGGGCCATGCCGTGGTGGTCGTAGGAAGGCACCCAGCCTGTACCAGTAGTCCCACAGCCTGTCGAACACCAGGCTATGGGGCACTCCTGTTAAGGGCAGCTCAGAGATTGGTTGCAGTTCTTTCAGGAAGTGGTTGCAGGGCCACTCCTTACCCCGGTGGAGGGCCAAGGGAGAACCTCTTGTCCAAAGAACTGACATTCCCATCTCTGAGCCCCCAGAGTGCGCAGATGGCAGTGCATTCTGCTTACAAGCCTCACCACTCTCGTCCCCCTCTGTCGCCAGACCACTGACAGAGCAGGCCTTCGTGGAACGCTGGTCCTTCCCTAGCCTCCTCTGTCAGGAAGCGGCATATGACTGTGCCCCCACATCGGGATACTCTGCCTCCAACGTCTTGAGCCTTGCTGCCCCATCGTGGGTACATCTGTGGTTCATATGACCCTGCTGGTTCAGTTTTGGAGCTTCCTATCTTTCCCGCTGGCTCACGAGAATCATCAGGCTTGGCTATGTGATTCAGTTTGCACGGTCTCCTCCACGCTCTGGGGAAACTGCTATACCATGGTGGATAGCTATGCCCCTGTCATGCATATGGAGGCCAAAAACCTACTGGTGAAGGGTACGATCGACAAACCCTCCAGCCAAATTGAAGTCCGGCTTCTTCAGCCCAATTTCATTTTACCGAAGAAAACTGGTGGGTTCGACCAATCCTGGACCTGCGCGTCTTTGATCATTACCTTCTAAAAAGGCTGCCATTCAATATGCTCACGACCAAACACATTTTAGAATGTGTGTGGCCACAGGATTGGTTTGCAGCGATCGTCCTGAAAGATGCCTTCTTCCATGTCTCTTTTCCTGAAAGTGTATGTTGCCACTATCGCTGCACATCACAATGCAATCAATAAGTCTGTGGGAAAGCACGACCTGATCATCAGGTTCCTGAGAGGAGCTAGGAGACTGAATCCTCTTTGCCCCCCTCTCATTCCCTCTTGGGACCTCTAAGTGATTTTAACTTCCCTGTAGTGTGCTCCTCTTGAGCCTCTGCAATCATTGGAGCTTAGGTTTATTTCAGTTATGACAGCACTCCTGGTTGCATTGGCCTCCAATAAGAGGGTTGGGGACTTGCACACATTTTCTGTTGATGAAGCGTGCCTGGAATTCCGGCCGGCCTATTCTCATGTCATCCTGAGACCCCGGCCTGGATATGTGCCCCGAGGTTCCCACCACTCCTTTTCGAGATCAGGTGGTGAACCTGCAAGCGCTGCCCCTGGAGGAGGCAGACCCAGCCTTGGCACTGCTCTGTCCAGTATGCACCCTCCGTGCTTACATAGACAGAATGCAGTGTTTCAGGACCTCTGACCAGCTCTTTGTCTGTTATGGTGAGAAGCTGAAGGGAGAGGATCTCTCCAAGCAGGGGTTATCTCACTGGTTACTGGACACCATTGCTTTTGCACACCAGCAGCAAGGTCACCTGTGCCCCCTTGTGTGAAGGCCCACTCCTCTCAGAGTGTGGCTTTCTCTTGGGCTCTAGTGCATGTCTCTTTGCTAACAGATATCTGCAGAGCTGCAGGCTGGGTGACACCCAACACATTCACCAGATTCTACAATCTCTGAGTGGAGCCAGTGTTCTAATATGTACTCGCTTCCCCTGTCACCCCTGGGGTTAAAACATTCCACCCTGCAGGCTGGACACCCCAGTGTTTTCCATATGCAGTCCCCTCCCGGGTCATATGTGTATTATGTAAGTTCCCTTCCTCCGAGCAGGCAATAATTGTGAATTTCCACTCAGCTATGCTTCCCAGTGTACCTTGGTATTCCTGTGTTAAATAGGATTCTTCTGTCCAGGCTAATCTCACGACAGGGAGCTCAGACTTACGCAGGACACTGGAAGACAGCCGAGTGGCTTGATTAGACTGGGAACCCCATTTCGTTGCAACAACGTAACTCGTAGTGACTACGAAAGGGAACGTCTCAGTTACGGATGTACGTTGGGTCTCCTTGCCTCTTTTTCTGTACTGCTGGATAAGCCTGAGTAAAGTCTCACCTCCTCAGCAAGTAACATAACTGCATGTTGCCAGCGTACTTCCTTATATACCCATGAGGTGGGGCGGAGTCACACCATGCAAAATCCGCAGATCCATGGCATTTCTTTGCCATTGGTTCGTTTTGTAATACTTGAAGTTGATAGACTTTCTAAGCAAAACCCCATTTCGTCGTCACAACATAACATTAATTTTTATTGTGCTTTTATGTCATTATGTCATGATCTGCTTTTATGTAATTTTTCCTTTTTTATTAAAAATATTCACAAATGTAATAGCTGTAGCATGAAACACTGATATTCCAATTGTCAAATATGTGCAAGTGGATGTGTTTTGTTGTTTAAACATCTTTATAACGATTACGTTAATTGTATGCACAATGGGCGGCACCATTTCAGTTTCTTTTTCAGTTCGGAGAATCGGATCTGTTGGATTTACAACGTCAATTGCTCAACTTCTCACGAAATACATGAAAATGGCTGGTAAGTGGCTGGTGAACTGAGAGAAGAATAGGGTCATATGTTAAGCTACTTACACAATATGTATCTGATATGAATAAAAAGTGTTGTCTTATTATAATTGAAAGCATTATTATTGCCGCTTCCACAGACATCAGTGTGTATTTTACAAACTCAAAATCATTGTTGTGCTAGAACTTATGTGTATTTAAATGTCTGAAACCTAAAATAAAAATTATGTGGTTGAAAACACTCAATAGTTGTGATATATGACAGCACTGCATGCGTCCATCTCTGGCTCAGCGCAAGCCAACATGCGAGAGCAAGTTTGAATTTAGCAGTTGATGACGTGAAGTGCTGACCGTTCTAATCACAGCGGTGTGATCGTACACTCCAGGGACCAGCCAAGACTGATCACACCAGTGTGATCGTACGCAGTGAAAGGGTTAACTATAGAATTCCGAGGCACAGATTAAATTGTTGTAACATTACTTGAATAGGATGAATATGAAGTCTGGCTGTCAGGGTTTGCGCACCTGTCCTGGGTGTCTCACATGGTCCAAAAGACTATTCATAGTGTTTTAGCTATGTGCATGTGTCTTAACTATTCAGAATTTTCATAGTGAGTTTTCATCAGCTCATTGTGACCACATCTATCAAGAAATTAAAAGTTGAAGATTTCAATATGAGCTCAAACCTTCAGGTATTTGATTGCTCATTTTGCTGTATTTGTGTGATTATGAAAGTATGAAAGAGAACAGTGCTAGCTTCCTCTGGAGAGAAAGTGTGCTGCGACAGTATTCACATATAATGAATCACCTCCCTGAGGCAACTACCATGGGAGAGGGAGAGAGAGAGATTGTTGAGAGAGATTGTTGAGTGAGTTGTTAATGCAACTGCTACAGTGGTTTAGTATCCGGTTATCATTAACCAATGCAAATGTCAACTGGAAACATGAACAAGTTTCATTCAAAAATTAATTTATAGTGTTAGATAAAGACAAATAAGAGGAAAAATAGGCAAATATACTGAGAAAACTGCAATGTGTTACACATGACATTTAGCCTGGCATGCCAGACCTACATCAAGATGTTAGGTCTGGAAACTCTTCATTGACAGGGCTCAATCCGAGGGGCGGGATAAACGGTTGTCTTTTCAAATTCTCTCTGCACGCAACTGGATAGCGCTAAAGCCAATCAGAGCAATGAAGAATGTGACGTACTGAGCGGTGCAAGTTGATATATTATTAAACTTTTACTGTATCCAGTCCAGCTGTCAACATTGAACATTGAAAATAAGGGAGATTTCCAGGAATCCATCCCCAAAATAAGGGATTTTTACACGACCCACAAACTTTAAGAATAAAACACTAATCATTAAAATTCTAAAGAGTTTGTAACTAGCTATATGTGTGAGAGAGAAAGAGACAGTATATATGTGTGCGTGTGTGTGTGTGTGTATGAGAGAGCAAGAGACAGTGTGTCATTAAAAAAATAATATCATAGAGAATGTTTAATACTAGTATCAGCTTATGAGGGAAACGGAGGCGGAGTAGTGGTGCTTGCTTGAGATGGAATCGGGAGAGGTCCGTGCGCCTTTACCGATCAGAGCGCGCGTGAAACGGAGTAAAGTCTTTGTAAAAATGATGTAAAAAATTCTATGTAAAAAATGACAAGTTGATCGTTTCGCCACAGCTTTTTTGTAACAGCGCGTGCAGCGCCCGTCAAAAGTCAACAGAGAGTTGCTAGACCACACTTTGCGGCAAAATAATTTTTGCTGCCGCTAGGGTGCGTCTAGATTTCTAGGCTACATGACATTATCAGAAATAAAGATTACCTCAATAAAATAGAATTATTAGTATAAAATTATATAGTTTTTATTTTATCTTATTATTATTTTATATGTAATTTATTGTAAAAAAATATGTAACATTTTAAACGTATTATATAAAATTAAATTATAAACTTTTATTTTGTTTTTCTAAGTCATTGTGTGTATATACATACATGTATAAAAAGAAAGGCGATGGAGGTGGATGTACGCATAAACATGTTTCTTTATGATATATTTTTTTCTTGCACAATAAAGGCAATAATAAACCCACCTAGTCCATTTATCTCTTCTTTATGAGACAGACTAATTTTACTCCCATTCACCCTGTTTTTAAAATTGAATGCTGTTGATATATCTATTTTTTGTCCCCCTGTGAGATTCACTGCTATGTTTTGTGAAGACTGAACATTTTGGATTTCTCAGCCTCAGGCTATGTTTACACGGAAACGATTCTGAAGAGAAAATGCAGAAGTGGCGTTGCATCATCATTTTTTATTCTGCGTTTAGACGAGCGTTTTGTGTGGGAAATTCACGTGCAAATGGTGACGCAAATGTCTGAGAAATTCAATGTAGTATGCACTCCAGGTGGCTAGGAGTGCATATTACAGCAACACCAAGTCCACGCGCCTGCGTACAACCTTCACTGTCAAGCAGACTTTTGCGTTTTTACCCTTTACACAGGAACGCGACGGTGGAGCGTTTTAAGATTTCAACTCTGGAGGGTGGTTTCACTTTTTTGCGTTTTTAAGCCTCAAAAATGCCGTCGCCGTGTAACGAAAGGCACATCCGATAAAATATTTTTACGTTTTCACCCGCGAGCATTCTATATCACGTGCGTTTAGAGTTAATATCAGAGGATGCATATTGATTTTAGGGTCTTTTACAGGGAATACAGTGATCTGAAGTTCCCTTTCGAAGGGGAACTTTACAATTTGTCTTGGATGGTTGCTATGAGGACACCATCAGCGTAATGGTGTCTAAAGCCCCGTTCACACCACATAATCCATTTCAATGGAGGGCTGGCATTGGTAACACTAGCAAAAAAAAAGTACAGAAATTTCAACTTTATGCAAATGAAAAACTCACATTTCTGTGAGAAAAACTCTCTCTCTATTATAACGTATATATGTCTCTCTTTGTCTACTCCGTAAATCTCCTGCCTTTCACTTTTGCGTCTTTGCCTCAGTTGGCTCCTCCTTCATTCCGTAAAATGTGCATCCTGAAGAGCAGAATCAGCAGATTCACACATTTTTCTGTTTTGTTTTATGACAAAAACCGACAAAGTTATTAGAATAAATGCAACGTCTGTCATATCCCACCTTGTGTTCTTTTACGAACGAGTCAATATACGTGTACATTTTTTATATAAAGTTTAAATTATCATATCTCCGTTTTTACTTGGTCGATCAACACAAAACAAAAAGTAAAATAGAATTTCAAGTCAGCACTTTCGACAGAAGTGGACGGCAGCGCTCAACGTGACTTTGTTTTTATGCTTTGACATCTTAAACTGGACAAGTGATTTGATCATGCCGGCGTGATCGGATGACCCCGAAGGGTTAACCCGAGTAATACTCCTGACTGTCCTGTGAAGTGCTCTTTTGTCTGACCGGGTGAAGACTCCTGCACCGACCTCATGCATTTACGTCGGTTTTGTTTCAGAGGGTCTCCACCTCTGTGTCATCCCTTCCCTTTTGAAATGTATATAAAAACATAATGTATACTGTTTTAGTTAGACTTGACTTGAGGAGGAATGCAGCTACCAACAGCTTGTGTTTCTCAATAAAGAATATTGCCTATAAAGATACAACCAAGTCTCCTGGTCTTCGCTTCTGAGTTCCTACACTTTAGAAGAAAAAGGTTTCCAACACTATCATCTCTGTGCTCTCTGAGCCGAGTCTGGCCACCAAAACTTTAAACAAGATGGTTCATTCATATTATAAAAATAAAGCGTGTTTGGCGGTAAGTAAAAGAGCCAATCTTCAATTGGTAAAGTCATTGTGTCACTGCAGAAGCTCTTGTTGCCATAGAAACATGACACACGCTTAAGACTGCACATGCGTGTTAGCTGGAGCAACCTAAAATTTGTGACCCCTAATCATAAAAAACATGTCACATGTCGCATGGGTATATTTGTGGCAATTGCAAATAAATGCATTGTATAGGTCAAAATGATCTATTTTTATTTTATTTCAAAGATCATTGGAATGTTAAGTAAAGATCAAGTTCCATGCAGATTTTACCATGCAGATCTGCTTAATGGCCTGGATTCTGGATGGCAGAATCTGAACTGACATTCAGACAGATCTTGCTCTCTGTGTTAGTGCACCCGGGACCCGGCCCGGGACCCATACGGGTTCGGGTCTATATTTTAAATGATCAGCCGGGTCCGGGTCAGGTCCTAATCTATTACTTCGGGTCCCGGGTCTGTTTAACATTGTGTGTAATACCCGTGCGATACGGAGTGCAAAGTGCAATTTCAAGCGCGTGTCATGTTTCTATGGCAACCAGAGCAGAGCTTCCGCCAGACCGCGCTTTACATTTTCTCCTATTTTTATAATAGTAGCCTATAAATGAGCCGTCTTGTTTAATCTTAAAGTTTTGGTGGTCAGATTTAGACTCAATGAAGAGCAGAGAGCACAGATATGATCAAGCTGAACAAGCAACAAGCAATCGTTATTATAGTTCAAAAGGGCAAACAGTTAAAGTTATTATGCGAGTTAACTCGAGTCAGAATGTGCATGTGCAAGGTTGCATTTGTCATCCATCACCGTGACATCAAGTGGACATTTAAAGCTGAAGAATGAGTGAATTAAACTTGGAATAACGAGAGAAATAATATGGATAGAACTTTCTCGTCGGTGGATTGTAATGCATCACAGTCAGTCAGGTATCGTTACAAGGAAGTGAGACGACGGCTACTAAAATTAGGTAAGACAAAAAGTTTTATTTTTCGCAACTCGTGTGAAATAATATGTGACGACAATCGGTTCCAGCCGGGTTTGTGTCTTTTTCTGCCGGGTTCGAAGTCCAGTTTTCAAATAATAGACGGGTCCAGGTCGGGTCCGGGCAGTACATTTCTTGGGTCTGCACGGGTCCGGGCCCAACTTTTGAAATGAACGACGGGTCCGGGTCGATTCAGGCATGAATTTTTGGACCTGTGGAGACCTCTACTCTGTGTCACTAAGCCATCCATGACCAATAGTCTATGGTGGCGACTGAGAGGCATCTGTGCTGGCTCTCTTTCTAAAAAAATTCTTACAGATAAGCCACACTCACAGATTTTGCACAGATCCGCTACCCAATCCCTCACCACTTTTTTCATTCTGTTTCCTGTTCATCTTTTCTTCCAGTCTCTGGTTGAGCCTGGCTCTTGTGCCTATTAGGTAGGACAGAGGCAGTCTAAACTCAGGTTGGGCCCACTCCTTACCCTGAAAAGTAAGGTGAGCTTACTTTACTTTAGCCTGAGAAGCCTTCTGTTTGGCTTCCATATAAGAATATTTTAAAAGAGATGGACAGACCAGTTTGAGATTACAGAATAACATTCGTTATACTATCTTCTACCCAGGTTTGGTGTAGTTAGTGTGATGTCCCAATAACATCAGCAGCTGATGCAGCATAGAAGTTCCCCGAAAAGGAATTTCAAGGTTTATGTAACCGTGGTTCCCTGACAAGGGAACAAGATGCTTCTTCACACTGCCATGCTTCGGGAGTGCCTCTGTGTCTTCCTTCAGAATATACTAATTTGATAACATGTTGTCAGGCGCCCTTCCAATACATTGGGGCTCACCTTGTGCCGTCATCACACTGCTTCAGCCTATTAATGGCGATAACATCAGGCATCAGACACCAGAATCCGCGAGACCACCTACCCATAGCGTCAGCAGCTGACGCAACATCTCATTCCTTCAGGGAACTTGGATTAGGCAGCATACGTAACCATAGATGTTCTGCTTCAACTCCAATGTTCCTCCACAGACGCACGCGCATACTAGGGCAGTTCAGCGCAAAAAAGGAGGCGTGTTTCGGTGCAAACAATCCCTGGTGCAATTTTGCAGTTTCAGAAAACAATTGTGCCTCTGACTTAGTCTAAAGTCAGTGGCGCGTTGCGCATACATTCATATTTACTATTTCAAGCGCACATGCTTGGCCATAATAGAGTGTGAACCATGAGCATACACTGTAGATGAGATGCATTTTACTTTTTGCAAATGATACATTATTATAAGGAAAAATATTAAAACACGAGGGAAATCATTGTTGTGTCCATGACGATAGGAAAAAAGCTATAAAGCTTACACATTTACCCAAATTATTATATGAATTTTTACCAAAGCTAATTTGGGTGTGTTTGTCCCATCCCCAATGTCACTTCTCTTTCTTTTTACGGCCCAGACAAAAACATCAATCTCCTCAGCTGTGAACCGATTCTGAAGCGTGCCTGGTAAATGCACCATTATAATAGTATTGCGCCATGGAACAAGCACACCTCGTTCATCATGCTCTTAAAGGGAATGTGATATGACATTCTTGTTGGCTTGTTTCCTGTTACGCCCAAACCACACCTATGACTAATGAAGCTACTTTAGACCAACCCCTTTTAGATTTGCGTCGAGTGCAAAAGTAATTTATCCCGCTAGTTAAATAGCAACAGCACTGAGATCCGCCCACAAAGTTACTTACGTTTTGCGGCTATCCTCGTTTCCGCTCGTATTGCCATAGCCATGACTTAACCATGGCGACAGACGCGGACAACTGCATAGTGAGTAACGTTTGGCGGCACCCAGTTCTTGTTTCGATCAATCATAGACCATGTCAAGCAGACTTTGGGACAAACAAGGAGAACTAGAATGGGGATCAATATCAGTGTGATGTTTCTTAGATGCCGAGAGCTAGCGTCCGAGACTGACTTCCACTCGACAGAGAGCTAGCGTCCGTGACTAATTTGGACTTGACACTGACAGAACTTCACGAGTCACGACTTTACAGCTTTATTAGACAGGTGAGCAAAAGTATATAAAACAAATCAATGTTATAACGTTAGCTTGACATGATGAAATGTTAGAATATGGTCAGTATGTTATTCTTACAGTATGTTGATCAAGCTGCTAGTTTCGTATCGCAAACATAAACACGTAGAATAACATTATAACTTTCAACACACATTTAAATGCTGTTTAGTGTGATAGTCTTACGTTATTCCAAGTGGAACAGCGCTGCGTTTCCCTCACAAATTTAATTCATCTAATTAACTGACCTGTGTGAGTAATCCAGCACTTGCGTGTAGTTCAATAGGATGAAATTTCCTTATTCCCTTATATCCGGGACTCGCTGTGATATATGTATCTTATTAGCAATCGCGACCTGCTTCATACCACTGTAATGTTAAAAAACATGAGTGTTTTCACTAATCCTTAAACATTATTAGATCCATCAGCTTGACAGCAAGTCCCATCATTCAGCTCGTTACTGCGTCACATACATTCGCCTTTGTTATTGTTGGAAACGGCGCTCTCTTGTGGCCACTAAAGTTACATATTGTAGCTTTAAGTAGGTACTCTTTGTAACTAGCAATGCAGGACACAAGCTAACAAAATAGCAACTGCACTAATTTTTAAACTGCCTTATTTTTGTCTCAGCACTCAAGGATCGATGACACTTAGATGCAAGTTGTAGAGCATGTGTAAATTAGCCACATCATCATGTGAGTGTCTCAACCCTGATGCTTGTGTTGTTAGCAAACAGGATGAGTGATTAATAGTGGACATGTGGCACTATTATAAATGTTTGCTCTCCATTTCCTTGATGTGACTTATATATTCTTGTCTCCTGTTGACACAAAGACAACAGACGTATGTGGTTTGCCTTGCCTTTCCTCATCTATCACAGGCGAAAGATGGATGGGACAGAGAATGTAAGGACGCTAGCCTGATCCAAAAACTGCTAGCTTGGCAACACCATCTTCCCTGTGATCTGTCATGGCTGATGCAGATAAGAAAGAAGCACTGGCATTAAACATATTTGCATATGTCAGGGTTGTGTGCGGGTCTGAATTAAATTAAGATTTCTAATTAAATTTATTGATAGATTGATAGATAAACTTTTAATGCATTACCGATAGCTGCACGATTCTGGAAAATTTGATCATCCCTTTTTTTGTTTCAAATAGTGATCATGATTCTCCTTGATTCTTAACAGACAGTTAAACAAAATAACATGTAATTTACTAGAGGTTCTGAAAAAAATGTTCATTGCTGCAGCCTATTAAAAAAGGCATTACTATGATCACTGCTTTCTCTGGGTCAGCGGCAGCACGAACACAGATTTGATTTTTCTGGTATGATTTTGTCAAAGGATTAATAGACACAGGCGAATCGTTTTCATTTAGGGATAAGATTGTGTGGGTGTTTGAATTGAGATCACAATCTTTTAACGTTTATTATTATGAATCATAAAAGTCATTCCAATTCAATAGCCTATTGGGAGCGGCACCACATCCCTACATCTGTCTGGATTGTCAACGACCTTAAGCATGCAAATATATGAACGATTGGGTTGTAAATTACCTCACGTTACGACATCTGAATATGTCACCCATTTACCCCTGAAAGAGAAAATATACAGCGGTGTATTAAAGAGTGGACAATCAGACAGTGTTTCAGAGGAGTGTCACCCTGGCAGCTGTCCATCATCTAAACAACCCAATTCCATTGCCTACAATAGCCCTCACTGACTTATGTTTACAAGGGATACTTTGGGCCGCAGAGCTCTCCGTCTTGCTTTAAACAGTTCATTTATGAAATCGGTAAATCACTGACCCTGTCACCTGCAGAATGCCATTGTCACACTTAAGAAGAAAAACATACACAATCTGGGAACAGGTCAAATAGTGTGGCTGGTCATTTCACCCACCTTTAAATGTAAAATATGAGCAGTGGCCTGTTCTCTGACAGGATAATCCAGAGGGAAGCTGCAGTTCATCCCTGTGAAGGTGGAAGAGATTGCCTGGGCTTTTTTGGGGGTTTGTTTTGCTGCTTTAAGATTCAGTATAAGGTTTGGCTACAGGCCAGCTCATTTGACTGACAGCTGTTGTTTAAATGGAGGGCATTTAAATTTTATGTAATTAATTATGTGATTGGCTGTAGCTCAAGGCTTACTGTAAATGGTCTCATTGCTACAATATGGAGAAAAACAAAGATTGATTTCGGACGAGAGTGCACGTTATAGGCTGAGGTCTTTCACAAATATACTGTGCGGGTTGTTGCTTGCAGTAAAGTGAGAGCATTGTGGCTGGCAAATCCATTGTGCTTCACCGTGAGGAAAAACGAAGCAAGTTCCACTATCCAGTCGCTTAAGCACAAAACGAGAATATCCAACAAAAAACAACTACCATGGGCTAGCTAAACTGCTTCTTCTGAAGAAGAAAATCTGAGGCCGTATTCACAAAGAATTTTAAGGCTAAAAGTTAGTCCCTAACTGGTGAATTTATGAGCGACTCCTAACTTTAGGACTCCTAATTTTTTTCACTAAGATTAATTCACAAAACATTTTAGCCCTAAAAGTAGCACCTAAATCTGGGACAGCTTAAAAGAAGTCGAGAGGACGCCTAGCTCACTAAGACCTATTCACAAAGGATTGTAGCGCATACCAGCGCCTCTCGCAGTTGTCCTGGGTCGGCGACACAAGCGGGAATGCTGCATTCATGTGCAAACAAATCCTCTCCCATGTCTCATGCTTAGTTTTGCTTGAAATCCCAATGCCAAATTTCACTTTTATTTTTTTTATTTATTTTTTCTAGCACCAACTGGGCCAGTAGCAGTAACTGATCCTGCGTCCAGTTGTCAATTAACCAAGCAAGTGTTAATTTATCGCGTTCCACACATTCAGCTGACATATAAACCACACCTTAAATAAACGAAAAAACTATCCAGTGATGAAATGTTTTCTATGATGACACAAATCTTGTGGGATGTCCTAACCACCGGGATATTATCTCAATGCGCACACGTCCGATAATGACACGTCCAATTCACAAACTGACTCATTTGAAGCGATTCGTTTTAATGAATGGTTAAAACAATTGATCTTTTCAACAGTGAACACACAAGACATCTGAATCAGTGTTTAACTAATTGGTAACACTTTACAATAAGGCAACCCCATTTGCCCCCGCACACACATTTAAAATCTGCGTGTGTGTGTAACATGCTGGGACACACAAGGTGGTAGAGTACATGTACAGGTAGGCTATGTTGTGAAAAAAATAGCGTAGCCTATCCATCGCTACTGTAAATTAAAATAATAATAATAATTATTTCCTTCCCCATCCCTTGCTGCCACTGAAAAAAAAAAATCCCTTCCGACCCCCAACCTCAAATGACAACCAACCGAAACCAAACTTTTTTTATGCCTTATTAATGTTGAAAACAGTTGTGCTGCTTTAGATTTTTGTGCTGCTTAATGTTTCTTGAAGACTAGAAATTTCAAACGAACCGAATTTGTGACATTACAAATGTATTTACTGTCCTTACTGTAAACTAGCACGCATTGACTGTTTTCCACATTTTAGATAACATGGTTGAAAATAGTTCAATAGCAGTCAAAATAGTTCAGTAGAAGAGTTGCTTCTCCTGCTTAATCTGTACAATTCAAACAATTTAAAGCGACTTTTAAAGGGGTGGTTGACTGCTTTTTTTTTTTGCATGATTGTGTTTATGGGGTGCAATATAACATGTATTCGTGGTTTTTCTTTTTTTAAAAATCTTATTTTTCATAAACTTCACCTTTATTGTCAGCCGCGCTCTCCTCTGTCCCCTGAACGAGCGGTTCACTTCCTGATTCTATGAAAACACTCCCTCAGAAACGTTCGGTGGGCTCAGATTGGTTAGTTTGGGCCGGTGTGTTGTGACTGGCTAAACTGTCGCTCACGTTGTCCAGAAGATTAACGCCCATTACCTTTAAGGGCGAAACGGATATGTCATGAGCTCCGGTCCAGATGTAAATATGTGTTGAACTGCAGTATCAGTTTCAGGCAGAATCAGATGGAGAAAGCCGCGATGAAGTGAGTCAAACAGAACCTCACCACACACGGCTCTTACTAAACGTTTCTGAATGATAATTTGCTACATTTTTTTACTTTATACACGTTTGTTTTACACAATAGCATCTGACTGCCAACAATAGCAACTGACTGGCTACTAATGTTATACTCAAACAGCGTTGGCAAGTTTACGTTCTTGTAAACGTCTTAAAGCATATATACATGACAAATACATTTACAACATTAGTACTTATACAAAATTCATGTTTGTACGCGGTTGTCATAGACACGAAATAGCATAACTAAGTGGCTAAAGCCAGCGCTGGCATTTCATAAAACTAAAACTAAAACATTACGTCCGGAATTATACATGAAAATACATTTAAAATGATTAAGTCTTAGCCTACTTACAGATTGTGGCCCAACAACTGCTGCCTCGACGTGCTGGAGGCTGGAGCTGCTGAAAAAACTGCGCATGCACTTTTTTACATTTTCCGGAGGGAGTGGTTGATGCAAATGTGTGGGTTAGTGACGTACCATAACCCAGCTGTAGTCCCAATCGAGTCATTTTTGTAGGCAATTATACTTCCTGATTTTTAAAAGACGATATCTGCTTACACTAAACTTTCAGCGCTGCAACTTTGCAGATACTGTTCATGCACGAACAGCAACATTACACACACTATTTAAAATGAAAAAAGTGAAATCGCAGTCAACCACCCCTTTAAAAGAATTAGCTGTGCATGTATTGACTGCTTTCCTTCACTCTCTCTGATCCTAATCATTTGTTTAAAAATACAATCATCAATTACGTTTTACTTTTATTGTGTGGAAATGCTTGCATATATTTGTCAAATTTCAAGCATTTATGCAAAAGCCTTTAGATTAAAACATTTTAGGATCATGATGTGAATCATAATTTCAGTCTCACGTGTCCAAACTTTTGACTTCAAGTGTGTGTATCTGCAATAGTATAGCAAACTCAGGCAGGCATGTACCGCATGTGTGTCCATAATTCATATCCATTCTGTCTTGTCAGCACTCTGCTGGATGTGTGGTAATTCATGTCACGGGGGTTTCACGGGGGTTGCTGAGCAGTGGGCTGGTCAGTGGGTTGGCCAAAGGTGTCCCGCAGTGATCCACATCCGCCATGAAGCTGCTCATTCACCCCGAGGTCAGCCGTTTGTCATGGCCCTGATATATGAGCCCTGACCAGGCAGAGCTGCTGAATTTGGATCTCCGTATAATGAAAAACCCTTGTGTGTGTGTTTGTGGACCAAATGCAAAATGTGATCTATTGCATGATGTCTGTGTGGTGACTACAGCACATCTGCGCTACATTCATACAATTTTTTCAGATCAGTAAAGGTAACACTTTACAATACGGGTGCACTAATAACAATTCATACTTAACTATGCATGACTCATGACTAACTAAACCATTAATTAATTATTACTGCATTTTATTAACTAATTTTGTAAATTAATGTGTTAATTACCACAATTAAGACAAAGCTATGCCCTTCAACTTCCAATTGTTTAATTAATCATTAGCTAATGATTTGCAAAGGCATCATTATGTTATGACTTTACTTGTTGAGGCATATGACTATTAACTAATTAAAGGGATAGTTCACTTTGAAATTAATTTTTGATATGTGTTAGCTTACCTCAAGGGCATCCAAGATGTAGGTGTCTTTGGTTCCACAGTATGCAAGACGATTTCGATATATCTAAATATGTTTAGTAAAAGGTAAAACTTCAGAAATCTCTGTGTAAACAATGAGTGACGTACACACACAAGCGATAACTTCCGGCAAATGCGCAGACCAAAGTGCTCGTGCCTTCAGATCAGTTGGACATGGCTGTGGTTACAAGAGGTAAAAACTATATTTACTGTTTGTTTTCCCACACAAACTGCTTGTTTCATGTCTTAGGTCATCAATGTGTACTTACATTTATGAGTCATTAAATCATGTTTAATTTTGACTTCTCTGTGCATGCTCTTTGAGGTGTACCGAGGGTGGACCCCCTAAACCTGCATTATATGACTGACAGACAACAATGGTTTAACAGAAAAAAAGTCTAAATTGAAAATACTGTGGAAACAAAGACACCTACATCTTGAATGCCCTTGAGGTAAGCTAAAACATATAAAAAAATAATTTCAAAGTGAACTATCTCTTTAAGTAAAATGTAATTTTGGTTTTGACATCCACTCTATGGATTTCAAATTCCCGCCTTCTACAACCGGGATTCCACTGTGCCAATTGAACCGCTGCATCCAACAGTTCATGGCACAGGAGTGTGTCAGGATAAGCTTGAGATCTAGGATTTAAAGGATGAACACAGAGAATAACGGCCGGGCTCTGCTATTTGAATTAAATATATAATGTTTAATTCATGTTTAAATCTAATTTAAATGTTAAATTCATCGATCTGGTGCAATTCAGTGTGCAAATTTAACAAATAAAAATTAAAACCTCTTTTAGTTACAGTGTCTGTCTACATTTCACTAGAATAGGCTATATTGTAAAACAAATGCAGTGGAAAATAAAGGAAACTTTCATAATTAGTTTTGTACAAATTTCTATACTTGTAAATAAACTATATACTTGGAAGCAACTCGGCGCCGCCAATTAACAATACAAAACGAATGGGCTGCTGATGTACGAGTTTTATGGGCCGATTCTCCCGGTAGTCCTCTCCGATGATCAGTATGCCTAAATGCCTGTGCACAACACTGTACATTTATTTCTCTGACACCTTAATGGCTAAGATGAGAAGACTTATACCGGGCTTTCTTTTATTTTATTGCTTTCTTTGTTTTCGTCCCTGTGCACCAGAGGGTTTATACTGCTTCATTTTCGATCATTGTGCCAGCAGCTGAGCACTTGCCTAACGTAACGTAACCCCGCGAAATGATCGAAAATAATCATCGATTCAATCTAATAATCAGTAATTAAACGTGTGGCTGAGGTTCGCCTTAGGATGATCATTAATAAACATATTTTTGTTTTGCTTCTGTGACTCTGTGATTTCTCGATTAATTTGGAAGTAGCAGAGAATATGTAGTAGGTCAAGGGCGACGCTAGAGTGCGCCCAAGTCCCCAACACATTTGTCGCCCAAGGCAACCACCTAGTTCGCGCTATAGCAATTCGCCGGCCCTGTTATGAAGAACAAATGGACTTGCAGTGGTCTGTCATGTCCAGTTTAGACAGCTGTAATGGTCTCGTCCAGTTTAAACACGGTGTAACCGCATCAGTATTTCAGATTCTGGTGTGCTGATATTTGTGTGCGGCCCAACTTACCCATCCTTCAAACACTCTTTGACATTACTCTCGCTGCATGTGCAACTGTCAAAACCCATAACCGTATTGATGTATTACTTAACAATTAGTTAATAGTCATGTGCCTCAACAAGTAAAGTCATAACTTTATAAAACCTTTGCAAATCATTAGTTAGTGATTAATTAAACCTAATTGGACATGAGTGGAGCACACTCTGTTAATCAACCCAATGAGTTAAGAGGTATATATACAGTATACAACAAACTTGCCTCTGTTCGTTGACAGTTTAACAGCATCCCTCCACCACCCCATCTCCTCACTTCTAGTCCTAAATACTCTTACAAAAATGGGGGGAGTACACTGGGTTCAGGCAAAAATTCTGAGCTCGGAGCCCTCCCCCTGGACAGCAAATGTTTTATTAACAAAGTTCGGGAAGAGCATGTTCAGTTAGTTAACACGAGTTGAGTGCACTTAGCAATCAATGATAAGGGGTGGTATTGATTCAGCAATCTCACCTTACTCCATTGATAGTTTAGCAGCAGTTAATAGCTTCTTGGTTTACCACTCTGCTATCATGTCTCAATGACCAAGCTCTTCATCCAACAAAGAAGTACATATCACCAGGGATGTGCCTTTGCATTCCATCGGGCCCTCAAATATTCCTCCTACGCCGGACGTCGCACCTGAGCCCTGGGCTTCTACACACGGCCGCAAACCAACCCGATCAGCCCTGCGCTCACCAAGACGTCAAGGCCAGTCTTCACCGCCCCGGGCAAGACTTTTATCTTCCTCTCCAGCCTCCTCCTACAACTCGGCCGTCCCGGCAATTCCACCTATCGGGAAATTGACTGTAGCTGGATTGAGGTAAGCGCAAGGAAATTCAGACTTACAGGCTTCACGAAAGTTAAATAAA
The DNA here is from genome assembly GCA_030378365.1 of Hybognathus amarus. Classification (NCBI taxonomy): domain Eukaryota; kingdom Metazoa; phylum Chordata; class Actinopteri; order Cypriniformes; family Leuciscidae; genus Hybognathus; species Hybognathus amarus. The sequence continues at coordinate 95,639 of JAQIUQ010000059.1, read as the reverse complement.
GCAGAGCTCTACAATCTGTACTTTACCCTAATGCCAACCACTCTCAAAAGTCCACACCAACTCCCAAGATGACTTTCAGGCAGAGCAAAGCCCGCATTTCAGTAGCCTCCAGCTCCAGTCGCAGACACTAGCGCGAGGCTACTGCTGCTAGCATCACAGACCCAACCCTTTCATCAGTTTCACCCAACAGGTTTCAACCCCGCCCACATCCAGTGGCCTGCAGCTCCAGAAGCTGAAACAAGCACAAACCCACCTCTGCTTGCACCACAAGCCCACTCTTCATTCAACCAACCTTCCTTTCCTTTCTATCCTCCAATTAACTTTCCTTTTTAAGCTACAGCGGGTAATCCAAGTGTGAGGCCTCCGCCAACATTTGCAGCCCCAGCTTATACCCTTCCCAGCTCTCTCATTCAACCCAAGTTTCAATATTCTCTGTTCACAGCAACTCCAATGCCCAATGCCGTTGCCATGGAACCACCATCAGTGTCCCAAAGAATCCGTGCACAGATACTCTCAGATCTATCTCCGCTCCCCGCAGCTGATCCAGACCACCAAATAGACTGGGGATTTCCTCAGTCACCCTGAAAAACACCAACTCGCACACATCCCGGGTTCTTTCATTTTCTGAATTTTCAATAGCCTTTTTTCATCTAAATAATCTCTTCAGCTTTACCCCACAGGCGGCACAATGTAAATGATTATATGGCAATTGTAGCCGAGCTTGTGCTGTCCTACGAGGGAGGGTACTTCTACGCGTACCATAAACTGTTTTCAGCCAAAAGTGTCGTGCAAGTCGCAGGGTGGAACCAGTGCACATACTTGGGCACGCTCAGCCTGGATCTCTACAGCAGGGTGTTCTTAGGCTAAAAACATATCTTGCGTGGTTTGCAGATCAGTGGCACACTCAACAGCATCATGCCCGCAGGTTAACCATTCCTCTCTTTCCTGCCTGGGAACGAGCACCACAAAATCCACCAGCTACGGGCCTCGCGCAGCAACCACTGCAAACAACAACTGTCTTTTCTTTTGTTGAAAGCAAAAGACAACACTATAACCATTTCAGTTTGGGTAAATGAAGCAGACTGTTCTGCCGGTTCTTGCACATTTGTAGCTTCTGTGGCAGCACCCATGACTACATCGGTTGCCCAGTGTATAAATCTGTTAATAAAATAAACCAGAAGATTATTTATCGACTCCAGTAAATATTTCGTACATGCACTTTGAACTAGCCCATCACTGGTATGCTGAATTTACTGCTGGCAGGTCTAACAAAATGGCTATAAATCCACCCTAGAATGCCCGCCTCTCCCAAAACATCATATGCAAAAAACATTTAATCCGCCCTCTTAGAACCCAAAGTCATAGACAACATGTTTTTGATGTTTTATTGTTGTTGTTAATTTGTAATTATTATTACATCATGATTTTGTTGTTTTAAGTTTAAAGGGACAACATGTTCTTTTTTTAGGTATTTTATCTAAAATAAAATTTTTATATATATATTTAGAAATATGTCCTCAATAGTGTAAAAATACCTCTGCCAATTATCTGACTGAATTATCTGAATTGCGGACTGTACATATATGCCGAGCCACAGGAGAAGAAATCCTCGTCGCCAAAAAAAGTTCAAAATAGAACGTAAAAGGAAACGTGACCGGAGATTACAAAAAATCAAGAGTTAATGTCGGGATAGCTTTTTCCAGGTGGACAGAGCTAATGTAGAGGAGAAAGATTTCAAAAGAGACCCTGAAGTTGCCTGCTTTCTTTTCGACAGGTAAGTCAATGTTGCTTTCTTAAATACAAGCTTTTTTTTTAATTGATTGGTTGTGTATTTTATTATATAGACAGGAGAACATTTGTAGTTAAAAGTTTTGGGAAATTGGGTGATCCAAGATGGCGGATCACTGGAGATCCAAGATGGCGCCTGTGAGAGTGGCACGCCGTCTAACACTCCTTACTATGTCCTGTATTTGGCTGGTTTTATGTGCTCTTATACCTTTTAATTATGCCGAGTCTGTTACTTATGATCGTCAGACACTACTGGATATCCGTAACTACTGCATGGACATTTTCGATGCAAAACTGGAAAATTTTGCAAATGTGACGGAGTAGTAGGTTATAGATTTCAGACACAAAGTTCGACTACGCCACCCATGGGAATTTCACCCCGGGAAATATGAATGATACCTAAGAATTTAGGTCACACAGGTTCGAACTCTCGTAAGAAGTAGGCAGAAACGTGGATATCATGAAAAAGTACAAAATTTTATTAATACAAAATCCTATTTAAAAAGAAGAGAATGAGATTCACATTAATACAGTCTCCGTTGCACCAGGATGGATCATATGGCTCGTTAGTGCATGACTGGCGTCAGTTTATAAAAAAACAAAAACAGAAACAAAAATAACATACAACAATTTACAAAACTAATAATTACACGACTGACAAAAACCATACAAGCTTTACAGGGCCGAGGTTCACCACGGAGAAGTGATCATAAAGTTAGTTAGTCAAAAGCACTCTTGCACGCACACACACACACACCACCGTGCACTCAGATCACACAACCAAAACACTGCAAAAGTGTTGCACGGCAATCGTAGTAGGAGCACCACCACCACAAGAGACCCTTCACCAGTGGGACCTCGGCGACTGAAAGAAAAATAAAAAGAAACAAACTTCAAGACAGTACAATAAAACAGAATTCCATAACTGTATGATCACAAGAGCAAGCAGTGATAAAGTCAGGTCACATCAATACAGTGCTTAGCACAATAAACAAAAAAACAGAAACAATTATAAATTAAAATCAAATAATAGACAAACTGAAAAGGAGCAACCACGGAGTGATGCTCTCCTCACAAATTAGGGAACGTCAACCCTAAAACACACTAAACAATAATGTCAAGAAACCAGACAGCGACGATCCACCAGATCAATTGAAAGACACGGCGTTCTCGCAGTATGGTAGCGGAAAGGCAAGCAGGACTGCAACTTTAGCCGAAATAGATCGCTCACGAGCGAGAGAGAGAGAATCCTGAGACAAACACACAAAAATAGTTACTAACGTGCATACATCGCTCGCTAACATTCTCAGCATATAACTATATGCATGACAACACTTACCGAGAATTGGAAATGGGCTCTAATATCCCTTCACCGGCACGGGTATGCGGTATTCAGATAATTGCCGTTCAGCGGAGATACAGCGGAGATACAGGGAATACTGCACACAACGCAAAATACAAACTAATCCCCAAACCCCACGAGACTAATCAATCTGCGTTCCAAAAACGGCTTGCACTTACCAGAGAGATTAGCAGTTTTTAGCATCCACTTTAAACAAGCCAAGGGAACCAGGAGGAGAAAAGACAGGCTAGGATGCAACAATGAATCATTACTTCCACGAATACAGCAAAAACAAACGGAACGGGCTACATGCTAATGGAGCATACCTGTGTCCACTGTCAACAACAGCTACGGGGAGGAGTCGGACATGACGCATCCCAGGCCATAGCCAACCAGCTCTTAAATAGGGGAAACTCTTTACTGATAGGTGCTCACCACCGTCAATCACCACTCATTTCATTCGGTTACAATCCACCCCCGGCTTCTGCACCGACGCCCCGACGGTGAACTTGACAGAACCGACACTCTGAGCCCTCACTTCCATGGCTGAAACAAAGTAACAGATGTACTACCCCTATACTAGATACCGTCCCTACCCCCACAGATTGAGGGAGGTGATATACATTAGGGTGCCGTCCAGCAGTACTCCTTCCCGTCCTCCTAACCCCAGCAGAGTCTGAAGGAAGACTCATTACCGGCTGTGGGTTCACCTCGGTCTCCGGGATTTCTTCTGTCCTCGGGGGTTTCACCAGATGGTACTTGCTCAGGCCTCTGAGGGACAGACGGCACGACTCCCCCACAAACTTGCCCATGACTAAATTGCGATGTTTCCGGCACCAAGACAAACAAGTCTCCTTCCTCTAGATCTTCCTCTCTTAGGAAGCTGAACAGGTTCAATCACCGGACGTTCCTGCAAAGCGGGGGAAAGGGGTCCGCTGATCTGCGGTTTCAGCAAGGATCGGGTGCACATGCTTTTTCCTATCTAAATCTGTGGCAGGGGCAATAGTATACACCACCCCTCCGTCCTTAGGAGCCTTCAGGACTTAGTACAGCACTGAACTCCACAGGTCGTTGATCTTGTGTCTACCTCCAGCGCTATGGTCACGAGGGTATCCCAACTGACCCTTCTTCAGTGGTGCTTCTCGTACCTGCAGATCATGTCTGGCCTTCCGACGATCTGCCGCGGCCTCGACCGCTCACGAGCACCCCCGAAAGCAATCTGCAACCGATCCTGATGCTCCAAGACCCACCTATGTACACTACCTGCCAGTGGTTCTTCGACCCTACCGAGCAGGAAGTCAACTGGAAGTCTAGGCTCCTGCCCAAACATCAAAAAGTAAGGAGACTCACCCGTAGCTTGATGAGGGGTAGTATTATAGGAAAAAAGTACCTGGGGAAGACAGCCTGGCCAATCCCTCTTCTTTGACACCGGCAATGTACGCAACAGATTGTGCAAGGTCCGGTTGAAACGTTCGCACTGCCCATTTCCGGGCCGGATGGTATGGCGTGGTGCGTGATTTTTCAACTCCATATAAACAGCACAGCTGCTGAATAAGAGCAGACTCAAAATTACGGCCCTGGTCTGAATGGATAGGACCAGGTACCCGAATTTGTAGAACCATTCAACCACCAGGACCTGAGCCACAGTCTCAGCTCGTTGGTCCCTGGTAGGTACGGCCCAAGGTGTACTTGGTGAAGATATCGGTCATGACCAAAACATTCTCAAGACCGGTACTTGAGGGCTCCAACACCGTGAAATCCAGGGGCTACGATCTCGATCTGGCCGTGCCGCCAACAAATGTCCCATGAAACTAGCATGGGTAGACTGATCACCCTTGGCACACTGGCATCTCTCACATTCCTGGCACCAGCGGGCAATGTCAGAGGACATCCTTGGCCAATAACATCTCTGCTGTACCAGCTGGGTGGTGCGCTCCACCCCCTGGTGCCCGTGCTGCTGGTGAAGTTGAGTCAGGTACTTCAGACTTCAAGGCCGCCGGTAAAAGCACTTGGAGAACCTCCTCTCCACCATCCGGGCGAAACACCCGGCGGTAAAGCACTCCCTCGTGCTCCCACCAAACGGTCCCACTGGCGCAACAGAATCACAGCAGATCTGGAGAGCTCCTTACGCTCTTCTGAGCTAGGAGGTGACTTCCGCCTCCAGAACACCAGCAGCTCCCCAATGACTGGATCTGCCCTCTGCTGCATGCCCATATCCCGGGTAGGACAGGAAATGATGCAATTTGATTTACCCAAGTGGTCAACCCATCTTGGGCGGCTGACGCAGCAAGTACCGGGACAGTTGCACCCGGCACAAATCTTGATCTCCCTCCCCATGGAAGTTTTGGCGGGACAACGCGTCAGCATTGCGGTTACTCCTACCTGATCTATACCTAAGCTCAAAGTCGAAGGCTGCCAGCTGGGCAGCCCAACGCTGTTCCATGGCCCCCAACTTTGCAGAGGACAGGTAGCTAAGAGGGTTATTGTTGGTGTACACCATGCACTTATGCCCCAGGAGGTACTCACGAACTTCTCGGTCATGGCCCACTTGAGCGCAAGAGACTCCAATTTCATGGAACTGTAGGTGGATGTGTTGCAGCTCAGTGGGCCTAGACCCCGACTACCATAGGCAATAGGACGCACCTTGCCTTTTTGGTCCTGTGAGAGAGCCGCCCCGAGTCCCCCATGACTGGCGTCCACCTCCAGAATAAACGGAAGGGAAAAGTCAGCATAGGCCAGTACCGGGAGCGGTGGTAAGTTTCCTCTTTAACTCCTCAAAGCTACTCTGACACTCTGCAGACCAGGCGTCACCTATATGCTTCGGCTTCCGTGAACGCTTAGGACTTGTCAGCTCCGCCACCAACCGATGTAAGGGAGCAGCTAACCTAGCGAATCCCTCCACGAAACGTCGATAATAGCTGGCAAACCCTAAAAATGACCGAAGCTCAGTCACGTTGGTTGGGAGCGGCCACTGTGAAACTGCTGCAATCTTACCTGGGGTCTGTGGAGACCCCCTCTGACGAAATGACATGACCCAGGTACTGCACTTCCTGTTTGAAGAACGCACACTTAGATAATTTTGCCTTCAAACCCTCCTTTGTAACCGGCTTAGCACTACCTCCATCCTAGCCAGATGTTGGTCAACTGAAGAAGGAAAACACAACAATGTCATCCAGGTAAAGGAGTAAAGACTGACACTGTTGGTCCCCAAACATCCGTTCCATCAAGCGTTGGAAGGTGCTGGGGGCATTGCACAAACCGAAAGGCATCCTGTTCCATTCGAAGAGGCCAAACGGAGTGCAAAAGGCAGTCTTCGATGGATCCAGCCTCGGTAACAGGAACCTGATTGTACCCGCTGGTGAGGTCCATGGTGGAAAACCAACGGTGCCCCCACCAGCGAGTCCAATGTCTCTTCAATCCTGGGCAGGGGAAAGGCATCCTTTCTGGTCTTGGAATTTAACTGACGGTAGTCTACGCACATGCGCAGACTACCGTCCATTCTTCCTGACCTGGACGATGGGCGACGCATAAGGGCTACAACTTTCTCTGATTACCTGGGACTCGAGTAGTTGGTTTATATGAGCCTTCACAACCTCGGACTCAGATGGAGGAATGCGTCTGTATCGCTGCCGCACAGGGACATCATCCAGCAGGGGGATATCGTGGGAGATAAGATTGGAACATCCCAGATCTCCCTCATGCGTGGAAAACACAGTCACGTACTTTTCAAGAAGTGCCCTTACCTTACCTTGTTCCTCGACTGACAGTACAGATAAATCAATCGCCCCTATCTGTTCAGAGATATAGCGGAAGCGACCAGCTGCGTACTCACTCTAGCCGATACCACTTTCACCTCAGTGGTGGGGGTAGGCTAACCACGTAAACCTGATTGACAGTACCTATGACCGTGCCAGCATACAGTAGTACGTCTCGCGTCACTAACATTAACCACGGGCACATAAGCTGTACCCCGCTCTACTGGCACCAACGATGGAGATGCCAACAAACCGGCAGGAAGACCAGCCTCCGGTGGTTCAAACAGCACGGTACCATCTGAGTACTGTGCTGAGCAGGTCACAACAACCAACTTCATGGTACCGCCTGGGATGCGACATGCCCGACGTCCACGCACTCTAACTTCGTCCACCTTGATGCGAAACTGACTGGACGTCAAGGTGACAGCAATGTTGGAGGGCCTGGAAAACAGAATTAGGGGCCTGGGACACAACAGGTAAATCAAAAAGACTCAAGCCGTGCTGGCCAAAGAGTTCCTGGTAGCAGCGGCTCAGGACGTTCATTCCTAGAACGCCCGGGAACCTGAGCACACAAACCACCCGGAGGGTCCTTAACCACTAGTACCCCGCAACCTACGGAACCCACTCGCCCGGCAAAGTTCAGACATCCAGTTCTAAATAACCGACGTACGGAATTGAGAGGCCATTGGCGGCCCGGAGCTGTAGCCAATGGCAAGACCGAAGCTGTTCCTGACCCCAAGATTCAAAATTTTCCAAGAAACAACTCTCTGTAATGGTGGACACCATAGAACCGGTGTCCACCAGGCAAGGTACCTTGACCCCCTCTCTGCCACGGCGAGTTGTGGACAAGTTGACATCAAGACGAGACATAAAATCTGAACCAAGCAAAAAATCCGAAGCCTGTCCTTTCCCCAAGCCGAGCGGCGGCCCTGCGGCTCCGGCGGGAGCTAGTTCCCGACGACTGACTAGATGGTGGTTGGGCACTACCCGCAGAAGAGGAACCTGCAAGTGCTGGTCAGAAACGGTGGTCGCAAACAAAACTCACTGGAGCACCTTAAGAGACATCCCAGATTTTCTGCGTCGCCGGCAAGTGGATTTTGCCCCGAGGAAACGTCGGAGAAGACGTGGGAAACGGAGCGGGAAAATGGTCAGTTTAAAGATCCATCTACGAGCTTGGTCGTCTTGTCGGCTCAGCGTCTCGGCCGTGGACCATGGAGTCGAATCGGCTTCGTGGCTCGGTATGTGCCGTTACCCTCATCTCGCTGGCTTACATACATTCAGACTGACTTCCCAATTCCTCCCGATCCGCCGGCTCAGCTTCCAGAGGATTTCTACTCAACGGTTGATTATTCGACTCTTGCCCGACGGGGTAGACATCGCCAATCTGCGTCCCCTGAAGAAGGCTTCGTCTTCATACATCACTCTACATTCTCCAAAAATGGCGCTGATCAACGCACATTCTTTGGTTAATAAGACATTTATCCTAAAGGATTTTATTTTATCCTTCAATTTGGACTTCATGTTTATTACTGAAACCTGGACGAAGGTAGGAGATTGAGCCCCTTTTCAGAACTGGTTCCTATTGACTATTGTTTTTATAATGCTTTCCTATCCTGCTGGCAGGGGTGGAGGGCTAGCTATTATTACCAAAAAAAGCTTTGGAGTACGCTGTCAAATGCTACCCTCCACAAACCCCACAGGTTTTGAAGTACAGCTATTATTGTTTGACTGGTCTCAACCCATTGTCATAGCTCTAATATATAGACCCCCACATCTGACGAAAAACTTTATTGAAGAATTCTCTGAGTTTGTGGGGGATCTAATTATGACACATGATCAGATCCTACTCTTAGGAGATTTTAATGTTCATGTTTGCTGCGCCTCGGAAACATCTAGCGGTGGACTTTTTAAATATAATTGACTCTTTTAATCTTAAACAATGGGTTAAGAAACCTACACACAATCAAGGCCACACACTTGACCTAATATTATCCTTCGGTCTGTCTATTATTGATATGGAAGTGATTGAATCTTTGATCTCTGATCACTTTCCCATCATGTTTAAAATGTCTCTCCCTGCCATACCTCACAGGATTGTCTCCGACATTAAACAGGTCCGTGTGTACTCACCTCGTTTTTGCGAGGATTTTAATGAACGCTACAATGGTGAAATTCCTTTCTGGTCCCATGAGCATTTGCTATCTGATTTAGACGTTGAGCAGCATCTTGCATATATAAATACAATGTGGTCAGAAACACTGAATGTTGTTGCACCTTATAGGTTTTTAAAGCCAAAGCGTAAATCAGAGCCTTGGATAGATCATGACATTCGTGCCCTGAGACAATCATGTAGGAAAGCAGAAAGAAAATGGAAGAAAGACAAACTGCAAATATCGTTTAATATATTTAAAAACTGTTTGTTGATGTATCAGAATGCTGCTAAGAAAGCCAAGTCTATCTATTTATCGAACTTGATTGAAAAACACCATCAAACTCCTAGAGTTCTCTTTGTCATGGACTCAGTACTTAATCCTTCTGTGTCGATTTTTAACAATGTGACCAATGCTTTGTGTGAGGATTTTTTAAATTATTTTGGAACTAAAATTACCAACCTTAGAGCTCAAATACATGTGACCAAGGGTGAAATGACATTCGCTAAATATTCCTTCGGTTTCCTGGACTACTTTTAATTTCATCTCCCTGCAATCTCTTAAAGAAGTAATTACAAAGCTAAAAAGCTCCCAGAGTCCCCATGACATTATACACCCCCGCTACCTAAAGCAAGTAATTGACACTGTAGGACCAGGGCTTGTGTCTCTACTTAATAACTGCCTGAAAGCAGGGGTCATCCCTGAGAGCTTAAAAATGGCCACAGTCACCCCTGTATTAAAGAAACCTACACTGGATCCTACTATTCTAGCAAATTTCAGGCCTGTGTCTGTTCTACCCTTTATCTCAAAGGTGATGGAAAAAATAGTCTCTCTGCAACTTCAATCATTTTTAACTAACAATTCCATCTATGAAACCTTTCAATCAGGCTTCAAAACATTGCATAGTACGGAAACGGCCCTTGTTAGAGTCCTAAACGACATTTTAATGGCTACTGACTCGGGAGATTCTGTTATGTTAGTCATGCTAGACCTGTCCTCTGCCTTCGAGACACCGTCAATTATGAAATTCTCATATCTCGGCTGGAGTCCTATGTGGGTCTTGGAGGTACGGTCTTAAAGTGGTTCAAATCTTTTTTAACAGATAGAACTTTTTCAGTTAAAATAGGAAACTCTAATTCTTCATCGCGTAAGCTAACCTGTGGTGTGCCGCAGGGGTCTGTTCTGGCACCTACTCTTTCTCTCTCTATCTGCTTCCCTTGGGATCTATCTTTCAGAAAACATAATATCTCTTTTCATTGCTATGCCGATGATATGCAACTCTATCTGCCTCTGACCTCTGATAATGAGCATGCTCGTAGTTGCTTGTCCGCGTGTCTATGACTGACGTAAAAGCATGGCTCTCAAACAATTTCCTGTTTTTAAATTCAGATAAAACAGAAGCCATTGTTTTTAGCCCCTCTGAAACAAATAGACAAAACTTACAAAATTTGGAATTCTTAAATTTGAGTACCTCATCTCAAGTGCGTAATTTGGGTGTGATGATCGACAATAGTCTGAAATTTGACAAGCAAATTGCCTCGGTAGTGGGCTCCAGCTTTTTCTACTTGCGCCTCTCTCTAAAATTAAATCTTTCCTCTCTACTGCCTCTTTAGAGGTTGCTGTCCATGCCTTTATAACATCGAGGCTGGACTACTGCAACTCTCTATACTATGGTGTGGCTAAGACTCAAACAACACGTCTACAAGTCGTTCAAAACGCAGCAGCGAGATTCCTGAAGGGATGTAAAAAGTTTGAGCATGTTACACCCCTCCTGAGATCCCTACATTGGTTACCGGTTCAGTATAGAATTGAATACAAAATTCTATTGCTTGTTTACAAATCACTTAATAATCTTGCACCACTATACTTGTCGGAATTACTTCACCTGTATACCCCTAAACGAGGGCTTAGATCTGTAAACAAATGTCTCCTTCAGATACCCAGGACCCGATTGATAAACAGGGGAAATAGAGCAGTTTGAAGTAGCGGGCCCCACATTGTGGAACAAACTCCCAACTCAAATTAAAATGGCTTCCTCCTTATCTGAATTTAAATCTGCTCTGAAAACTCATCTATTTCAGGCGTGCGATCTGTATTCGTGTTTGTAGCTCCGGAGGATTTCTTCATTAATCTTCAATTTTCTTCTTTACCACTCATTTATAAACTAGCACTTTCTATTTTTCTATCATGTGAACTTATCCTCGATACTATTCCTTATAAAAAACAATTGGATTGCTTTGATATCGCTACTTAGATCCAATTTTTCGAAATCTAGGCTACTAGCCTTTAGCCCGCTAGCATTCCACGCGTGGCCTTCGCCTATCGAGACGCTGAGCATACGGGTTGCATCTGGCATTCAGTCCTAAATTAGTTGGGATATTGACTTACTGTTCATCTTTTATAATGGCGAACACATCGGATGAGAGTCTAACGTTACCTCTGTGTGCAGGTGAGGACACATTCGAGCTCTTCACGGTGAAGCAGGAGCTGGAACGCGTCGAGAAGCAGATCCGCAGTCTCCTGATGAAGCAAGCCGAGCTGTTGGACCGGCGTTCAACGCTTGAAGCTTCACGCGCCGACCCTCACAACTCAGTGGTTAGTAACGTTAACTCTGTTAGTACTTCCTCATCCACTCCGTATGCTCCTCTGCCCAGGACGACGCGATCAGCCCGGCCTTCTTTCACTCCGACTCCGGCCCGTGGAGCATGGATCACGCAGCGGAGGACACGAGCCAGGACCAGAGCTGCCTCTCCGCCCCTCCCGGTCTTCGAGATCTCCACTCGGAACCGCTTCTCCCCTCTTCGCGAGCCGGAACGCGATGACGCCGTGATCATCGGGACATCCATGGTCCGTCATGTCCGTGCTACTTCGGGTAAAGGTAATGTACGCACACACTGTTTCCCCGGTGCCCGTGTTCTTGATATCGCCGCTCAGGTTCCCGAGATCGTGGGCGGTGACACGCGCATCGGAGCTGTTGTGCTGGAAGCGGGAGCGAACGACATCAGGCTGCGGCAGACCGAGGTTCTGAAGAAGGACTACATGAGCCTGATCGAGACGGTACGCAGCACAGCGCCTAAAGCAACGATCATCGTGTCCGGACCGCTTCCCACGTACAGACAAGGACAGGAAAGGTTCAGTAGACTTTTTGCATTTAATGAATGGCTAATGTTAATGTGTAATGAACAGAAACTGCTCTTTGTAAATAATTGGCATCTGTTTTGGGAGCGACCCAGGCTGTACCGGGCAGACGGACTCCACCCCAGCAGAATCGGAGCGGGTGTTCTGTCGGACAACATCTCCGAGACGTTACGCACCAGATGACTGGTAAGTCAAAGTCCAAATTGCAGCCTCTGTTGTCCAAACTTAACTAATATGCATAGTGTGGAGCGTTACATAGAAACTGTGTCCATTCCTCGTTTAGTGAAGCCAAACAATAAATCTAGTGCAGGATTTAGCAAAAATCTTATCGTAATTAAACCAGAAAATCTAAATATCAGTGAACAAAAACAATTTTTAAAGCTAGGTCTTCTAAACATTAGATCGCTCACACCTAAAGCAGTTATTGTAAATGAAATGGTCACAGATAATAATTTTGATGTTCTATGCCTTACTGAAACCTGGCTTAAACCAAATGAGTATTTTGGTCTAAATGAGTCTCAGTCCACCAGGATACTGTTATAAGCATGAGCCTCGTCTGATCGGTTCGCGCGGCGGTGTTGCGACAATCTATAAAGATATTTTTAATGTTACTCAGAAAACAGGTCACAAGTTTAATTCTTTTGAAGTACTTGTGCTAAATGTTACGCTGTTAGATGTAAGAAAGAAATCCATATTATCTCTAGCCTTGGCTACTGTATATAGACCTCCAGGGCCATATGCTGAATTCCTAAAGGAGTTTGCAGACTTTCTCTCGGATCTATTGGTGAATGTCGATAAAGCAATAATTGTTGGAGATTTTAACATACACGTAGATAATACAAATGATGCTTTAGGGGCTGCGTTTACAGACTTATTAAACTCCTTTGGGGTCAAACAAAACGTCAGTGGTCCCACTCATCGTCTAAATCATACACTAGATTTAATTATATCATATGGAACCAGTCCAACTGATATAAATATTATACCGCAAAACGATGATGTCACTGATCATTACATGGTGACTTGCATAATACGTACTGCCGAAATATGTCATGTTGCGCCGCGTTATAGAAAAGGCAGAACAATCCTTCCAACCACTATAGATAGATTCTCAAATAGCTTACCTGATCTATCTAAGCTGCTAAGTGAACCCAAACAAACTGATCAATTAGATGAAATGACTAGCAGTTTGAGCACCATTTTCACTAGTACATTAGATATTGTTGCACCAATTAGATTAAAAAAGGTTAGAGAGAAAACTAAAGCACCCTGGTACAACAGTGATACGCATGCTATCAAGAGAGAAACTCGTATCTTAGAGCGTAAATGGAAACAAACTAATTTAGAGGTCTTTAGAATCGCGTGGAAAGACAGTATGTCACGTTATAAAAAGGCTCTAAAAACTGCCAGGGCTGAGCATCTCCGCAAACTAATAGAAAATAACCAAAATAATCCAAGGTTTTTATTTAACACCGTGGCTAGACTAACAAATAAACAGACATCGCCAGAGCAAAATATACCGTTACAGTTTAGTAGTAATGATTTTATGAATTACTTCAATGAGAAATAGAAAGCATCCAAAACGCAATTATAAATGTACAATCCTCTTTGGTGTCTTATGATTCAGCCTCAATTATGGCCCCTCTAGAACAACTACACCGCTTTACAACGATAGGACAGGAAGAGCTAAATAAACTTATCATTGCATCTAAACCAACAACATGTTTATTAGATCCAATACCCACTAAACTACTAAAAGAAGTGTTACCTGTAGTGGAAGAGCCTCTCCTCAATATTATTAACTCGTCTTTATCTTTAGGTCATGTTCCAAAAATATTCAAGCTGGCAGTAATAAAACCTCTCATTAAGAAACCGCAATTAGATCCAAATAACTTAGCAAATTACAGACCTATTTCAAATCTTCCATTTATGTCAAAAATACTAGAAAAAGTTGTGTCCGCTCAATTGTGCTCTTTTTTGCAAGAAAATGATATCTATGAAAAATTCCAGTCAGGATTCAGACCGCATCATAGTACAGAAACTGCGCTAGTTAAAATTACAAATGATTTACTTTTAGCTTCTGACCAAGGCTGTATCTCAATACTAGTCCTACTTGATCTTAGCGCTGCGTTCGACACTATAGATCATAAAATACTCTTGGATCGACTACAAAACTACACTGGTGTTCAGGGACAGGCATTAAGCTGGTTTAGATCGTACTTATCGGACCGTTCTCATTTTGTTTGTTTAAATGGGGAAAAATCAAAGATAACGCCAGTAGACTATGGAGTACCGCAAGGATCTGTTTTAGGCCCTCTGCTATTCTCAATATATATGCTGCCACTTGGTAACATTATAAGAAAACATGGAATTAACTTCCACTGTTATGCTGATGATACTCAATTATATATTTCATCACGACCAGACGAAAACACTAACTCATCTAAATTGACAGAGTGTCTCAAAGATATAAAATGCTGGATGACGCGTAATTTCCTGCTATTAAATTCAGATAAAACGGAGGTTTTACTTATTGGTCCAAAAAACTACTCACAAAACCTCTTACAATACAACTTTAATATAGATGGATGTCCTGTTACTTTATCCTCTACAGTAAAAGACCTGGGTGTTATACTAGACCGCAACTTGTCTTTCGAAAATCATATTTCATATGTTACAAGAACAGCCTTTTTCCACCTTAGAAACATTGCTAAGCTACGTAACATGCTATCTGTTTCTGATGCAGAAAAGTTAGTTCATGCATTTATGACCTCGAGACTAGATTACTGTAATGCTTTATTAGCCGGTTGTCCTGCATCCTCAATAAACAAGCTACAGTTAGTCCAAAATGCAGCCGCTAGAGTTCTTACTAGGTCAAGAAAATACGATCATATAACACCGATTTTATCATCTCTACACTGGTTACCTATTAAGTTCCGCATCAACTACAAAATACTACTACTAACCTATAAAGCCCTAAACGGTTTAGCTCCAATGTACTTAACGGACCTTCTTTCGCCCTACAATCCACCGCGTTCTTTAAGATCACTAAATTCAAGGCTTCTGGTCATTCCTAGGATATCTAAGTCCACTAAAGGAGGGAGGGCGTTCTCACATTTAGCTCCAAAACTCTGGAACAGCCTTCCCGATACGGTTCGAGGCTCTGACTCGCTGACACAGTTTAAAACTAGACTAAAGACGCATCTCTTCAGTCAAGCATTCACATAACGCTTACCTTTTAGTCCTCTGTTATGCCATACAGAACCGTTTGCCGCTGAAACTGCTTAACGCACCAGCGGGGCTCGACAGCCTTTTAGACAAACGGTTCGACACGTTCGGCGCGTATGGTTGGGTTGCGGAGAGTTTGTGAGATAGTGATTTTCTAACACTGACTCCTGTATAATGGAAATCATTCTGAACATCAGCTATGCTAATTATCTCCCATCTGCCTTTCTGCTGTTATCTCGGGACGGTTGTCCCGAGAAAAATGGCGTTTGTCAGGTCCAGTTTGTATCCAGCCTCTCACGGGGATCTCAGATGCCCCAACGCCTGTGAAGAGACGACTCAACGCTGGCGATATGTTATGGCTCCATATTATATATGAACAATATTTATATTTAATATTTATATATAAACAATATGAATGTAAGCCAGAGGAGAACTGGCCCCGACTGAGCCTGGGTTCTCCCAAGGTTTTTTCTCCATCCAATCTGATGGAGTTTTGGTTCCTTGCCACTGTCGCCTTGCTTTGCCTTGCTTTTGGCTTGCTTAGTCGGGTTTTTACCATTTAACAATATTACTTATCTGTGTTGTACTTCTGTCATGTTATCACTGTGAAGCTGCTTTGATACAATCTGTATTGTGAAAAGCGCTATATAAATAAATGTGACTTGACTTGACTTGACTTGACTATTTGCTGCAGCTTTTAACATGTAATTGACTTGTACTTACTTATCCTAAGTGATCACTGTTTGCTTAATTTAATGTTTTTATTGTAGTTTTTGTACAGCACTAGTAAAGCCAGCCGGTAGAAAATGTGCTCTATAAATAAACGGAATTGAACTTGAACTTAAAAGTTAAACAGGCTCTTTGATGAATAGCAGGTATTGAGTTTTTCACAGTCATTAATTCATACTGTAACATTTGTTTGTTATTTCAAACAAACTGCAACTTTACATAATGAACAAACCAGTTCCCCTGAAGGAAAACTCTGCAAAGTGCTTGAAGACATTCTGTCATAGCTTTTTTGTACATAATGGCTACTATAGTTGCAACAAATATTAAAAAAAGCGAGGCGCTCTGGAGCACAATTCATTTGAATGCAAAATACAATTTCATCACTAGATGAGAAGATGTGTACACAGTGTCCCTTTAAGAAATCAGAAAGGAATTGCTGCATGTCTCATTCATTCTTTATGCTGTAATACAGTCAGTAAAATAAAAAAAGATCTTATTTTTTATATTGTTTTCCCTTTTCAATAACAAGCAAAACTTTAAAAGTTGGAACTGGTGCTCTGTCCAATAACATATATTTACATATGGCTGCAGTTGTGCTGCATTTGAGTGATTCATCTGTTGTTGGCAGAGACTTGTTCGAATTGCAAACACACCTGCTGAAATGGTTTTGTGTGAGCACACCTGTCCAGATCCACATGCACAAGTCAGAGCCAAGAGCCACAGAACATGTTTATAATTGCATCTTGATTTGTGACTTAATTTGCAAAGTGTCCCACCATCAGCCCCAGCAGCCCCCCAGGGATCCTGCACTCTGTCATTACAAACCATTAGTTCAGACCCTCAGACTTCTCAAAGCTGTTTCCTGGGATCATATATCCTCTGTCAAAGACAAAAGCTACACACAAGTAATTATACTAACGAGTTCTCTTATGAGAGGTTCTCTCGATGGCGTAAGTCAGCTTACGCTAAGGGAAACATTAATCTTTCGAGATAATAAAACCAAAAAATTATTCTTAATTTTGTATTCATTGTCAAGGCAGTGCAGCAGCTAAGGAGACCGAGAGCATGCTGTCTAGTGTGCTCATAAGCTGCTCTTCGGGAACTGCAGCAACCTACCACTGAGCCCGACGTGACGTCACATCCAATGAAGGGTGCTCGCACCTTCACTGCATCATAGCCCGGAGTGTGGTCATGGCTTAGCGCATATAAGCAGCTAGGAAAAAGGATACGTCGCGTCGGATATGAGCCCTCCGATACAGGGCTCAGAGCCTGTTTCTCCTGATTTCCATCTCTCCAGGGAGGCTCTTTGCATCACTGGATCTAGAGATAAGCCACCTCCACCACCACCGTTGACAAAGCGACAAGCCAGCTTAGGACAGCACTTGAAGCCAGCCGACTTCACCACCTTCAGCCATCCATGCGAAATACGCTTATTCGGCGACGTATCCTTTTTTCTTGTTAAACTCACAAAAGAGCGCAAGTGTCTTTTTCAATGATGCCTTGCACTTCCTCAGGGAGTTTGGTCCATATTGACATGATGGCATCACACAGTTGCCGCAGATTTGTCGGCTGCACATCCATGATGCGAATCTCCCGTTCCACTACATCCCAAAGATGCTCTATTGGATTGAGATCTGGTGACTGTGGAGGCCATTTGAGTACAGCGAACTCATTGTCATGTTCAAGAAACCAGTCTGAGATGATTCCAGTTTTATGACATGGCACATTATCCTGCTGAAAGTAGCCATCAGAAGTTGGGTACATTGTGGTCATAAAGGCAAGGCAAGGCAAAGGCAAGGCAAGTTTATTTATAAAGCACATTTCATACACAATGGCAATTCAAAGTGCTTTACATAGAAGAAATTAAAATATTCAAAAGAAATCAGAATAATTAAAACAGTTTAGAATAAAAAATAAAAATACTGATAAAAATAAAACAATTAAAACAATTTAGAAACAGTCTGGACGAACAGTGGCACAGTGCTCATTCAGTAAATGCACAGATAAACAGATGTGTTTTGAGTCTGGATTTAAATGTGACTAGTGTAGGAGCACACCTGATCTCCTCTGGAAGCTGGTTCCAGCTGCGGCTGGCATAATAGCTAAAAGCAGACTCTCCATGCTTTGAGTGAACCCTTGGTATTTCTAGCTGATGTGATCCTAATGATCTGAGTGATCTGTTGGGTTTATATTCAGTGAGCATATCTGCAATATATTGAGGTCCTAACCCATTGAATGATTTATATACCAGTAGTAATACTTTAAAATCAATCCTAAATGTAACTGGCAGCCAGTGTAAAGACCTGAGGACTGGTGTGATGTGTTCATATTTTCTGGTCCTGCTCAGAATCCTGGCAGCAGCGTTCTGTATGAGCTGCAACTGTCTTATGGTCTTTTTAGGAAGGCCAGTGAGGAGGCCATTACAGTAATCCACCCTGCTGGTGATGAAAGCATGCACAAGTTTCTCTAAGTCTTGACTGGAAACAAAGCATCTAATTCTTGCAATATTTTTCAGATGATAGTATGCTGATTTAGTTATTGCTTTGACATGACTATTGAAACTAAGGTCTGACTCTAGAGACACACCAAGATTCCTGACTTGATTTGTAGTTGTTAGACCCCTAGCGTCAAGGTATGCATTCACCTTGAGAACTTCATCTTTGTTTCCAAACACAATGACTTCAGTTTTGTCTTTGTTTAACTGAAGAAAGTTTTGACACATCCAACCATTTACTTCATCAATGCATTGGCACAGGGAGTCAATGGGGCTGTAGTCGTTAGGCGATAGGGCTAAGTAGAGCTGTGTGTCATCTGCATAGCTGTGGTAAGCGATTTGGTTCTTTCTCATTATTTGGCTCATTGGGAGCATATACAGGTTGAATAGGAGTGGCGCAAGAATCGAGCCCTGAGGGACTCCGCATGTCATGGATGTCCACTCAGACTTATGTTCTCCTATACTCACAAAATAACCTCTCCCTTCTAAGTATGACCCGAACCATTTTAGGACTATCCCAGAAAGCCCCACCCAGTTTTCCAGCCTGTCAAGAAGTATGTTGTGATCGACAGTGTCAAATGCAGCACTGAGGTCGAGTAGTACCAACACGGATAATTTGCCTGTGTCAGTATTTAAGCGAATATCGTTTATTATCTTTATGAGCGCTGTCTCTGTGCTGTGATGCGATCGGAAACCAGATTGAAAATTGTCAAAGTATCCATTTGAGCTTAAGAATTTGTTCAGCTGATTGAAGACAACCTTTTCAATGATCTTGCCTATGAAAGGAAGATTTGAGATCGGTCTATAATTACTTAAGATGGTCTTATCCAGATTGCTCTTTTTCAGGAGGGGCTTGACAACTGCAGTTTTCAGGGAGTTCGGAAAACTCCCAGAGCGAAGTGAGGCATTTACCACTTCTAGGAGATCTGCTTCTAAGCTGTGTAACACATTTTTGAAAAAAGATGTGGGAAGTGTGTCAAGGGCGCAGGTTGATGTTTTAAGGTGCTGTACAGTTTCGACCAAAATTGTTCCATCAATTTCTTCGAAATCAGACATAGTTACTAATTTCTCAGGTTGTGGTCTGATCTGCCTGACCCCAGAGCAACTCAAGGATGTGCTGATCACCTTTCTGATATTATTGATTTTCTCAGAGAAGAAATAAGCAAACTCACTGCATTTCCTTTCTGAGAGCATTTCTATGGGAATCTTGCTTGGGGGGGTTGTCAGTCTCTCTACAGTAGCAAAAAGAGTGCGTGTGTTGTTTAAGTTGCTGTTTATAATATTTGAGAAAAAAGTCTGTCTAGCTTTGCCTAGTTCCCTATTGAAAGCGTGGATGCTGTCTTTGTAGATGTTATAATGGACTACAAGTTTTGTCTTCCGCCACATGCGTTCTGCTCTTCTGCATTGTCTTTTCATATTCTGCACTGCTGTTGAGTTTCTCCAAGGTGCTTTTTGTCTACCATTATTCTTCCTGACTTTCACAGGAGCAATATCATCAATTACACTCTTAACTTTTGAGTTAAAAGAATCAAGGAGAAAATCAACGGAGTCGGCAGATATGCTTGGTTTTAAGGATATAGCCTTCATAAATAGCACACCAGTGTTTTCATTTAAGCATCTCTTTTTGACAGACACAGCTCTAGCTTCAATGGCAGGAGAGATCAATATATCAAAGAAAATACAGTAATGATCAGACAGTGCTACATCCTTAATAACAATCGATGAGATGTTTAAACCCGTACTGATAAGTAAATCTAGAGTGTGTCCACGATTGTGTGTGGGACCATGTACATGCTGTGTCAGATCAAAAGTTTTTAAAACAGTTTTGATTTCTTTTGCCATATTGTTTTCTGCATTATCTATGTGAATGTTAAAATCTCCAGCAATGGCAAAACAGTCAAACTCAGAGGCAATTGTTGATAACAGTTCTGTAAAATCCTCAGCAAAGGCTGAAGAGTATTTTGGAGGCCTGTAAACAATGATAAGTAAGATACGAGGAGCACCTTTTAACACAATACCCAGATATTCGAAAGAGGAGTAATTCCCAAATGATATTTGCTTACATTGATAAACATCTTTAAAAAGAACAGCTAAGCCCCCGCCTCTCTTACCCGCTCTGCAGACACTCATATAAGTAAAATTTGGAGGGGATGTTTCGTTTAGGACCGTTGCACTACAGCTGTCTTCTAGCCAAGTTTCAGTTAGAAACATGAAGTCCAGGTTGTATGTGGTTATTAAGTCATTGACTAGAAGTGATTTATTATTAATGGAGCGGATGTTTAAAAGTGCTAATTTAATAGTCTTACTTTTTGTCCCCACAGCAATCTTAGTTTGGCGTGGAATAGGCACCAGATTAGATGGGTTTGCTGTACGGCTGTTGAAGGCCTTAGATTTTCTATCATGTAAATGAACAGCAATAGAAAAAGATTCAGGCACACTGGGTTCCCGCTTGTTTTGTAAACATTTGATAAAGTTATTGTTTTCATAGCGAGGAACCGATATACATCACTTAGAGCTGGTATCAGTTGTTTTTGGTTCACCTCGAGCCAATGGAGGAGGGTGTGGGCCCTGGCGCTGTGGCAGAGGCCGAAGAGCTCTTCGAGGAGGAGGGGGAGGAGGAGGGCGAGCTGGGCCCGCAGGCTTTGGTGGTTGTGGGGCCTGCCGTTTTTTGGTTGGTATTTGGGGGCTTGCAGCAAAAGAGTGGGATAGTCTGGTTCCAGCAGACACCAGTTGTTCCATTTTCTCTGAGAAGCTCAGAAGTGGAGATGCTGGAGAGAGTGATAACGTGTCAGGTGAGATGGGCTGTTGCTCTGGTGTTATTGGAGGCTGTACAATGCTGTCCTGGTGTCCCTGGCTGTTTTCCAGAAAGTCGTCCTTGGGTGCTGAATCTTGGAGCAGTTCTGATATGTCATAGTCTGACTGTGGTGAGCTCTGTGGGCAGGGCTCTGCTGAGATTGTATCCGTGAGCAGAGGTTGTTGTGGCTGAGTGGTGTTCTCATTGTCCTTGTGTGATGTGTCAACAATATATCCATTCAGGTGCTGAATAAAGGGATGGACATGGTCAGCAACAATACTCAGGTAGGCTGTGGCATTGCAACGATGCTCAATTGGTACCAAGGGGCCCAAAGAGTGCCAAGAAAATATTCCCCACACCATGACACCACCACCACCAGCCTGAACCGTTGATACAAGGCAGGATGGATCCATGCTTTCATGTTGTAGACGCCAAATTCTGACCCTACCATCCGAATGTCGCAACAGAAATCGAGACTCATCAGACCAGGCAACGTTTTTCCAATTTTCTATTGTCTAATTTCGATGAGCTTGTGCAAATTGTAGCCTCAGTTTCCTGTTCTTAGCTGAAAGGAGTGGCACCCGGTGTGGTCTTCTGCTGCTGTAGCTCATCTGCCTCAAAGTTCGACGTACTGTGCGTTCAGAGATGCTCTTCTGCCCACCTTGGTTGTAACGGGTGGTTATTTGAGTCACTGTTGCCCTTCTATCAGCTCAAACCAGTCTGGCCATTCTCCTCTGACCTCTGGCATCAACAAGGCATTTCCGCCCACAGAACTGCCGCTCACTAGATGTTTTTTCTTTTTCGGACCATTCTCTGTAAACCCTAGAGATGGTTGTGCGTGAAAATCCCAGTAGATTAGCAGTTTCTGAAATACTCAGACCAGCCCTTCTGGCACCAACAATCATGCCACGTTCAAAGTCACTCAAATCACCTTTCTTCCCCATACTGATGCTCGGTTTGAACTGCAGGAGATTGTCTTGACCATGTCTACATGCCAAAATGCACTGAGTTGCCGCCATGTGATTGGCTGCTTAGAAATTAAGAGTTAACGAGCAGTTGGACAGGTGTACCTAATTAAGTGGCCGGTGAGTGTATATGCTAAGTCATGCCTATGTCATGCCATGCCTTCACTGAGGCTGTGAATGCGCGAGCGCGCTTTCATTGGACGTGACATCACGTCAGGCTCAGTGGTAGGCAGCCGCAGTTCCCGCAAAGTAGCCTTTGAGCACCCTAGACAGCCTGCTCTAGGTCTGCTAGCTGCTGTACTACATTGACAATGAATACAAAATTAAGGATAATTTTTTGCTTCAATGTCTCGAAAAGATTAATCTTTCCCTTAGCGTAATCTAACTTACGCAATACTCGTTCCTTCTTCTAGAGAGAACTGAGGTTGTGTTAGGTAACCAATATGTTTTCACCACTGCTGATCTGTGCTGGTGGCTCAATGATATTGTAGGCATTTCAATGAATGTAGTCTTAGTATTTCTCATTCAATTCATTATAAACAATACAACAAGAAAAGAAAAAAAAATCATTAAAGAATGCATTTTTCCCATTCATTTTTTTTAAATGCATAGGGTTGCTAATGAACTTGAGGTGTGTAATAGGTGTAAGTATATTTTTATGCACAACAATAATTGAATATTTGATGACTGAATAAGTGCAATTCACATTTATTGATTAAATTAAATTTTACATTTAATGTCTGGGTACACAAAGATGAAGTGACTTTTCCCTTATAGTTACTGCAGGCAAAAAACAAAAAGATAAGAAGTATCATCAGCAAAACTTGGAATGGTTCAGATATTTACTGCAGAGTGTAAGGTATGTGCGAAATGATGGATCATCTGAATAACTAAAACGCATTCTGCCTGAAACCTTCAGAATTAATGTAAGTTATTGACATGTCCCTGAACATTTACGACCTGTGATTATCCCCACTGCAGGACTCACACACACACACACACACACACACACACACACACACACACACACACACACACACACACACACACACACACACACACACACACACACACACACACACACACACACACACACACACACACACACACACACACACACACACACACAGACAGACACACCCATATACACACTCATGGGGTGCAAGCTTCAAAGGAGATCCCTATCACCTCAGAAAGGAATTCCAGAAAACTCAATTCACCACACACACACACACATTTATTGATTATTCATTAATTCCCTCATTTTAAAGACTTTATGAGATGTATCTGAAATGATTCTATAGGTGACGGCTTGGTCCGGTCCTACTGGAAGAATCTTTGGTTTATTGCAGTTCTAAAAGGAACCACAAATGCCTGTTACATGGTCCCATTTTAATTTTCTTCAATCCAGCTGAACTGATCAACAGGAATATGCAACAGCAATATATAGTAAAAGGTTTATTACTTTTTACTATTATGAAGATCGAAATGTCTGTAGACTGTAACCTGCAGGACAGGCTGATCATCAGATCAAATCAGTTCACAGGGATACCATTGGAGTAAATATGGGATAGACCTAATTGACATATTAATGTTTAATTATAATTCGTTTTGATTAAATATTGATCTACAATTGAGCTAATTTTTAGCTCATTTTGTAGCACGTGGTCTATGCAATCAATCATAATCAATTTGTGGTTAATTGCTGCGGTACACATGCATGCAGATGCAGGTAACATATCCTTGCTGAATGTACTGGGAAAGCTCTGATGAGGATAGTGATGATGGTATGAAACATCTGCTCAAACTGAACTTTTCCAAACACCAAAAAGTAACTAAATATGCTATATTTTATTATTTTGTAATTGTAATCAAGGGAGTTTCATAGTACTTGGGGATAGGTAAAGATCCATATGTGTTAGATATAGATCCTGGTCACTAAAGACCCAAATATGTATAGATAAATACATTCATGCATTTAAGGGTTAAACAAAAGAAGAAGAATATATTTGTGTCATTTGCCACAAAATTGTCATTAGTGCAATATTTTTTTTAACCCTTTGGAGTCTTGGGTATTTTGGCCCCTTTTGAGTACTTTTTTATTTTTTTTAATTTTGCAACATAAACAAATGTTTACCATACCAATTTTTGGTATAATTTTTTTTTCAGCACAACACCACCTATATGACCAGACAATTAGTTTATCACTTTGATGTACTCTTATCAACATACTGGACCCAAATTCACACAAAAAAAACACAAAATCCGAATAGAAATATTATAGCTTTTCTACTACAAAAAAACACAAACATGCTCAATGAAGCATTTTAAAAGGTTTAAAATGTAAACACAAGTTGTAAATGTCAAAATATACCGGTAAATTTCAGATAGAATCAAGCTATATACAAAAAAATATATGATTTACAAAAAAAGCGAGTGTAGCCATAGGCTTTTTTTCCTCATTTTAGCTTTGCCACTTTTTAAAAAAATTGTGCACACAAATATACAGAGAGCAATATTTAAGGCCTTGCATTCCCAGAGTATTAGGGTTCCCAAATAGTGCAAATACAACATAAAAAAGGTAAAATTGAGATTAAATGAAACTATATACGGCAAAAAGCAGGTGTGGCAATAGGCGTTTTTTCTTTTCTTTTTTGCTTAGAAACTACAAAACACTTCATGTACAATTACACAGCTAACTACATTACATGTCTTTCATTCCTTGAATAAGAGGGGTTCCTCAATAGTGCAAATATACCACACAAAAGGTAAAATGAACACAAAATCAAACCATACATTCAACTATTTACAACAAATATCAGGTGTGATTATTTGTTGTTGGTTTTTTTTTTATCTTTGCCACTCCTCAAAACAGTTTATCTAATCTATTCCTAAACTACCTAAACTACTCCTAAACTATCTACACTACTCCTAAAGTACCTAAACTACTCCTAAACTATCTAAACCACTCCTAAACTACTCTCAAAATCTACTCAAACTAGCAATAATTTCTCTCTCTATATATATAGCGTATATATGTCTCTCTTTGTCTACTCCGTAAATCTCCTGCCTTTCACTTTCGTGTCTTTGCCGGCTCCTCCATTCCGTAAAATGTGCATCCTGAAGAGCATAATCAGCAGATTCACACATCAGAATAAATGCAACATCTGTCATATCCCACCTTGCGTTCTCTTACGAACGCGTCAATATACGCGTACATTTTTTATATAAAGTTTAAATGATCATATCTCCGTTTTTACTTGGTCGATCAACACAAAACAAAAAGTAAAATAGAATTTAAAGTCATCACTTTCGACAGAAGTGGACAGCAGCGCTCAACGTGACTTTGTTTTTATGCTTCGAACGATCGTGACCCCGAAGGGTTAAATACAACATTATTTAAAGGGACAATGTGTAGGAATTGCTGCCATCTAGCGGTGAAAATTTATTTTGCATTCAGACGAATTGTGCTCTCCAGCACCTCGCTTTTTGAAATGCACGTTGCATCTACGGTAACTATTATGTACCAAAAAAGCTATGACAGGATGTCTTCTAATAGCAATTCGTGGAATTTTCCTTCAGGTGAACAGGTTTGTTATTTCAAACATACAGGAACCTGATACAACGAATGAACTAAGGGTGTAACGATACATGTATTTGTATTGAACCATTTCGGTTCGAGGCTTTCGGTTCGGTACTCATACAAACCGAACCATTCCTTGGATAATTTTTCCTGCCGGCAAAATTCGTGCTGGCGCGGCCAACACACAACGTTGCGCAATATCAAATGGCAAGCGAATGAAAGCAGAACAAAACTGCGCAACTCATTATGTGCTTCACGGATCGTTTATCAGTTCGGACCAGCAACATCTGAGCAGCGCGAGCCGATCTCGATCAAGAGATCCGGTAAAGAAAACATTTGAATTTGTCACTGAGGTAATAACATCGCTGCAAGATCTAGTGAGATGCATTCACATTTCTCTGTTATTAACTGTAGATCTCTATTAGATCAAACAGCGCTGTCGTGGAAACCAGGAGAAACATTGTGCCGTGAATGAACTAGTAATACTTTACGTCCACAGACCAGCAACATTCACCATGGATTTAATATAGTAACACTAACTGGAACCAGTTTGGCTGGAATGGTGAAATGCTTTCAAGTACTTCACACATCTTTTTCCAGCACTTCAAAATTAAAATATTATATAAATAAATATATATTTAAATGTTATTTTTAATGTGATGACCGAAACATTATTTGTTCATCCTTCAAAGATGACCCCCATTTATAAACCTGAAAGTTTCAAGATCTAGGAAAACTCACACTTATTTAAAATTATATATTTTTTTCTTTAAACAAATAGGACATTTCTCTGGCATTTCTTTCTTTTTGCTGTATCGAAAACGTACCGAACCGTGACTTTAAAACCGAGGTACATACCGAACCGTGATTTTTGTGTACCGTTACACCCCTAGAATGAACTAATATTACAGAATGAATTACTGACTGTGCAAAACATGAACTATTGTAATAAGTTGTTAAGCCTTCGTTATTCGTTATTTTCTGAAGTTGCCAACGTGCATTAGAAATCATTATCATCATCAACTTTTAACTATAAATGTTCATCTGTCTATATAATAAAGTATACAACCAAACAATGAAAAAAGTTTGTAATTAAGACTGTAACATTGACTTACCTGTCGAAGAAGAAAGCAGGACTTCAGCTTCTCTTTTTAAGCCTTTTAAACTTGCCGGGGCAGTGAAGGAGCTCTGATGCTTTCAGTCACGTCACATTGGCTCTGAACAAAAACATGTTGTGGAAATGCGTTGGCCTTGTATTTTATGTCCCTCTCTGCTATTATAGTTTTTCAAGATGGTGGAATGACATGGAAGCCTCCGTGGACTTATCCGTCCAATGTATATAAAGATAATAAATTCTTCGTTTACAATTCTTCAAATATTGGCAGAGGTATTTGTACACCATTGAGGACATATTTATGAATACAATTTTTGATTTTAAATAATAAATTACATAAAAAGTTACACATAGTCCCTTTAATCATGATGTTTAGGTCAATAATTAAACATAATTTGTTATAGAAAACAGCTATTAAACTGCATTATTTGAAAATCACATTGCACAAGATGCACAACAAATCTGATTCACCCACCCATGCATAACCAGGCAGTTCAGAACAGGTGTGTGGCAGACAATCACACAACCTGGCCAAAACTTGCAGAACATTGGCTGCATATCGAACAGCTGTTTATTTCTCCAGTCACTCATTTTGTAGCAACAGAGTCATAACCAAACTTCCACAATACAGTGCGTTAAGCACCTATTGCTATATATAATCATTGTGACTAAACTAAGGATATAATCTGACTAAAGTAAAAATAGGAATTTGAAAAAGCCCAAACATTAACGTGAACATGAATATGAACAAAAACAAGGTAAAATTACAGTGACATATTTTATATATTGTTTTTTTATAATTATAGAATTAATATTTTCTCTATATATTCTGCTTTAATTACCCCCCCCCCATAGAATATATACTCAAAATTATATATACTCAATATTAAAATCTGCTACTATAAATATAAATTATAAATACATTTATTTAAAATCAGTTTATTGGTGCAGTTGTTTATTGTTTATCTGTTTATTGATGCAAAATTACTGTAGATTTCAGACACTTGGTTTATCTGTCCAGAGTATGGCTTGTCTTATAGCATTGCTCCGCTGCACCCCTGAGTGTGTAGTATTATGCAACGGAAGGCAAGATCATGCTTTCTTAAAGCTGCAATCCGCGCTTTTACTCTTTGTCACCATCTCTGTTCGTAATCTGCAATTTCAGTCATTCGGAATTATCAACTTTACGTGAGTTGTTCTTCAACACCCTCGGCACAGCGCGGATGAACATATTGTTTGAGGAGACTGTGAGGCTGCCAATCACCGCGCCTGTCATTCAGAATCACAGATTATTCTTTTTGGAAGTATGTCTTATACAAGAGTTTTCGCGGAAAATGTCATCTGAACTAGTTAAAAACATCCAAAGTGGATGTTCTGGTTCTGACATTGCAGTAAATCATGCTGATTAAATCTAACAATCACTTAAGTTATCATATCATGCAAAACCATGCAAATTATACTTTGTTCTCAAATTGTTAATGTTAACAATGTCAGAATTGCGTGACTACATGTAACGTCCTTCTGACATTATCCTTGTTTTCGCATGGGTCCAGTTGCTTTCTCTTTTTCTGTAGCCTCTCCGAAGTCTGAACAAAGTCTTTTGCATTTTACAGTGGGTGAATTTCTAGTTGTCACTAATGATTGTTGTTTGAACCTATCTGGATCCGGTATTAAATTGATAAGTTTAATTATATCAAGTGCTGTGAAAAAAGGCAATAAACCTACACCTTCAACATCCTCAAACACAATTAAGCCTACTAGGCGTGACTCCATCTCATATGTACTCCCACTTTCTATTTCTATTTTCTCTTTCTTCAAAGAGTTTAAGTACGATCCTCTCTCAAATGGCTCCCTTAACCTCTCAGAAGACCTTTTATTAAAATGTAAAGGCCACTAAGGAAAGGTCACTGCTCTGTAGGCCAGATTAAGAGCTGTGAAGACAGAGAATATTAGTTTGAATATGTCTGTTTGTCATCACAGAAGCCATATCTATTTACACTAGTACAGACATGATGTTATCAGAGCAATTAGGCACCTGCAGAACTTGCTAGGCAATGGTACAACCTGTAATAATATAACTTTGCATCCCTCATTTCTTACAATCAGACCAACATGTTTCAAGTGTGTGTGTGGTCCGAGTAGACGACCAAATGTCCCCACAACGATAATAATTATGTTCTAATTCCCATAAGCAAACCAGCTTATAAATCATACAGAAATATTTTTGAAAATGTAAAACTGCTGAAAGTTTCTGTGAGAGCTGAATTTAGGGGTAGGGTTTCATTCTTACTGACACGTCAACTGCTGCTAAATATATCAGAATGCTACAGTTCATATTGGCTTTTTGAATCAAGTTCGATTCAGGCCCGGTTCTACGGGGTGCTTGAGGGTGCTAAGCACCCTCAAACAAAAGTGAAAGCACCCTCAGATTATTTTTTTATTAGCACACGAGATTTTGCCGACAAAAGAAACACAGACGGATTTCACACTCATACAAATATTAGGTTACACAAACTAAATCCATTAACGCGATTTTCACATCAGAATTTACTTCAGTATTTCATGTTTAATGCATTGGATTGATTGTGTCCTTTCGCGATCGCAATACGCAGGTAAAGCTGCCTCTTTAATTGCCCACTTGTTTGCGTGTTTGCGTCCCGCTCAGGAAATTCGTTAGAGACGGGGCTGCCTTCATATTAGATAGCCAATAAATATAACCTATCTATCTATATATATATATATATATTTATATTGGAATGAATAGAGTCTCTGCACCGGCGGTAGATTGAAGTGCGCGCAGTGCGCGTCCGAGTGAAGATTGCGCGAGCCACAAGAGAACTGTATCCATGAAACTGACAGCAGTGGCAAAGCGCTCAGCTTGATTTCAAAGACATCAAATTTAACCACTAGCTAGATCTCTTAATTAAGAGCGAACTAAATGAATGCTCTGCTAGTTAAAAGGAGATGTTTTATTTGTTGTAGGTAAATCCGTGCCTCAATGTTTCCAAAAGTGATGGGTACAAAATTACTAATACCCATTCAAACACCAGCGATAAATCCCAGCAAGTGCCGACGCCGTTGAGTGACCAGCATTTAATCTTTAAATCAGCTGTTTCGTTAACGGACCGATTCATTGTCGTCAGAAACTAAATGTCTAAAATGTACGTTACTTATATTAACTTAGTATTTATTCAACTGCAGAATAAAATCAGTTTCAATACTTCACACATTTGCAATACTGCTGTTATTTGGGGAAAAAGCACTCTGTGTGTAACATTTCTTAACTAGGCTATATGAAATGATATAGGCTACATGTGGTTATCGCATATTGTTTAACATTTGAGCACCCTCACTATTTTCAAAAGCACCCTCAGTGATTTGGTTCTAGAACCGGGCCTGGTTCGATTTGTTTCAGAAATTTTAAATGTGAGAACAAGGAACCACAACTGATTCTAATGATGTCACAGGTCATGAGATGTTTGGTACACTTTGAAATTAACATGAATCTGTCCTCTGAATCGGTGGCTTTATCATGAATGTAACTATTACAACAACTCTGCCCTGCAAAAGCAAAAGACCTTAACTTCAATTTTGGTCAAAATGAGTTATTGTCATATTTGGAACAATGGACATCAGTTTTATCATGTGTACAAATATCTTGCGTCAATTTTGTTCTTTTTTGCTAAAAATAAGATGTTGTTTCTGCCATAACTACCAAAAGCAGAGGGAAAGCAAAAGCAGAAGCCCTTAACATCAGTTAAGGTCTTTTAGCTTTGTACCGTTGCACTCTAGAACGCCATTATTATGTTACGGTGAAGTTAAGGCATTCTGCCTTTGTATACCCACCAGCAACGCGTTTTTCTAGCGCTGAAGTTACGGTGTTAACGGTGTGCACTTTTGCCATTAAATAAAGTGAAAATAAATACTGCTGTTGCAGTGGTACTATTAACTAGTACTAGTAGTAGGCCAACAAGTTTTCATGTGCCATACAGGGTGGCAATCTTACAGTCCACTCACTGACCGAAAACAACATGAGTAGGTTGGGGACACCTCACAGCACGCCTCACGACACACCTCCCCAGGCGAGGAGAAAACATTACCACACACACACAAAGCAACCCAGCAAATATAACAGATAGCAGCTTACCTTTTTTTAAAACATGGTCAAAATCCATGGAAAACCACATCCACTGAGAAGACAAATCCATTGTTTAAATCCATCATGTGCCGTTTGGCTAGCCTAATCTATCAAATTGCAAAGTTGTCCGGTAGTTGACATTCAATTTTAAGTGTCACTGCGGCATCACGTGGCATTCGGCGCGAGTGTTTGAGAGGTTTAAAGTCTTTGAGGTGACGTTACCCAATAAAAATAGTTCGGCAGATTCGCTTCCTTTCCTGGGAGGCGAACTTGGCAGTCCACTTGAGGAAAGACGAAACTTTCAGACGAACAAAGAAAGGATCCAGGTTGGGTTTTCTGGAAGAGACCTCCAAAGGGCGAAACTCAACATTTATACTGCTTGAAGACACCCACCTCATCCTGTGGCTGGGCCTATCGGAGAGTGGATGTTGCACGCGGGAAACCTTCTTTTATGGTTCTTTGTTCTAAGACCACGCGCTCCTCGTGGGAGGGGGTGTGTTCAATGAGGGTTTTACAGTTTAACAGTATGATCTTTGATGGTGGTAAAAACATATTAAAAATACACGTTACTTTATATCTCTCTGCATATTTCGGATAGCCCGTTCCATGAGCATTCTGGAGACATTAAGGAAAATTATGTTACCTTAAAATGAATATACACGTATGTTTACAATGCATAAAGACGTTATTTCTAATTTCTGTTTATGCTGGACCCAAACAAATTTATTTCACTGTGACATTGGGAAACACACATCCATAGAAACACATTGAGTATATCTGGTTAAATATCTGTACAGAGAGAAAGAGTCTTTCCCTTTCTTCAGAAAATACATTCTGCTACATTCCTGAAGTGTCATAAAAGTCTTGTAACTCGATGCCACTGGGGTAAGTGGCTGAGTGTGTGTGTGGGGGGAGGACGGTTGAGTCGCCTGGCAAAAGTCCTTACATCATGTACGTAGCAAACTTTATCACAGAATGTGTTTGTAAATTCGAAAAATTGCGTCAGCGTTAGTGTTTGAGTGTTCCACATCCATTATTATCAAGTTACGCCCTCATCCAAAGGCAGGCCGGGGATATGCAGCTCATTTGCATTTAAGGTGGTATACCCCGAAACAGCTCATTTTAAAACAGGCCCAAAATGACATTTTCCAATGGTTATAATAAATTAACTATGGGGTATTTTGAGCTGAAACTTCACAAATAAATTCTGGAGACACCCGAGACCAATATTACATCTTGTAAAAAGGGGCATAATAGGTGCCCTTTAAAACTGGTAAAACTCGTGGTGCATTCATAGTTGTTGTAAAATATCTCATCTGTTTTGTCGTTTAACATATATTCATAGCTTTGAAAAAATGGTGAGAATTATTTCATATAAATTATTTTAAATAAATGATGTTTTATAAGTCAAACTAACATTTAATGTACAAATGCACCAGTATAACATTTTACTAAAAAGAAGACTATGAACAGGTGGTACAAATTGTTTCACATTATTAAGCCTACACTGGTAACACTTTACAACAAGGTTCATTAGTTAATGTATTAACTAACATGAACTAACAATGAACAAAACATTACAGTAGCCTATTTATTAGGCTAATCTTTGTTAATGTTGTTCATAAAAATCCATCTCTTCATTGTTAGCTCATGTTCAGTTCACAATGCATTAACAAATGTTAACTTAATACATTTCTTAAAATCAGTTTGTTGTTAGACTCCCTTCTTTGTAAACTGTCATAAACTGATATGAAGACAATCAATCCTGATCACATAAAATTTGTGAGTGAAAACTAGTCTGGTACATGTGGTACTAAATAAATGTCCATTCTGTCTTTTTTTCTTTATTTAAGAAAAAACATACACAAAATGTCATCAGATTTAAGCATATTGCTATACGTTTTGTCAGAAAAGGGTGAATGGTAGAAAGGGCATCTACATATTACTGGCATAGCCAAATTAAACCTTTCAAATGTAAGAAATATTTTTGGAAGGTTACTTTCCTACCTCTTAATGTGTTATTTTACTTAAAGTACAACAATACAATTTTAAAATGATCCAATACAGATAATAGCCTTCTCATTATTTTTAAAAAATATTCCATTGATGTAAAATTAATCCTTAATAGACAGAACTCACTAAATATTATTTTAATGCTTTCACTGTTATCATAGTAATGTTTGTGTGTGTGAAAAAAGTCAAAATGGTCAATAAATTAGAAGTTAAGGTATTTTGCCTTTGTATGACCCATTATTGTTTTGCAGATAATGTAAAGGCAGAATACATTAACTTCCAAATAAAGGTCAAAGGTTAAGTTTGAGCTAAAAAATATGTAGTTAATTATATTCATTATGGCAACTACTTGGCAAGTTTTCAGTGTCCTACCTATCATACAATTGGCTGGACAACAAAAAAACGTTAAAGTCATTTTTCTCAGTTTCACACTCTGGTGAGTTAAGGTATTTTGCCTTTGTAGGGCAGAACTAATATCAGTCCTTGGCTTTAAATAACCTCTGACGAGGGCGTCATTGGAATGCACGCTCATTAGAGGCTATGAATAGACATAAAACAGGTGCGACTTCAGGTATCACTTTGGCTACGTTCACACTGCAGGCTGAAACGACCTAATTCAGATTTTTTTGCCCCTGTGCGACCTGTTTCTGATTTTCTCATGACAGTCTGAAAGACACAGATTCCGATCTTTTCAAATGCGACCCAGGCTACTTGGGTATGTGGTCCAAATCCGATATGTATCCGATCTTTTGAAATGCGACTTCAATCTGAACAGCCAGGTCACATATATCCGACACGCACGTCATTTGCATGCACCTGTAGCTCGCCAATACACTACAATTCAACGCGTTTCTGCACTGTTATGGGCCGCAGCAGACGTGTCTCTTCCCGTGACAGAGTTGATCGAAGACGCGGTGGATCTGGTCATTCGGAAGTTACTGATTAATTCTGTATCAGTGAAGCCACTCACATCAGTATCCCACCACTCCTGGCTGCGACTCCGCACCCACACGTTTCTTAATTTTCTCTTTAAAACGAGAAGATTGTGAGTGTGCTGGCTCTGTTGTGAAAATAACTTTAATATTGCTAAACGAGCTCCACTGTGCAAAAAATCACATTTAAAAAAAAAATCGGAATTGAGCATTAAGCCCTGCAGTGTGAACGTAGCCTTTGTCTGAAGGGATGTCTGGACATACCCCCGTGAGGCATTGAAGCACAGCATCTCGTTACCGCTTTTGGAGGAAACAGGGTTACAGACAAGTAACTTGAGATGTTCCCTATCAAAAGCTACTCTCAATGCTTTGTGTTATGGAATGACACAGACAGATGATTAGAGTGAATATATAGTGATTTATTGAAAACTGCTGGCAAATGGAGAGAAGGATGAAGATAGAAGAGTAATCCTTAACAGATGTGAAGCAGCAGTTAATCTAGATGATTGATGGAAGTGGTCAGCACACACTTTGGGTGGATAGGGATAGCGTTGGCAGACACCGAAGAACCAAGAAATACTCCTGGAGTTGACTGGAGAAACACAGGAGACCAGGAACATTAGTGAGCGATATAACTTCTGAAAAATCTGTAACATAGTAAAGCAGTCCTTACTCAAACAAGACCTGACAATAATGAATCTCGAAACGTGTGCTTAAATGCTGGGGTTGATGAATGAATTGACTGGAATCAGGTGTGCATGAGCAGTACTCTGGAGATGGCACTTTTTGTGATTAATTGCCGATTGATCCTGGTGCGTCTGTTGTCACCTGGTGTCATGTATACGGATAAGTTTAAAGGCGCTGTGGAGGTCCAGCTTGGTGAACATGGCAGCACCACGAAGTTGCTCAGGGATGAGGGGAAGTGGATACCGGAATTTTACTGTGATCTTGTTGAGGGAACTGTAGTCTATGCAAGGCCGCAAGCTTCCGTCCTTCTTGGCCACAAAGAAGAAGCTTGAAGTAGCTGGGGATGTGAATGAACGAATATAACCTTGACGTAGGGCTTCCTCTATATACTTTTCCATGGCCTTCTGCTCTGGTATGGAGAGTGGGCAGATCTTACCATGAGGCACTGGTTCACCCGGCAGCAGGTCAATAGCACAGTCCCATGGTAGATGCGGAGGTAATTGGGTGCCTCTTACTGGACAGAATACGTCATTGAAGGGGGTGTAACAGGTGGGGATATTCACTGACTGCTTCTCCACGGGGCTTTCGGATGGAGGTGGAAAGGATTTATACGATCTCTGGAGCCACTGGAACTGATAGGGGAAGATGAGGAAAACAGTCTGGAAAACAACTATCACCCCATTTCTGAATTTCTCCAGATGTTCAAGAGATGTGAGGGTCATGTTCCATCAACCACGGCCGCCCTAGTATGATGTCTGCAGTAGAGTGCTCCAGAACCCACAAACTGATGGATTCAACATGACATTAACCAACTTATAATCGGATGGATTCAACATAGAAGCAGATCTTACGTTTGCAGAGCGTTTTGCCAATCACAGAGGGAACTTGGTAACTGAGACTTCGTACATCGCTTCTTGAGCTTGAGCTGGCGGCAAAGTTCACCAGATAATTTCGCTGGTACTTGTGACCAAGTGACAAAGTTCATTCCATAAGACGCTCCCGGCGGACCCGGCATCCAGGAGGGCTGATACAGACACAGCAACATCTTGTGCAGTTACTATTGGTGGTGAGTGGTTTGGTGGTGGTCGTGAGTTGTTTCATTTCAATTGAGGGTTTTATACATAAAACTCAGCACAGGCCTTGGAGGACGCACGGGACAGGTTGACTTGATATGACCAGAACCTCCACAGTATGAACAAAGACCCTGGGTGAGTCGTCTCTGTCGTTTAGTGAATGATAAGTGTGAGTTACCCAGTTGCATAGGTCTGGAACAGATTCTGAAGTGCTGGAGAACTCTGACTGGCGGAAGGGGTTGTAGAAATGTTAACCCTATGGTCTTCTATACACTTTTGAACAAGGCGTGTCACCTGAAAAGATAGCTGGATGAATTTTTCTAAACCCATCTCGTCGTTATACGCCGCTAGATGTAGCGCATTCATTCCAGCTACTCGATGTTGCAAGGTTACGAAACTTTACTGAATAATCGGTTATTGACATTCTTCCTTGTTGAAGATGATAAAGTTCACAAATGGATGAATCATCTTCTGATGTACCGAAAATCTCACAAAAAATGGTCAATGAAATCATCCAATGATCGAGTTAGCAGGGAGGCTGGATTCCATAGGGGTTAAGCCCATTGCAGAGCGCGTTGCCTTGCTCCATGGATGAAGCGGGGGATCAGAGGGTACTTCCCAACTACTTGAGCCACAAATGGTCTCCTGTGCAAAAGGCTCTTAGGTATCACCATGGACCCAGCTGCAATTAGACCTGGAAATCTTTGAAAGTAATTTCCTGACCTTGCCTGATATGCTGTGGCCGCTTTGCCCAGAAGAGTTTGCAGCTCTATTCACTGCAAATGCACCTGCACCAGTTTCACGGTAGTGGTGACCACAATGTTGAAACACAGAGAGTGGTGCTAAAACTGTATTCTGTAATCTCTTTCTATTGTCTTTAACCCTTCGGAGTCTTGGGCTCGGAGTCTGTTTTTGAGTATTTTTTATTTTGCGAAAGAAATAAATGTTTGGTATATATATTTTTTTTTCCAGCACAACATCACCTATATGACCAGACAATCAGTTTTTTTTTTTCACTTTAATGTACTCTATCAACGTACTGGACCCAAAATCACACAAAAAAACCCACAAAATCCAAAAAGAAAAATTATAGCTTTTTTACTAAAAAAACAAAACATACATCAATGAAGCATTTTAAAAGATTTAAAATGTAAACACAAGTTGTAAATGTCAACATATGCAGGTACAATCCAGATATGAAAGCCTTGCTTTCCCAGAGTATGAGGGTTTCCAAATAGTACAAATACAATATAAAGTTTTCTTTGGAAATCTACAAAACACTTAATGTACAATTACACAGACAGCTACATTACAGAGCTTTCATTCCTTGAGTAAGAGGGGTTCCTAAAAAATGCAAATATACCATTCAAAAGGTAAAAAAAAAAAGTATACGTAACTATTTACAACAATTTTTATTTTTTCATTTTTTATCTGTGCCACTCCTGAAAAAGTTTCTGTCAGCAATGAGAAAGAAGGCTACATCAAAGGCCTTGTATTTACATGGTCTGCGGTTCCTTTTCTTCTCCACTTGCTGGCAACAATGGCAGATCATGCGGCCTTGTATGGCTTTCTCTTTGACATCTGTAGCCACGGCAACAGGAACATGGTCGGTGCTTCTCTGAATGGTAACTCCTGTCTTGTCCACTCCACACAGCTGGGACACCAGTTCAACCAGCAAGTTCTTGTATGTCATGTGCTTAAACTGTTGTGTGTGGCTTAACTCACAGTGTATGATGTTGTAGGCATTTGTTGTAGCAATGTCCACAAAGTGCAGAAACAGGGTACGGTACCAGCGAGCAGTTCTGCGATGGGTTAAATAATACTGGAAAAGCTCTGACAGGTCAACCCCTCCCATGTAATTTTTATAGGCAATGATGGGGGTCGGGCAAGCAATGTCTTTTACTGCCCAGTGTCCAACTCCTAGGCAGCATCACCAGAAAATGCTGGATGGATTGTGGAGCATAGCGACACCTCCCGTGTGTGTGTCCATCCACTTCACAAAGACCAGGGGGCCCTCTCTGATCCATCGTACGCTGCCTCTCTTGAATTTTTTTGTTGAGGGCATTTGCTCTGCTCCTATGACACCCTTTACTGTTGTCCCTGTAGGTACCACAGGCTCCAAAGTTAATGTTAGCCAAACCAAGGAACGGTTTGGGGCTTGTGTAGAAGTTGTCCTTAGAAATATGGTATCCTGTCTCAAGATTGAATGGCTGAATGAGGTCCATAACAGCATCATACAGCAGTCCATGCACATTTGGTGTGTGTGTGATTTGCCCTCATACAGGTTGAAGTTGAGTGTGTAGCCATTACTTGACTCTTCTAACACAAACAACTTGATCCCCCATTTTGTTGGTTTGTCCTTCATACTTTCAGATTGGGTCATGCCAGTTTTTTCATTGCCATTCTCTCATTTCTACCAGTTACTTCATTGGGTGAAAATGAGCCTGGCAGGCACTCTGAATGTCATCAGATCAGAGGTTGGATTCTGAGCAGCTTGTAATGCTGTGGTGTTCCCTTCTGGTAATTTCAGAATTTTCCTCAGAAATTTGGATGTTCGATGATAATGCCCTGAATCTGTCTTTTGTCATGCAAGTGGCTGGAAACGACACAGACATGAGGTGATTTTTTTCCAGTAGTCCTGGAAACTTGGCAGTGACACAAATGATGTGTACATGAGGAGATCTAGGTATTTGTATAATTCCTCAACTTGTAGTGCCTCAACTCCATTTGTACGTATTCCTCCATTTCCTGCTTTTTTGATACCTGTTTCTTGGTATTTTTGCAGTGTCCTCATGGTATCTGTGGCAAAGTACAGCTGGAACAGGTCCATTGGTGAGTGCACTGAATGGATATTCACTTGGTGTTCTGCAGGGACAGTATCAGGAACACTCTTGGTTTTCCAGGGCTCAGGGCTGTGGTGTGGCAGTCTTGACTTTGCTGGAGATCTTGACTGGTTTGACTCTTCCTTCCACCTCATCTCTGTGTAGGCCTCTGCCTGCTTGTTGTCGGAGTGGTAGATGGCCCATCATATCTCTGCTTTTACTTGGTCTATCACCACAAAACAAAAAAGTAGAATAGAGTTTCAAGAGAGCACTTTCAAAAAGAAGTGTCCGGCAGCGCTTAACGTGACTTTGTTTTTATGCTGCGATGTCTTAAACTGGTCATGTGACTTCATCATGCCGATGTGATCATCGACTCGGAAGGGTACGCCTGCAACACAGCCATAATGTGAAGAGCAGCACCAGCCTGATCCACTGACTGAAACACCTTCCCCACCAGCGTGGATGTTGTCCTGCACAGCTTGGTGGTGACTGCTGCCATTTTGTGACGATGCGCTTCCAGTGGAGTGATAGCCTATGAGCATCTCTTCCAATGGTGGCCTCTTCATTTAACCACGTGCCCTTGCAACCACGATAGTCGAATAAGTCAACTTCGAGGGCACAAAGACATGTGAATAATAAGGTTCCCCCCAATGAAGGTTTCCGCCCACCAGACTGGAATCTGCTCTAACTTTGAATACATGGGGGGTCTCTTGAGCAATGCTCCCTCAATTTCTTTTTTTTTCAAAACTTTTTTTTCTAATGGTCAGACATTTTTCGCCACCTGATTAAAAATATTCTTTATACCTGAGCTGTACAGCATATGTAGAAAATCAATGGTTCCAACATTAAGTTGAAACTTTTAACTTGAATGTGCCATTTCTATTTTATTTGGTATTAAATCATATTTTTGAAAAACAAGCAGCTAATTTAGCAGTCAAAAAATTAAGCACATTTTAGGTTACCTGATTTTTCTTTTACAGTGCTGTTAACTGCACAGTCTTTACCAAGAAATCCTATGAAAAATAATTTACAAATTCTTCTGCAGGACAGTTCAATTTTTTACAATTATAGAATATAGTATGAGCAAAAAGTAAGCTGTTATACTTAGAGGGTTTGGATAAACCAATACAGTCAATTAATTGAGTACAGGAAGCATTAAACCATCAAAGTTAAATGATTGATTATTGCTTATGAATATCCAATATTTTCTTTAGTAGGAGGTTTCTTACTTTTTAATGGCAATGAGAAATATATTTCTGATTCTCTAGCAGCGGGTTCATCCGTCCCTTCTCTTCTCCAGCGGGGGTGGGGTTCTTTTTTGTGGGAAAGAAGGATGTATTGACTAGGTTGTATTGACTACCGGGGGCTGAACAACATCACTGTAAAGCAGGGGTTCTCAACTCCAGTCCTCGCGACCCACTGCTCTGCATATTGTGTATGTCTCCCTTATTTAACACACCTGATTCAGATCCTCAGCTTGTTAGGATAGACTATGTTACAAGCTGAGGATCTGAATCAGGTGTGTTAAATAAGGGAGACATACACAATATGCAGAGCAGTGGGTCGCGAGGACTGGAGTTGAGAACCCCTGCTGTAAAGAATACTCATCCTATGCCATTGATGTCTTCAGCCTTCGAGAGGTTGCAAGGAGCGTCAATCTTCACAAAATTGGATTTATGTAGTGCTTATCATTTGGTCTGCATCAGGAGGGGGGATGAATGGAAGACTGCTTTTAATACCCCAGGGGGCACTTTGAATACTTGATCATGCCTTTCGGCTTGTCCAACTCCCCAGCAGTCTTCCAGGCACTCGTCAATGATGTGCTGCGAGATATGGTCAACCAATTGATATATGTCTACCTGGATGACATATTGATTTTTACTTCTTCTCTCCAGGAACACGTGCAGCATGTTCAACAAGTGCTTCAGAGACTGCTAGAGATTGGGCTTTTTGTCAGGGCGGAGAAATGAGCTTTTTTATGCACAGTCTGTTCCTTTCCTGGAGTACATTTTGTCGTGTAAGGTAATGCGTATGGATCCAAAGAAAGTTAAGGCTGTGGTAGATTGGCCAAGTCCAGATTCCCGTAAGGCCCTACAGAGGTTTCTGGGGTTCGCCCATTTTTACCAGCGTTTTTCGCAATTTCAGCCAACTAGCCTCACCTCTGACCACCTTGACCTCCCCCAGAATGGTGTTCAGGTGGTCGGACGCAGCTGAGGCTGCATTTGCCAAACTGAAAGGCCGCTTTGTTTCAGCCCCCGTCCTGGTTACCCCTGATTAATCATGTCAGTTCATGGTGGAGGTCAATTCGTCAGAGGTGGGGGTAGGTGCAGTGTTATCCCAACGTTCTCCTGCAGACCATGGAATGCACCCATGCGTGTTTTTGTCTCACCGCTTGTCCCCTGCCGAACGTAATTATGATATTGGTAATAGAGAGTTGTTGGCAGTCAAGTTGGCATTGGAGGAATGGCGCCACTGGTTAGAAGGGTCGGGGGTGCCTTGTATCGTCTGGACTGACCGTAAGAATCTGGAATATATTAGATGCTAAAAGATTAAACTCTAGGCAGACTGGGTGGGCACTTTTTTTCGGACATTTTGACTTTTCCCTCTTGTACCGGCCGGGCTCTGAAAACCTCAAGGCCAATTCTTTATCGCGCATTTTTGACCATTCCAATCGCCCGTCTACTCCCGAGTGCATTTATCCAGAGACCTTAATTATCTCTCCACTCATATGGGACGTCGTATCGAAGGTCAAGACGGCCTCTGGTCGATTGCCCACCGAATCGCTTATTTGTGCTAGAGGAATTACGGTCCGACGTTATTCAGTGAGGGCATTGTTCCAATGTGGCTTGTCATCCAGGTGTTTG
Source organism: Hybognathus amarus (assembly GCA_030378365.1). Taxonomy (NCBI): domain Eukaryota; kingdom Metazoa; phylum Chordata; class Actinopteri; order Cypriniformes; family Leuciscidae; genus Hybognathus; species Hybognathus amarus. Next base: position 54,030 of record JAQIUQ010000059.1, on the reverse strand, counting down.
CCGCACTATCTTTAGTCAAGCAACAATTTTGGTGGCCACGAATGGCTCATGGCTTCACAGTTTTGTTTTGGCTTGCTCAGTTTGTGCCACTGGTAAGACTTCCAATCGACCCCCAGATGGGCTCCTTCAACTGCTGCTGGTGCCTTCGAGACCCTGGTCCCATATCGCACTGAGATTTTGTCACCGCCCTCGCACTCTCTCCGGGTAACACGGTAGTTTTGACCGTGGTGGGCCGATTCTCGAAGGCGGCCCACTTCATTCCCTTGCCCAAATTACCCTCAGCCAAGGAGAAAGCTTCAACAGTCATTATCCATGTCTTTCGGTTACATGGCCTCCCGACGGACGTGGTTTCCGATAGAGGACCCCAATTTGTGTCCAAATTTTGGATTTTGTGTCCAGAATTTTGTAGATTTGCTCGGTGCAACTGTTAGTCTGTCCTCAGGTTTTCATCCCCAGAGCAATGGTCAAACTGAGAGAGCCGACCAGGATTTGGAGAGAACGTTGCAATGTATGGTCTCCAAGAATCCTTCCTCATGGAATCAACAACTGTCAATGGTGGAATACGCCCACAAATCATTACCAGTATCATCCACGGGCCTATCTCCATTTGAGTGTAGTATAGGGTACCAGCCACCAATTTTTCCTAGTCTGGAACCCGAAGTCGCGGTTCCCTCCGCTCACATTTTTGTCCTGAATTGTCATCACACTTGGACTAGAGCCCATGAGACTCAACTCCAAGTAGGAGTGGCACCAAGGCCAAGGCCGATCGCCACCGGCTCTAGACCTCCCGTATACGTCGTCGGTTCCAAAGTGTGGCTTTTTACCAAGATCATTCCTCTCCATTCCATTTTGAATAAACTTGCTCCCAAATTCTTTGGCCTGTTCACTGTCACCAAAATTATTAGTCCGGTGGCAGTCCGCCTCAATCTTCTTCCAGTGTACAGGAGAATTCATCCCGATTTTTATGTATCCAAAATCAAGCCCGTATTTCATTCTCATATTAATCCGCCAGTCCCGGTTCCCCCACTGCTGCAACTCGTAGACGGGGAACCCACATATTCGGTCGATCGTATTCTGGACTCAAGGCGGAGGGACGCCGGTTCCAGTACTTGGTGGACTGGGAAGATTACGGTCCAGAGGAGAGAAGTTGGGAGCCTGTTAGAGACATCCTGGATCCCTTATTGATGATCACAATCGACAGGTAAGGGAGTCTATGGACGCCAGGAGGCGTTCCTAGGAGAGGGGGTACTGTCACGATTCATGAATTCGCTGTTTTCTTCATGTCTTGTGTTATTGTTGTTCTGTGTGTATGAGCGCGTTTGAGTGGGCGTTACCTCTCGTTCGGCTGATCAGCGCACCTGCTGATCTCATTATCAGCGCCAGCTGCTGCCAATTCATCTCCCTATAAAAACTCATCACAATCTCCTCTCTTTGTCATATTGTTGGTTTGGTGTCCTCAGTGTTGTGCTTTGTGTTCCTGTCTGCAGTCCTGGTCTGGTTCGAGTTCCTGTTCGGTGTCTTCGATGTTCCGTCTCGTCTGGATGTTCACCTGCACTGGATTCACTTATCACATGCACGCTGATCACCTAGTCCCTGCGCCACCAACTGCTGTGTTCCTAAGTTTATCTTTGTGTCTTCTGACAAATAATAAAATAGCAGTACATATAGTAGTGCCTGTATAGCAGTACTGTATAGCAGTACATATAAATCAAAGGTGAGCAATACACTACTTTAGAATTCATTATTCAATTTTGTGCATAACAATGAGATTAATCAGGATTAATCGCAAAAAACGTGATTAATACGCTTAAAAAAAATTAATCATCGACCAGCACTAATTTTATATAAACTATATATATATATATATATATATATATATATATATATATAAATAATGGAATGCAGACTAATATGTGAAATTGAAGCATACTAGGTTTGTTTTATTGCTGCTTGTCACCACAGATAAATTTTGCCGCTCATATTCTTTGCATTTCAGTGTATCCACATCAGACAGATGCAAGTTTTCTTCAGTGTGCTAAAGAACTAAACAAAGCTAAGAGAAAAAAACTTTAGCAAGCATTTTTTCTCTCAAGTCATTACCTAGTTAAAACAGTAAAAAGCTGCAAGCGTATAGCAGTTGAAAGTAAAATAATTAAAAGTAAAAAGATAACTGCAGGGGGCAGTGGTACAGGGGTGGATTCAAACTAAAGAGTTGAACCAAATAATTACACCAAATCTGAAAAAAGCCATAGCCAGTAGTGTTGATAAGCAAATAGTACACACAAACCTACACTAATCTTCCATTGAAGGCACAGACTAACAGTTCTTTGGTCATAAAGCCACTGCTCCATTCAGAACACATTTGTCTTTGTACAAATGGTCCTCATTGCATCAATAATTCACCTATACATCTGATCCTCTCACCAGATTAATGACTCCGCTGGACATGTGTTCCCAATTCTATTTCTTTCTTTTTCCCCTCTTTTTGTGATTTGTAATTCTAGTAGCTGTAATGAATTACAAACCATACAGAACATTAGTGCATCCCATAGCATCCTCTAATTTCTTGTTTGTCAAAAGAGCCCATCCCACAGTATCTGTATATGTTCTAGTGTCTATATTTCTTTAACTTCTGCCAAGCTAAAATCCTAAGGGTAACATTTTTTTTCAATGGTCCACTTTAGACATTCTATTAACTATAAGTAGCGTTGCAACTATATTTAAACATTTCAACATTTAAAGTTTATTAGAGTTTTAGTATACTGCCTGCTTAATATCTGCTAACACTTATTTTGATGGTCCTACAACAGACATTTAACAGACTTTAAGTAACTTTGAAAGTATGTATCAACTTATTCTACTAACTCTTACAGTTAGTTGACATGGTTACTTACAGTTAGTATATAGAATGTCAAAAGTAAACTATCAAAATAAACCATCCGGATCATCTTATTTCAACATGGCGTAAAAGTAAGTTATCATCATCACCCACTATTCACCAACAAAGGCTCTCTTCAGATGGTTGGCTATCTATGTTTAATCTTAACAAGTGGATGACCTTTCAGGTATTGTACTGTTCACTGTCCTGATATTACCTAGACTTTCATTCATTTCTCTAGTTGTTCTGTGAGTCTCTTAGCCCGGCGCCATTGTGATCAATACAGCCTTTTATCTATTCTGAAGACCTTGTACAGTAAGTGCTTTAAGTGAGAAAGAAAAATTAGATGGTATAGAGCTCAGCAAATGTCTAAATAATGCTTGATTCCGCAGGGTGGCAAACATATGGCACAAAGATGCTAAGTGTTAATTAGTTATTGATCCAATTTAGCAGATGATTAGACAATCTTAAATTTAGACAATTTTCCTGTCTAGTATGAGAAAGAGACGTTTGGGTCTTCGAGTAAAACCATGTTCCCCAATATTACAGACTTCATTCCAGGCTTGTCACATTATCCTGCAGGTTGTCAGGGGTCTCCAAACACAATATGCAACAACAGATTCCATCCTGATGCTGAGATAATGACAAAAAAAAAATAAAATAAAAAAAATAAAATCTCATAGCCATCGAACCAAGCTGAAATACAGACCTTGCTGGGAAGGCCTCTGATGTTAATGGCCGTCGGTCACAGATCACCTAATAGTGTGTTTACCAAACAGGAGCTCTGCACTTTTTGTTGCACAAATTGGTACATTATCTTCTCATCATCTAACCTGCAAAACAAGGAATTAAGTTATTTCTGGAATGTGCTACAATCAATAGGATGCACACTATTTACTGGCAACTCTGCCTTTCCTCTGTCACTAATTACTTGACCTGAGTCATATCCAGAGCAGTAATTGTTTTTGTTAACTAAAACTACTAAAAAAATGTTAATTGAATTAAAGCTGAAATAAAATAAAATGCAAAATTACTTAAAATGTCAGAGTTGACAGGCTCATGGGTAGTGGGATATGATTGTACTGTTCTAGCTCATACATCTTTCCCGATCCCGTCCCCTATCTATCTCCCTTCGCTTCCTGTCTACTCTATACAATAAAATGTGTGTGTGTGTGTATACACTCACCTAAAGAATTATTAGGAACACTATACTAATACTGTGTCTGACCCCCTTTCACCTTCAGAATTGCCTTAATTCATTGATTCAACAAGGTGCTAAAAGCATTCTTTAGAAATGTTGCCCCATATTGATAGGATGGCATCTTGCAGTTGATGGAGATTTGTGGGATGCACATTCAGGGCACAAAGCTCCCGTTCCACCACACCCCAAAGATGCTCCATTGGGTTGACATATGGTGACTGTGGAAGCCATTTTACTACAGTGAACTCATTGTCATGTTCAAGAAACCAATTTTAAATGATTTGAGCTTTGTGACTGTGACATGGTGCATTATCCTGATTGGAAATAGCCAGCAGAGGATGGGTAGATTGTGGCCATAAAGGAATGGACATGGTAAGAAACAATGCTCAGATCCTGGCATTTAAATGATGCCCAATTGGCACTAAGGGGCCTAAAGTGTGCCAAGAAAACATTCCCCATACCATTACACCATCACAACCAGCCTGCACAGTGGTAACAAGGCATAATGGATCCATGTTCTCATTCTGTTTACGCCAAATTCTGACTCTACCATCTGAATGCCTCAACAGAAATCAAGACTGATCAGACCAGGCAACATTTTCCAGTCTTCAGCAGTCCAATTTTATTGAGCTCTTGCAAATTGTAGCTTCTTTTTCCTATTTGTAGTGGAGATGAGTGGTACCCGGTGGCGTCTTCTGCTGTTGTAGTCCATCCGCCTTAAGGTTGTGCGTGTTGCGGCTTCACAAATGCTTTGCTGCATACCTCGGTTGTAGTGAGTGGTTATTTCAGTAAAAATGGCTCTTTTATCCGCTTGAATCATTCCCATTCTCCTCTGACCTCTAGCATCAACAAGGCATTTTCGCTCACAGGACTGCCGCATACTGGATGTTTTCCCCTTTTCATGGCATTTTTTGTAAACCCTAGAAAATGTTAACCTGTGCGTGAAAATCCCATTAACTGAGCAGATTGTGAATTACTTTGAATGACATTCAGTTTGGAATTCAGGAGAATGTCTTGACCAGGACCACACCCCTATATGCATTGAAGCAACTGCCATGTGATTGGTTGATTTAGATTTAGAATTGCATTAATGCGAAAGATTTAGAATTGCATTAATGAGAAATTGAACAGGCGTTCCTAATAATCCTTTAGGTGTTCTCGCCTTGTGTGACACACCTGAATGAAAGGCTCATTATTGTATGGGTCTTTGCCTTAGTTATTTACTTACTTAATTATAGATGAGGAGGTTAGGCCGTTCACACCTCCACGCATATTATCTTTTCAAACTAATTTTTTCCCCACAATTTAAAGGTGCATTGTGCAACATTTCTTGTTAAAAATACTCATTTTTCTAACCCATACATGCTTAAACAATTGCCTATTGAGCTGAATGGGCCCTTCTCTGATCACTGTGGTTGCCTCTATAATCCTGTACAGTAAAATAAATAAGAGTGATTCGGGACGGAATTTGAGACTTGCCGTGACATCATGCGCATTCACGCTCACCTGGCTATGTCTGGCAGGCTTGTATCGCCGCCATTCTCCGTATCAGCAAAGATAACTCGAGTGACAAAACTTTGTCAACTTTCGACAAAAGTAGAAGATGGATTCAAAGAGACCGGCTTCTAGTTCATTCTAAACCCCAATGCAAACTCCACGTAAGACAAAGAAAATAAAACTTTTGTCTAGTGCCACCAAAAGGGCCAAATTGGAGTCAGACAGGTGTCGGAATAAGACGAGAGTCAACATCAGGCTTTCAACAATTGAAGAGATCTCCCGTCTGCTCAAGGGCTCAAACAGGATCCTATACAAAGTAATAACTTATATTGTTCATGAACATGTTTCCATAATAATACAATCATAAGTGAATACAGTAAACACATAAAACAGTTCAACATGGAGATGAAAACAAAAACAATGCGTGTGCGTGTGCGAAAATAAAAACATGTGTGTGCGTGTGGTCCATAAGCATGCACACATCTGGTTGCAGATTTGCTTGTCACCAGAAGGGGCATAGTTCTACAAAAACTCAGAGACTTGTGCAATGCACTTATTTAACAATCTATTGTTTTATGTGAATAATTAGGTAAGATGATTTTCAGATCATTTTGAAGCAAATCCATTAGTCAAAAGTCTTGTGGACACATATTAAGTGTGTTTTGTGGCTTTATTTCAGAAACTTTAATTTGTAGTTTTTAATAACCATGCATAAACAATATTATCTCAAATACAAACATGTACATACACGTTGCTCACAAATTATGGTAGCCCTGTTTGCGTCTATTACAGGTTTGCGTTTAAAGTTTGTTTAGAGAGAACGGTGTCATCTTAGAAGCCCCTAATTTAATAACAAATGATCTAATGTAATGCTTTGAACTAATCTAATCTAATGAAGCAAATGATTTCAACGGAAGTGAATCAATCAAAACTAACTTTAGCTGGAAAATAACATTATTCAAGAACCACTATAAAACCAGTCCAATCTCTGTTACCTTAAAGGGGCAATGTGTAGGAATTTATTCCATCTAGTCTTTATTCCATCTATAACACTTACTGCCGTAAGTGTGTTGCAACATCGTATAGTCTAATCTTCTGCTACATAACACATCCCTCTAGCCTTCGGACCTGGTGAAATATTAACCTAAGACTGTCTCATGTGGATACAACACTTTGTGTTGGTTAGCCTGTTACTGTACCAGTGGCAATGCTCAATTTAACGTCTCTTTCACATTTATGGATCCACATATGCTGGATCCACAACGTCAAATTTCATCAGGCACCTCAAAACACACCCAGATAATTTATCTTGGTGCCATACACCTTGCATGTAGCTGTTCGCTTACCGTCACTGTTTGTAAATGCGCAAATGCATGTTATGCGCAGTGCGCATATAGGCATGGCGTATGCACAATACAAAGTATGGCAAAGGGCAGGGGACATGGCATGGCAAGCTCATCATACGCTTCCCCAATGTACTGTATATATGTGCCAATTCAAGAAATTAGAATTACATTAATGAGTTTAGATTTAAAAAGCAATAATTACATGGTTGTTGTAATTATAATAACAGGTAATAACAAGTTGTTGATGAGTCTCAAAGCTCGAGTCTAAGTCTTTTGGGTCGAGTCGCAAGTCAAGTCTGAAGTCAGCTGTTTGTGCAATTTAAGTGCAACTCGAGTGCGAGTCTCATACTCGAGTCACCATCTCGCAGTTGTTTTGGAAAGAGAGAGAGAGAGAGAGAGAGAGAGATGGAAGTTAAATCTAATCATCTAGAATATATGTGTACAGTTTATTGCGCACTTGATGCATTTATCAACACATTCATTTTCTAGGATAAATTTGTGCACACCATTCTTTATTGCTTGGTCCATAATTAGTAGAACTGCAGAGAATAGAAGAGAACATTCAGGACCCGTACATTTAATGGCCTGTTTGCACAGACAAGGTTTAGCTTAAAGGCAGGCTAAATAAACATTAATTGCACAGATATTAACATAAATAAATACATAATCTCTGTATTGCATAAATAATAGCCTACATTACATACATAGTCTACAACTCTCTCATGTTCGTCCATCTTCGGGATGCTGCTGTTATACTTCGTGCAATTTCCCAGGTCGAGAGCTGGTTCCACTTCCAACCATACAACTTTGTGATGCTGTTTGGTTTTGGGAAACACTGAGTCTTTGAACTATGCTGATAACGATGGAACTTGTGACTATTGGCCAACAGTGCTTTTGGGAAATGCCCCCCAGGACAGAAGAATCGTTCTGAAATAAAGAGCAACCAGAAACAGACAAGATTTAGCATAAGGGATTCTTTATAGCTCAAGTCTTTGTGATTCAACTGTGCTTAAAAAAGAAAGATGAATGAAGATAAGAATAAAGGGGGATAGGAAGGACTAGAAAACAGATGATCGATGGCTCTGCATGAAGATTCTTTGTGCTGTAATTACAGCAAAGTGTAATGTTTGTGAATACTGTTATACAATGTTTGTGAATACTGTTATACATTTAACTGCATTAGCCAAGAATACTAGGGTGTGACCGGAAGGAAGTGATTAATAAAGAAGGGATGTCGAACTGATGGTTGACATGCACCGCACGTTATGCTTGAGTTGTGTTTATTAATAGACAGTGATCACGATAGAGTAAAATACGAACAGTACACAGAGTCACATAGCTGCCTTTGTTTCTCAGCACTAAACTGATCAGCAGTTTCACGCCAAAATTTGTATGGAAGAAAATTCAGCAGAAGGTCACTTCCATGGTTATGGAGCTATGAAAACACTTTCCCCCCTTTTATCAGGTGTTTGTTTTGTTTTTCATGGATCTATTTTGCTTTGAAAATAAATAGCAAGCCTGGCAAATGTCAACATGAGCACATTGATTGCCACAGCTGAACCCAATCCCATCGAGTGAGGACAGAAAATCAGTGGATTGAGTTATCTGAGGCTCAGGTCTTGACCTTTGTGCTCCTGCCTGTGATAGCGGGAGCCTTTATTGATAACATTTCTCAATAAGGGCCTTCTGAATAGTGATCGGAACAACTTCAAAATGAGACGGGGTATCGATTATAAATGTCTCGGTCTATTGCCCCATTTACAGACGCAGATATTTACCTTCGGTTTGGCCTCTCAGTTACACGAAAACGTAGTTTTTATCACAGAAAACAATTATTTCTAAAAACTCCCGCCAAAGTGGAGATTTCTGACATTGCAGGTTATGTGTTGCCGTATCAACTGGGAGAAACAGGGTTTTAGATTCTCAAATGTCACATTATGCGCAAGAAAATGCAGTTTGGCATAGTTTTGATGGCGCTTGACGGTGTATTTATGTGGGTTGATATTATTTTGTCTAAATAACCAAATGTAAATGTGGCCTTTGTCGATCACAATGGAAGATGAGAAAAGAGAGTAGTTTGTAGTAGAATCAAATATTAAATTTCACCAGTAAAAATCCCAGCTAACCAAATTTTCCTAGATCTTTCATCTATTTCTTCAAATTCAGAATCATCATTGAGGAGGTGTAAAACAGGGTCCATTAGGAGTTGAACACTTATCAGATCAGAGAGTGATTGTAGCACTTTAGTCTAAAAGTCATAAATCTTAGGGTAGTCCCACATTATATGCATTATAAATCCCCAAAATATTTTATGAGCAGAGTGAACAAAAAGGGTGTGGGGCTTGACCAATTAAGTGCCTGACTCTGGGGGTAAGGTTTGCCCTATGAGAGATCTTCATATGAATAAACTGATGGTTGAGATTCTGAGACAAGCTACATATATGTTGTTCCAGCATGTGCCCCAGTTTATTTATTTACCCCTGTGTGCCATTGAACGATCCCATGCCAGAGTGCTAGTCTTGGGAGACAAAGATGACAGAAGCCTGGCATACATAAAAGAAACAACACATTTTGGGGCCACATTTATCGGTAACACTTTAGAATACTGTATCTTACTTACTGCATAACTAATAAGGAATTAATGAAGAACTAATAGGTAATTCTTTATTAACACTTAAGTCACTACTGTTAACTACTAAGGAAGATGTGTTAACTAATCAGTATGTAATATAATGTTATGATTGTGTTAAGTATCAGTTAGTTAATCAATAGCTAATGAATTCTGTCATACCTCCTGAAGAACTACTATTAATTATCTATTAATTAAGGTTCAAGAAAAATAACTATGAAGTAACTACTAATTAACAGTCATACACATAGTCAGTTTGTCATTCTTCAGCACTAATAAGAAAGATAAGTTCAGACATTTACCTATAGGTTCTGATCTGCAAATAAGCAAAAACATATCATGTATATTACACCTTATTATTATACTTAGTTCTTAAACATTTTAAACTTCTTTTGCACAAAACACAGAACAAAATATTCCGGCAATATCGCGGTAGCCACATACACTGAGCGTGGGTTCTCCCAAGTTTTTTTTTTTTTTTTCATTCTGTTACCTGATGGAGTTTTGGTTCCTTGTCACTGTTGCCTTTTTCACCTCTCGCAAGTAATTGTCATGTATTTTACAAAGGTTTAGATGATTACGTTAATATATATATATATATATATATATATATATATATATATATATATATATATATATATATATATATATATATATTTTTTCAGTAAGTTTTATTTGAGTCAGAAGTATGTGGTAATTCTTTATTAATTACTAATGGGTTCCCTATATTTTCACTTTAGAATACTGTTTCAGGTTCTAAGTAATTCCTGAAGGACTATCTAATAATTATTTATTAATTACTAATAAGTTCCTTATATTTTTACTTTAGAAGACTGTTTCAGGTTACAAGTAGCCTAATTCCTAGATAATTATTTGATAATTATTTATTAATTACTAATGGGTTCCCTGTGTTGTCACTTTAGAATACTGTTCCAGGTTCTAAGTAATTCCTGAAGAACTATTTAAAAGTTATTTATTAATTACTAATAAGTTCCTTATATTTTCACTTTACAAGACTGTTTCAGATTATAAGTAGCCTAATTCCTGGATAATTATTTGATAATTCTTTATTAATTACTAATGGGTTCCCTATATTTTCACTTTAGAATACTGTTCCAGCTTCTAAGTAATTCCTGCAGAATTATTTGATACTTATTTATTAATTACTAATAAGTTCCCTATATTTTCAGTTTCCCTCAGTCGTTGCCTCAAATACCTGAATTTACTCAGTGGCATTCTATGCTGAGGAAAACAGACACACACAGTACTGTATATAAAATATACAAATAATCTGAGGTTAGTTTTGTATGACTGTTCAGTAGTTACTTCTTAGTTATTTTTCTTGAACCTTAATTAGTTAGATAATTAATAGTAGTTCTTCAGGAGGTATGACAGAATTCATTTAGCTATTGATTAACTAACTGATACTTAACACAATCATAAAATTATATGACATACTGATTAGTTAACACATCTTCCTTAGTAGTTAACAGTAGTGAAGAAGTAGTTAATGAAGAATTACCTATTAGTTCGTCAATAATTCCTTATTAATTCTGCAGTAAGTAAGATACAGTATTCTAAAGTGTTACCCATTTATCCAATTGATTACTGGATGTTCCTTCATTTTTAAGCCCCATACAACCTTATGTGCTTTGAAAGCTGATCTAAGTCTGAAGTACAATAATAAGGAATGTCTGGGGATACCATAAATTAACCAAGTCATTAAAATTTACTCAAGAATCTTCCCCATTCAAGTCCCCCATGACCCATATAACTCTTTCTGCCCATACACTTTGTATGAATGGTTTATTTCCAGACAGTAATTTGTTATTACTCCAAATAGGAGATAATCTATGCCATTTTGATGCAAAACCCACTAGCCTCTCAACTTGTATGTCAGTATCGGTCCATACTAGGGCTGTAACGATACACCAAACCTACGAGTTCGGTTCCATATCACAATTTTTGACCCACAATTCGATTCGTATTCGCGACTCTATCATGGGGGCGGGGCTTGGGGTGAAAAAATAGATTTTGAGAGTAAAAAATATACCAGTATTTTTATTAAAGCTACACTGTGTAACTCTTTAAGTTTATTCTTAGGTAAAAACACTTAGTTCTTTCAAAAATATATGTGCTCATTAATGTATATTTACTTTGTTTAAGTAATAAAGTGTTCTCGTGAGTGTATAATATGCCATTGAAAATACATACGGGTAAGGGGTTCTAATGTCGGTGGCCATGTTGTCCCTCCATCTTGAAAGTACATTAGCCAAAGAGGGACATACCCGCTAATTAAAGCTTCGCCTTTCCCATTTACGTTTGAGATAACACTCATGGACGAGGTCGAACTGGAAGCCATGTTAATCTTGGACTACATTGGCCACCGTAGGAGTTAAAATGAAACTAGAATTGGGAGGAACAGAAACTAATATTCCCATATACCTTCTCACCGCTAGATGGGGGTAAAGATCACACAGTGTAGCTTTAAATAACATTTGGAAAAACGTGTAGAATCTGAACACCAAAAAACTATAATAACTATGCAAATTATTAAACTAAACTAGGCAGTGTAGGCTGCTGCTTTTGGGTTGTTTTCTGTGCTCCAACTATATATTTTTTATAAGGCTATACCCTTCTTGTTTTGAACTTCATGCATGTGTATTGAATGAATACCAAAATATTGAAGATGTTTTGTGTCACTTCCGTGTACGCGTGTGTATTTCCCTCATATTAAATATAAAATGCATGTGTAGACTTATATTTCTCTAATGTCTGGACGTACTGGATATATTTTTAAGGGAGTTGGCTATGGATATATAAACAGAAGTGTCAATATATTGGTATTAAATGCATTTTCTGAGAATGTATTATTTTGATGGATTTAAGTTTTGGCTAATTTACCCTCAACTAATATATTTTATAATGTTAACTTCAAATAATATTAATAGTAATTTAAAAATGTGGTAGCATTGGATCTGAACAGGATGGATAACTGGGAGGTGGAAGGGGTGTGTCGACTTCTGCCTTCTCACATCACGATACAGGATCGTGGACCTGAGTATCGCGATTTTATATCGTATACAGCCCTAGTCCATACCTCAGTGTTCAATAACTAATGGAGAGACCAGAAATTAAAAATCCTTGAGTCTAAAATAGGAAATTACGTCCTGCTCTATTGTCTTCCACGGTGATGTATTATATATATATATATATATAATTTTTTGTCATTGAATTCTTTCTTGTGGTTTAGTGACACACCTGTGAGAAAGCCTCATCATGCAGCTCATAATGCGGGTCATTATGCAGGTCATTGTCTTTTCAGGTGTGAATCATAAATCATGTGAATTCCTCAAGTTGATGCAGTTCACCTTGCTTTGAGCCAATGCTGCACTGCAAGCTGTGCCCGGTTGCATAAAGCACCTTAAGTGTAATTTTCCCTTAAAGCCACACTGTGGAACTTTTGGCCACTAGAGGTGCTCGACCTGTAACTTTCACGTCACCACAAGCTACGCAGCTCTGTCGCAAATTAAAGTCAACAGTCAACTGGTCAGCCTCCCGTGTCTTTAGATTGTGTGTACTTGCTGTGTTTGAGGCGGGCAGCCTTGCCGCACTTGATTGCCTTATAGCAGTCTGCTGAGAGAGAGCGAGTGGGGTGAGCCCCGTGGGGCATATCATGTCTGTGAGTGAATGTGGGCGCGGGACAGCGGGCACATTCACTGCACTGAAAACACTGTCGGCCTGAGCTGACTGTGTGTGTGTGTGTGTGTGTGTGTTGGTTTATTTTTACAGAAACCGTGGTACATGTGGTGTGTTTGAAGATACTACTGAGTCGCGGGCAACGTTATATTTGACATGAGTTTATTTAATTTGTGCGAGCCCTGCACTGAGGTGGGCTGTGTTAGTGTGTAGACTGTGGGCATTTTATTACACTCATAACACCATCGGCTGTGGCTGGAATACCAGAAAATACTACACTGCTTATATGAATTTATCTGGGTTACCTTGGAAACGGCATTTGTGTTCAGACAAGCATCAGCATCGGTCGAACACCTTACTCTTTTAGCTCACGCCAGTGGGCGAAGCGAAAGCTGAACCAATTTTAATCATGTAGAGTAATGTAGAGTTCCCTCGATAGGGAACGTCTCGGGTTATAACTATAACCCTTGTTCCCTGAGAAGGGAATGTTGCCACGCCCCTTAAGTCCCTTGAGCGTTGGTGGCTAATATATACATTGGTGGCCAATATATATATATATATATATATATATATATATATATATATATATATATATATATATATATACATACATTTTTTCAGTTATTATACTGTACATTTCAAATGGGTAAACTCTGAATAGATGGTAGCTCAGAATAAATTGTTCTTTTTTTTTTTTTTTGCAAAATGAGTCCTAACTGACATTAATTCACATTTGTTTTGCTTAACTGTGTGGTATATGCCAGAGAATATACTGTGAGCTGATGTGTGCTATACATTTTCTTGTTGATTGGCCTCAGGGAGTGATTTGATGTTCCTCAGGGGACCTTCAACAAAAGGGTTTGCACTTAGAAAGCTGTTTTTGGAAAACACCAAACATCACTATTCTCACTGCACTCTCCTTAGCTTCTGAACAAATAATTCTTAATTAGAACAAGGTTGCTCAGGATATCACATGAGTTTCTTGTGGCTGTTATTTTATATTTAGTAAACAAGAACAAAGGCCACGGTGTGGATGGGGAGTTCCCGTCATAACGTGTGATGGAGCTTTCTGGCAAACCGTCCAATCCTGGTGCAGGAGTTGTCTTTAACCTCTCATGCTCTATAAACCTAAATTGTTCTATCAATCACAAAAGCACAATTATCAGCAAAATCTCAAGCCACTGCTTCTGTTATCATCATTTGTGCTGGATTTTTTTTCACAGCATAGTGGGGAACGCATAATGGCGTTTAGATTGATTCAGACAGAATTTACTGGACAACCAAGTGTAGTTTTATTGCAACAGGGACTCTGAAATGACTTTAGAGGGTCAGAACACATCAGTTCTGCAAGCTGTTGTGACGTTAAGCAGGTGAGGGGTTGAGAGAGGAAGGCGAAACATTTAAAGACTAAATGTGATTACTTTGAAAGCTATTGGTTTAGGCCAAGAAAAGTGGTTGAGACACGTAGAAAAACGCCTTCCATCACACAGCTTAAATTGCAACAGTGAATGGAACCAAACACAAACATCAACAATTATATTCAAATGCACACATATCGCAACACAATCAAGCTTTGTATTGAGCCTCCAAACTCTCTTTCAGGAACATGCACATCCCTTTCTGTTAATCTTCTCCAATTATTCCAGACACTGCTTCACTCTGGCCTCTCCTAGGCCCCGCCGGTGAAATCGATGCCAAGCTGGATGGAAATTTGGTTGAGAGACACCGGGTGTGGTTGTAATCCCATCATGCTCAGAGTCACAGACACATTTCAGCCAGTGTTAAATATGGCTGTTTGACTGGCTGTCGTGATCGAGTTCTTCTTTTCGGTAGTGTTATAACTCCATCACTGGCCTGCAGTGCAGCTTTTATTGCCGTGGCTCCTCTTCAGGGCGGTGCTAATGTTGCACTAAAACTTGGAGCGTGTGCGTGCAAATGGCATGAATTTGAGCAACACAAACTGAGATTCATAGAAACATTAAAGGAATTGATGCAGTGTGTACATGTAAAGCAAAAATTATATCTTGCAAAACTTTTTTAATAGGTGCAGGTAAGAGCATGCAAAATGATTTTGGACCTTAGAAACACGATATGATGTCTAGCATCAAACATGGCATAAACTAACCTTTTCTATGTGCCATGCACTCCAATGTCTATTGTGTTTACCCCAAATCTTTTGTTACTTGATTATTTGTTTAATTGCCCCACCTGTTTTCCATCTAAAAGGCAATTTCCCAATATCCTTCCCTAATTTTTCCCCTTGGGTGCTTCCAAAATCGCACACACTCTTTAGTAGGTACTTATTTTAAATAAGAGATTACTTTGGCCCCGTTTACACGATGGGAAAACGCAGATATTTCTCTCTCATACACAAGAAAACGAATTGGTTACCTAACGTAACCTCGGTTCTCTCTAGATGAGGGAACGAGTATTGCGTAAGCTAGCTTACGCTCACGGGAAAGATTCTTCTTTGCCGAACAATTGAAGCCAAAAATTTTTATAATTTGTAATCATTGTCAACGCACTTCTCAGGTGCAGGACCTAGAGCGGGCTAACTAGCAGGCTCATTGGTTCGTTCCTGGGAAGTGCTCAAACCAATCGGAGAGCGGCGCTGAACCCGCGCCCAATGAGCGGACGACGCTCGCTTACTACGTCAGAGCCCGCCGAAAGGGGCGTGGCTTGAGTGTATATAAACGCTCTCCGTGGGTTGGAACAACGATTTATAGTGATGAAGCGAATCGCTGTTAGAGCGGGCACGGCCGGGAACGCAATACTCGTTCCCTCATCTAGAGAGAACCGAGGTTACGTTCAGGTAACCGATTCGTTCTCTTACGAGAGGTTCTCTCGTATTGCGTAAGCTAGCTTACGCTACGGGAACCCCTGGTCAACGCCGTGCCCGGTCAGTCACCACAAGCATCCCCGGGAGGGTGGAGGGAGCAAAAGTGGAGAAATAATAATAAAGGGCAGAAGCCGTTTATATAAGAATATGAGGCCTAAAGAGGCGGCCGGCATAGCGGGCCATAGTATAGGAAGTTTCCATAGAATGGAGGGGGAAGATCAAGGGGCTAGCCGGTTGAAGGATTCCCCATAAAGCGTGGCTAGACGCTGCAGCGGGTTAGACCGCTAGTAATTTAGCCTGTAAAGCCGGTACTTCCAAGTTATAAAATCTGATAAAGGTGGACGGGGAAGCCCAGCCCGCGGCCACACAGATATCATGAATAGAAATACCACAGGACCAAGCCCACGAGGAGGCCATGCCTCGAGTGGAGTGAGCCCTGACGCCGAGCGGGCAAGGCAGATTTTTAGCCGCATAGGCGGAGGCGATAGCGTCTACTATCCATCTGGATAGTGTTTGTTTAGAAGCGGCCAAGCCTTTTGTGCGTCCCCCAAACGCCACAAACAGCTGCTCAGAATCGTCTGAACGTGGCAGCGCGTGTAATGTACGCTCTCAGCGCCCGGACCGGGCAGAGGAGGTTGGCATTGGGCTCGCTATCAGAGGTGGGCAGAGCCGATAGGGATATCACCTGTGCTCTAAATGGGGTGCCAATCGCCTTAGGCACATATCCGTGTCTGGGTTTCGAGAATGACGACGGAGTCGTTAGGGCCAAACTCGAAGACACGACGCGTTCGAAGAGAGCGCGTGAATGTCGCCCACTCGTTTAACTGAGGCAAGAGCGATCAGAAAAACGGCTTTTAGGGAGAGATATTTGAGGTCAATAGACTCGAGCGGTTCGAAAGGGGGGGCTTTCAAGGCCTCGAGGACTATTGAAAGGTCCCAAACCGGCACCGAGGGGGGCGAGGGGGTTCATCCTCCTGGCTCCCCTGAGGAAGCGGATAACCAGCTCGTCTTTGCCAATAGACTGGGCGCGTCGAGGACCAACGGAAGGCCGCGACGGCTGCCACATAAACCTTCAGGGTGGATGGGGTTCTGCCCTTGTCCAGCATATCTTGAAGGAAGGAAAGCAAAGAAGAGACCTCACACTTAAAGGGGTCCAAATTCTTTTCGGTGCACCATTTTGAAAACACAGACCATTTAGCCGCATAGAGCTTTCTGGTAGATGCCGCTCTAGCGTGTTTGATCGTGTTCAAGACTCCCTCTGGCAAATCAACGTGTAATCGTTGGTCACCCATGCATGAAGCGCCCAGCGCTGCGGGTGGGGATGCCAGATTGTGCCGCGGGCTTGAGAGGGAGATCTGCTCTGACCGGGATGGGCCACGGGGCTGTCTGAGACAGCTGTGTGAGTTCCGGGTACCAAATCTGATTCTCCCAACGCGGGGCTATGAGGAGCACCGGGTGGCGAAATTCCCTGATTCTCTGAATGACCTGCGGTAGCAGGGAGATGGGAGGGAAGGCATAGAGCGGGCGGTATGGCCATTCTAGCGCTAACGCGTCCTCGTTCTTCGAGAAGAATATCGGACAGTGCGAGTTCTCTTCTGTCGCGAAGAGATCTATCTCCGCTCTGCCAAAGAGGCGCCACAGTGACTGGACTGTAAGAGGGTTCAGGGACCATTCTCCTGGAGAGAGAAGGTTCCTGGATAGAATGTCTGGACCGTCGTTTAGGTGTCCCGGGACATGCGTCGCTCTGAGCGAGAGCAGATGACTCTGGGACCAAACTAGAATGCGGCGTGTCAACAGGAAAAGATTCCTGGATCTGACCCCGCCCTGACGGTTGATGTAGGATACCACTGTCATGTTGTCTGAACGAATCAGGACGTGGTGACCCTGGATGCGCGGGAGGAACTGCAACAGTGCATACTCGACCGCGAGCATCTCGAGACAGTTTATGTGAAATGGGGTCTCCCGATCCGACCATCGGCCAGAGGCCGGTGAGCCCTCGCAGACCGCACCCCAGCCTGTGTTGGATGCGTCTGTCGAGATTACCTTCCGGTGAGAGAAGGTCCCCATCGTGACGCCCCGTTGAAACCAATCGGTCACCGTCCAAGGCTGCAGTGCAGAAATGCATGCCTGAGTGACTCTGATTAGCTGGCGGCCCGTGGTCCACTCGCGGCGGGGTACACGGGTCTTTAGCCAGAATTGAAGGGGGCGCATATGTAAAAGACCTAGCTGTAGTACGGCTGCAGCTGAGGCCATGTGACCCAGCATTCTCTGAAAGGTTTTCACCGGAACGCGGGTATTCATCTGGAACGAAGCGGCTAAACGCTGCAAGCGGCGTGTGCGCTGAGCGGATAAGCGTGCTTTCATAGTGGTAGAGTCCAGGTCTATCCCCAGAAAAGAGATAGTTTGACTGGGCTGGAGAACGCTCTTTGTCCAGTTGACAGAGAGGCCCAGCGTTTCCAGATGAGCGAGAAGAGCTGTACGGTGCGACAGAAGCTCTGTTTTGGAACGTGCTAGTATCAGCCAATCGTCCAAATAATTCAATATGCGCATCCCCTGGGTTCGAAGGGGGCGAGCGCTGCGTCCATACATTTCGTGAACGTGCGTGGCGCTCAGGGAAAGGCCGAACGGGAGAACGGCGTATTGATAAACCTGGCCCTCGAAGGCGAAGCGTAAAAACTGCCTGTGACGAGGGTGTATTTGAATCTGAAAGTAAGCGTCTTTCAGATCTAGGGAGATGAACCAATCCCCCTGGCGCACGTGTGCGAGGAGTTTCCTGACCGTCAGCATTCTGAATGATCTCGTCATGAGAGCTTTGTTCAGAAATCTGAGGTCTAGAATCGGCCTGAGGCCGCCGTCTTTCTTGGGGACCAGAAAATAACGGCCGTAAAACCCCGGCTCGGTTACTAGGGTGGAGGGACTCTCTCTATCGCGCCTTTTGTTAACAGTTTCGATATTTCTGTGCGGAGCGTGCTCGCGGCAGCTGGGCTGACCACAGAAAGGGGCCGGGCGCGGGAACGCGCGGCGGCGGCGAAACTGTAACTGGTAGCCGTCTTTTATAATGCTTAGTACCCACGGGGATATGCCGGGAATGGCTTCCCACGCTTTGAAGCATATTGCTAGAGGCTGAATGGCCGTGCTGTCCCGGTTGCTGCATGTAACGGGCTGGACACTGTGTGTGGGCTCGTGTAAACTGTGTGTGGCAACGGGATTTGCACTCAGAGAGGAGCTTATGGGCCGTGATACAGAGCGAGCAGAGGGGGGACACGCGCTGCTTGAGGGCGTGCTTATGCTTTCTGCTACTCGAGCGGACGGAGGCCGCTGAGTGGGAGTGAGCTCTGTGGGGGGCACGGGAGAAAGTGTGAGTGAACACGTGCTTGTGGTCACATTTTTTACACTTGAGGCTTTTATGCTCTTTATGTGAACTCTCTGGGTAGCCGTGAAAACGGCTGTTTGTCGCTCGCAAGCGGGTCGAGTCACCGGCTTGTTCTCGGCGAGATTCGCTGCTGCAGTCGGCGAAGGTTCGGGGACTAACAGAGGGTGAAACTTTGACGGCGGTCCGGCCGCGGCGGAAAGTAGCCGTCTTTTCCCCAGAAGTGCTAGGCGGACTTCTGCTGATCAGGCTTCAGCGTGACCTTGGTGCGGGGCGCTTGGGGAGCCTGTCTGCGTCGGCTGTCGGAGCGAGAGCGAGGGCGAGGGCGGCCGCTCTGCCTGTGCTGGGGATGGGCCTGAGCTTGCTGCGGGCGGCGTTGTTGAGGCGTTCTGGCAGGGGGCTCACGAGAGCGGCCTGCAGAAGTGTTACCGCGGCGAGGCAGGAACAAATTCATGGCCTGGGTGGCTTTCTGGACCTCAGAAAAGCGTTCTCACGATGCCCGTGACGGCAGATCCGAAGAGGCCAGAGGGTGAGACGGGCGCGTTGAGGAAGACAGCGCGCTCAGCTTCGCTCATGTCCGTGAGCGTGAGCCACAAGTGTCTCTCGGCGACACAGAGGATGGCCATGCATCTTCCCAGCGCTTGAGCGGCAGCTTTGGTGGCGCGAAGGGAGAGGTCCGTAGCGCATCTTAAGTCGTTGAGCGCACGGCCGTTGATTTCTCTCTCGTTCTGCGCTATGTCACTCAGCAGGTCGGATTGCAGCACCTGGAGAACCGACATGGAGTGCAGCGCTGCAGCGGCCTGGCCAGCGGCTGCATAGGCGCGGGTGTGGAAGGTAGAGGACGCTCTGCAAGCTTTAGAAGGAAGCTTCAGGGGAGGATCGCCATCCAGCGGAGGGCGAGCACAAGTGAGCGGCGACCAGATCTTCGACGGGCGGCATCGCTGTATAGCCCTTCTCGGTGGCTCCGTCCACCGAGCGCAGCGAGGCGGAGACATCAGAGCGGGTCCGAGCCGAGAGAGGAGCTTTCCACGATTTAGTGAGCTCGGCGTGGAGCTCAGGCAGGAAAGGAGCGGACCGGGTGCCAGCGGGGCGGGCGCCGGTGCAGGTACTTTCCATCCATCCGGTTCGGTGGTAACTCGGGTGGTGGTGACCAGTCGAGGCCCAGACGCTCGACGGCAAGAGTCAGGAGGCGCATTAGGTCCTCTTCGATGCCGGAGCGGGTCCCCGCGGAGCATGACGCCGAAGAGCCCAGTGAAGACCATTCGTCGCTGTTAGAAGCGTGCAACGAAGGCGACTCTTTCTCTTCCTCAGAGTCGAGGGACGCTGCAGAGCGGCCACTCGGCGGCAATGGGGGGTCCAGCTCGGGTGGAGAGAGAGAGTGGTCGGGGGCGGCGGCTGCGGCCCACACACAGCCATCGCAGGTTCCGGCGGCCTCTGAGAGCGGCGCTTCTTCTTCCGCGGAGAAGTCAGAGGCGGCGCGGCTTGGGCGGATTTTACGGTGAGGAGTCTTGCCCGCAGGGAAGACATTGTCAGCGCCTCGCAGAGAGAGCATCCTCCGTCGGCGAGGGCGAGTTCCGCATGTTCAAGCCCGAGACAGAGAGGGCAGATGAGGTGGCGGTCTCCGTCTTCGAGCGGTGCGCGGCATGAGCCGCAGGAATTGCGAGACATCTTTAAAAAGACGCTCACGCTCTTTTGTGATGGAGCAAGTGGAAGTCGTCGGACGGCGCTAGCTCGCTGAGGCGGCTGAAGGTGGCAGGGGCCGGCTTCTTCAGGCTTCTTGCTTGCTAGAAGGTGCCTTGTCACGACGACGGCTTCAGTCTTGCAACGGCAGGCGATTAGATCGCTGAATCAAAATGAATCGTTGTTCCAACCCACGGAGAGCGCTTATATACACTCAAGCCACGCCCCTTTCGGCGGGCTCTGACGTAATGCAGCGAGCGTCGTCCGCTCATTGGGCGCGGGTTCAGCGCCGCTCTCCGATTGGTTTGAGCACTTCCCAGGAACGAACCAATGAGCCTGCTAGTTAGCCCGCTCTAGGTCCTGCACCTGAGAAGTGCGTTGACAATGATTACAAATTATAAAAATTTTTGGCTTCAATTGTTCGGCAAAGAAGAATCTTTCCCGTAGCGTAAGCTGAGCTTACGCAGTACGAGAGAACCTCTCGTAAGAGAACGCCGTTTTTATCACTGAAAACGATTATTTCTAAAACTCCGAGCAAAGTGGAGATTTTGAAAACGCCGGATATTTGTTGTCGTGGGAACTGGGGGAAACGGCGTTTTCTCTTGTCGATTCTAAGGATTCTGATTGGCTTGCATGGCTTTATCCTTAACCCCTATACTGCTGCCTTAGGTTTGGCATAGTTATGATGGTGCTCGACGGCGTGTTTATGCGGGTGTGTAAACAATGTTATTTTTGAAAACGGAGAGGGGAAAATATTTGTTTTGCTAAATACCCGGCTTTGTGTAAACGTGGCCTTTGTGGCTGCTAAAAAAGTATGTTTAATAGCATGGAAGTGTATACTAGTATGAATGAAATTACTACATGTGCCATGTTCTCATAATACAGTGATCTACCAAATCCTCTCTTGTGGACTCATGGGATAGTCAGAAGCGTCTATTATGTGCACACTTCAGAATCTCGCCGAAGTACTGAGTCATCCACGTACTTTTTTGCCAACACTTTTATGAGTAGGCCCTACTATGAAATTAGACATAGGCCTACTACTTTTGTCACATACTGCTTTTCGCCTACTACTGTATATTAGAGATGTACGTGATTTTGTATGCAGGCCTTGTGTTTTCTTGCTCGGGCTGGTTTGTGTTGTATCCCTAATCAAATTCTTCCAGTCTGAATCTTACCCATTTTCCCTGTTATGTTTATTGATTTTTTTTATTCTCCCTACCATGGGACGTTTGTTTCCCAGCCCAGCTGGCTGGCGAACAAAATTATCACCTTTAGATCAAGCAATACAAAGGCAAAACATTTTAGCTTATTTTTTAAAAATGTGTACTGAGTAATTTCATTCACATAATTTCAGACCAGGAACTTGCTTTAAGAAAGTAACTTGCTTTATTTAGCCACTGATCTCGGCTCCACCCTGCTCTTCACAGGTTCTGTTCCATTCTATTTATCATCAAGTATGAAGATACAAGTTTGAATTTAAACCTCTATTTTTATTGCACAGTTTGCACATTAACAATACTGGGAACATAAGATTTGAAACTCACTTTAACCCTCTGGGGTTCTTTCGTTTAACTGTCACACTCTTGGACCTTCGGGTCAAAATTGACCCAAAGGACGGGATTCATATTTAAAAAAGAAAATCATTTTTTTTACTTGTTTTTTATTTAAAAAAAAATATATTTTCTTTTTTGGTGTTTTGAGAAAATTTCAAAACAAAAATAAAATAATTATAATTAGTATTAATGCAATAATTATGACCAAATTTCCCCCATTGAATATAATAGAAAAAAGCTGTATTTCATTTTGGAGTCAAGCCTAGGCCTCATACAAGCAGAACAACCCAGAGGGTTAACAAAGGAGTAATTCAGGACAGCATTAAAACAGCAAAAAGCGTATGTTGACACAGAGGAGCATAATTTAAACATATATTAATTATATTAACTGGTCAAGACAGTCAGATGCTCTGGGGAAATCTCATGGGGAAATATGATTCCAAATGCAGATCCCATATTAATCCTACTAATCAGAGAGGGAAGTGTTGTGTTTGCCCATAGTTCTCTCAGTATGTTGTCACTCTGGTACATATTGCATTCAGTAGGTTCCACTATTCACAATACACAATTCCCTCTGTCCCTCTACCTGCACATTTATACCCTCCATTTACGGCACTGGGACTCTATATCCCCAATTCACATCAAATATCCCTTGTGAGATGAGTGCGGACAAATAAATGAAGAATAAATAAAGCAGTGTTACAAATGTCAGCTTGTGCTTTCGGCAGGGCAAGTCACATGGGAGCAAAAAAAGCTCCAAAATGATGAGACATTATGAGCAAGTGGAGTTTATCTCAGTGCACACAGGAGCGTGAATCAAACCTCTCGGTTTCCTGCAAACTTCTAGAGGCTTTATTGGAGAACATGGATCAGATTGTCAAGGTCTCACCCAGAGGACTGGGTCACTTTACCTCTAGGTCACAATTGTGTTTCTGTCAGGTTATAAAATAATACACCTCAATCTGCTGTGTGTCCACAGAGTCTTGGATACAAGATTATGTTAACCTCATTTTATACAAAATACAGTTTACGCACACGCTGATATGGTAAAATACACAGTATTTTAATGATAAAATACACAGTTTTATGCAGTTGGGTAGTTTGGAGATTGCAAATGCAAACTGTCTATTTTATCTATTGTTATTTGAATATTCAGTGACTGCCTGGATTCAGGGAACACTTTATTTTTACAGTCTGTCTGGAATGCTTTGTTTAGAAAACACAGTTGTTGGCACAGTGAGCAGACTTAATGATGAAATAATCAGAGTTTGCAAGATTATTAGTGACCTCAAATCTTAAAAAAGAGTTTCAGAGTTTCAGAGTCTTGTTTGAGACTGCCTCACCATTATACAGGTTAGTTAAGTCAATTTCAGCGTGCAGTATAATAGTTTTTTTTGTTTATTTTATATAACTAAGTTTAATTTAAATAAATTATTTAATTTATTTGCAAGAAATACATAATTATTACATTTTGACCAAACTTTAAAAATATACATATTTTTTCATTAATCGTTCCTAAGATCAAGAATGTGTTTTAAATCAATTATGTCTTCTTAAAAAAAAATCTATACGAATCACCTTTGGATGGACATATTATATGAAATGTTTAACTGCTCATGCTCTATCATTATTTTAATTATTTTTTGTTCCTGACCTAAAGTGGTAAAGTGTATTCAGATTATAATTTCCGATCCTCAGGCCCCAAATTGGACCAAAAAATCCAAACAAACTGCAGTTCGTCTGTCTGCATGTTGTGTCTGAGCGGGCTGTTCTTGGCCAGAATAAGCTGCAGTGTGGACCAGATTGTAGTCATAAGTCTGTTTTAATGAGTTCAACCCTTCCTTCTCCCTTCCTTTCTGGCAGGCGGTTTTCTCCCTCTGAATCTCTCCATTGTCAGCTCATACTTTTGACATCCATGACTGCATTTGAATTCAGATTGCCATTTTGGATGGTGATTGCCCATTGCATTGCCATATGGTAGCGTCCCTGCTGGACAATGCAACAAGATGTCAAGTGGCTTTGGAACATGAACCAGCTGGGCTCGAGTTAACGTCTCTTATGTCTAATTGAGAGCCGGCACAAAGCCGTTTCTCCATCTTAAGCCTATTCAGATCATCTATTGTCTTAGAGCTGCCTCTCGCTGCACAATAGAGTGCTTTATTTCTCATCGGCCTTGACAGCCAGAGGGAAGAGGCTGCTATTTTTAAAAGCATGTGGGTGACCGCATTAGCTAATAAACGCTTGCATTACACCAGCCAGCACAGAGAAGAAGAAAGACTGGAGGACAGAAAGAGACAGACCCGGCACGACTCGGGCATTCAACAATTTGCAGGTGCACAAGCCTGGCTTCTCATTACACAGAAAATCCACTCCCATCAGCTGTAACTCTCCTTCAAACACCACCTCCTATATTTTATTTAAAGTTCTCTCTATGAATAGTGTTACAGTTGAACACAGGCAAACAGGCATTGGCCATTATCTCATTAATGTACCAGATGATGTAGTCAATTTCGTGCATTCCCCTCCTCTTGAGGCTACCACATCCAATGTGATTGACCGTTCTAAGACATTTCAGAAGACACGTCCGCTCACCGTATAAAAAGGAAAAGGATTTACATCAGATGAACTGAATTTTCCCTGCCAGTTCTTTAGAATTGGCGCTACTTAATGGATGGTTAAAGATTTGCTGCCCAGCAGCGTTTGTCCCTAATTGGACTCTTATCTTGACATCTGTAAATATATGACTGACCAGTCAAATGCTTTAGCTATTGTGTTGGTGGCACCTCATTTTTTTCACCACAAAATTCTTTTCACGGCATTTGCAGACAAAGTTTCATAAACACTGGGTATATTTGCACTTTCAAGAGCTTTAGGGAAAGCCATGTTTGGATTCTAAATGCTTGCACAATACTGGTATCAAACACATAAATGAGAAAGTGATACATTAATAACAATTTGAATCTGTTCATTCTTTTTGTGTCTTTTTTTATATTGTTTTGTTTGCTTTTAATACAACCCGATTTGAGTCAAAATTATTGAAGATGTTGTTTCATGTTGACTTAATTACATGCTAAATTGTTATCAGTTTCCTCTCTTATACAGCCAAAATAATGTATTAATATATCAGCAAAGTTCTGTCACTTTCATCAGCAGTGGAGTTACATAGAATTTCATTTGCAAATCCACACAATTATTCCTAGCAAGATTATAACTACTTCAGAGTACTCCAGCATTTATAGCTAATGCCATGCTATCGAGAGCCAATTTATAACGTTAATGTGTTTTATCACTAATAGCAATTTGATTAGTGATTGTTACCTCATATTATTTCTGTATGAGTTTCCCCAGCATGTTCAAATAACCGAGGCACACTTCTTTGCTTGATCACGATCAGGCCCATTTATCTCCATTAAGGATGACAACCAGGGTGTGTTTGCATGTGATAGGAAACTGATAATTCATTAGATCATTACTATCTAATGCATGCATGTATGACCTAATGGTGAATCTTATGATTTTTTGGGGTAAATTCCATTTAAGCAAAATAAATAATTGTAAACCATGTTAAATTAGTGCTGTCAAGTAATATAATTAATTACATTATGTGCCGATTAATTAATTCGGAAGTTAATCACATACTACAGATGGTTGAGAAATAATCCCCTAAAGAGAAGTTAAAGCATTATTGAGTTTAAAAAAACATCAAATAGACATTACAAAAAAAGTAGCTTTAGAAATAAATATTTGATTCAGGCTAAAATGGACTTGATTGTTATGTTTTTCAAAAGCTGTATCTGAATTTAATTAAATATTGCCATGAAATAATTGGGTTTAAAATTGATATTAAATTCATAGTTATATCTTCTTGTTTGAAAAAGAAAAAGAAAAAAAGGTCATTCATGTTTGAAATGACATGAGGGTGGATACATCATTACAGAATTAAAATTTTCGGAATGAACTATCCCTTTAATTGATTGTTTTATTAATTTAGAAATATGATAGGCCTACTCTAAATAAGAAAGTAAACTGCCAGTAGGTGCAGATAAAGCCTGGTTTCATTACATAATTGCGCAAAACTCTAGCAATATTTTCTAAATATCGATAAAAAAACTTTTGTTTTATTAACTGTTTGTTTCATCTCATTTGTGGATGAATCATGTACCCACTGCGGGAAGATGACCATCACAGTGTTGTGGTCGAGACTTGAGTACCTCAGACAAGGTGGAGTCCCCTCGCCTATAGGAAGAGGGCTACTTCGGTGAATAGCCAGGGTGACCTGAAGATCACAGTGGGGGCTGAACCTACCGAGTCAGTCTCCATGGGCCCCCCTCTCCTCTAGCACACAGCAAGCTGTGGAGCTTCCAGGTGGACAATCCTACCGTAATTTTGTCGGAAATGAGCTGCATTTTATTACAGATATGAGCTGCCTTTTATCATCAGCTAATTTCAAAATCAAAGACATACATCAATAAGAGAGTGTGGCAACAGCCTGCCCTGTAAGATCACTTCGTTTCTTTACTTGAAGATGATTATGTGATTGTGAAGATGATTGTGTCTGTGACTTAGTTTCACTTTTGACGCAGCTCTTCATCTGCGGTGATGTGTGTCGCAGTAGCACCGTCATATCTGACTATAACGTGTCATATAGCCTATATAACACGCTCTCACTCGTTTATTTTTTTTAGCATTTTTGGGAGGAGTAAAATATACATATGTGGTTCAACAACCAGATTGCGTTTACACCTAGTAAAGATCCGAACACAATGCGAGCCAGACTACCTCCAGATGGTCAGGCAGATCCGATCACAATCCGATCACAACGTATTTATACCTTGCATTAACATGCCTTTTTTATTATCCGGATAACTTATCTGGATACAGATCGCATTATAATACCAGGTGTAGGGGTCTCAGAGACGAGACCGGCGAGAAACTTCACGAGACTGGCGAGATGCCTCCACAGGGCGGGGAGATACCATACTGTCTATGGGAGATACGCTGCGTGATTGACAGCTTTGACAGCAAATGGAAATACGTGGAAATCAGATGACATGATTTCACAACTTTTCATTGGTCATTTAGATAATGTGAAGCATGCTGTATACGGAAATGAACCTGGACATTCTATCCGTGAAAAAATCTCAAAATCGTCAAAATGGACATACGCGGTTTTCATCGGACAGCGACCATGTGCATCCATATGCTGTCCAGCTAATCTGGAGACACTTCGGAGATCCACAGATAGACCTATTTGCCTCTCAGGACATGCCTTACTGCCAGTTGTTTTACTCCCTGACCGAGGGGACCTACACAAATATGCGTTTCACCCAGTTAGCCTACTCACACAGACACCTGCGCAAAGTCTGTGAGGACGAGGGAGTGGTTTCTTACTTAGTTACTTACTAGCACCTTACTAGCCCAAACTGACCTGGATCCAGTAACTCATGCTCTTCATGACAACCCCACTTTGACACATTCCTCTGATGGAACTTGCCTATGGACCCTCTGGAGAGACCTCTGGAACCTCCATGTGTGGTCACTAGATGGGACTCAGAGGATTTAGGTGATGTACATGTAATGAACCGAGACAAATCAGACACAATTATTTGTTATATTTAACATATAATATTTAATACTCACTCTGGGATCTGGTCCCATCCATCCAACAAGGGCAAGAAGGGTTTTGGTTACCATGACTATGGTCAGATAAGTTGGTTTTATTTACCTTTTCTCAGACTTTAAATGGCCTTTACACAAGCTCTTCACTCTCTTGGCCTTCTAGGTACATTCACATAGCTGTCCTGCGTGGCACATTAGGCCCCAGGGTAGCTTGCCTTGACCCACAACGAGCCATGTGCTCATTCAGGAGAGAGGACTCTCTCAACCAGAACAGAATCAAAGGACAACATCAGGAGTGTGGCACGATGTCTTCATTCAATGCAGACGTCCATCGCAACTCCAGCCATCAACTCTTCTGACTTCCTCCTTTCTCCTTTTTGCTCTGCGAGTCCTACCAGCTCAGGGCTGGCAGGCCAATCGGCACTCCAGCCATGGGAAACAGAGTCAAACCAGCCACGCAAGTTCATCACCAATTCTTCAATTAATGGTGAAGAAATCGATTAAGACTCATGGTACCATCAAAATCCTTCTTCAGGAACTTCATGAAATGTTCACTGCAAAGGCCATCCAATTTACCCTTCTAGGGTTGACAAATGTGCTGGCATATTTTGCTGGATTTCTTTTTTTTTTCACAGCCGCAACCTTTTGCACATTTTTGTGAGGAATAATAATAGCCTAATAGTAATCGTAATCCTGGAAAAATTGTGCTGGTTTAGTCTAATTTTGAGGAACAAAGGATCCAGCTAAGGTTTGTGAATAATGCATTCTTTATTCTTAAAGGAGCATAACGCAAGTCTCAGAGTTTTTGCAGAACTACGCCCCCTCTGGCGATAAACGAAACTGCGTGCGCACTCATGGAATACACGCATACACGCACGTTTGCACAAGCTGTTCATAACCAAAGGACTGGAGCATCAGCCGCACACTGTGCGGCACACATCTTTTGTTACAGTCATAATGAGGTAATACAGTTATAAATCTGCAAGCCATTTAAAATATATGAAAGGAAAGGCATTTGAGTAAATTACACACTTATGTAGGCCTATGTGTGTGTGAGGGGAAAACAGGGGTAACGTTAGTAGAAAACTTAGGCTTTTGTTTCCATCGATCTCCATGTTGAACTGTTTTATGTGCTTACTGTATCCACTTATGATTGTGTTATTATGGAAACACGTTCATGAACACGTTTGAGCCCTAGAGCAGACCGCCCGAGATCTCTCCGTTTGTTGAAAGCCTTCCCGATGTTGACTCTAGTCTTATTCCGACGCCTGGCACTGGACAGACAGAAGTTGTATTTTCTTTGTCTTACGTGGAGTTTGCGTTGGGGTTTGGAATGAACTACAAGCCGGTCTCTTTGGGGCTGTTTTTACACCTGGCCACAATGCGTTTTCTCAGATCTATCTGATTTATCAAAACGATTCCATTACACCTGGTCACATAAATGTGTTTTTGCAAAACGGATATTAATCTGATATTCAATTCCCGCGTTATATAGATTTCATGAAGTGCACGTCACCGAAAGCAACAGATGAGCTGCATTTATTGATCATCGGCTTCGGCTATTTCAAAATCAGCAAAGACAGCAATAAGAGAGAGCGGCAAAAGCTCTGGTATGAGATCATTTCATTTCTTAAGGCTACTTTTAATGAAGATAGTGGAGGTAGAAGGTAACTTAGTGATAATCGTATGCGTCTTACTTTCACTTTCATTTGCGATAGATTGCGGCGCGCTGGTTTGATGAATACACTCGCCTGCTCAGGTGATGCACGTCGTCATATATGACTAAAACAACATGAAAAAGCCTGTTTTCAACAACCAGATGCATTTACACTTGTCCAGTTTCGTCTGGAATACGGCCCAGACCACATCCTCAAGTGGTTTGAGCTATCGGATTCAAATCCGTCTGGATTCAACCTGGTCTTTTCACGATCGAATAAGTTATCCGATCACAGAAAACACATGAAGTGACCAGATGTAGGCTAAACAGCCCCTTTGAATCCATCTTCTACTTTTGGGAAAGTTGACTAAAGTTGCGTCGCTCGAGTTGTCTTCTCTGATACGGAGAACGGCGGCGAATACACTAACCTGCAAAGCATAGGCACATAGCCAGGCGAGCGTGAACGCGCATGACGTCACGCCCAGGCTCAGATTCGAGCCCGAATCCCTCTTATTTATTTCACTGTACAGGATTATAGAGGCGATCGCAGTGATCAGAGAAGGGCTCATTCAGCCCATCAGACGATTGTTTCAGCATGTATGGGTTAGAAAACGGCTATTTTTAACATAAAATGTTGCGCAATGCACCTTTAAGTGCTATGCTCTAATCACAATATAGTGTCTGAAACCACAAAAAAGACTGTTTAAATGTGAATTGTGTGTCTCTGTCTGAATGAACGGCAAAGGTGTGTTAACTACAGGCACTTACAACATGCTATTTTAACATGAACATGAACATATCTACTAGTTTATCTTTTCCCAAACTATATTGCTGTACTGAGCTGAGTAAAAATCTACGTCTACGCTAATATCAGTTTCTCTGTTTTATCCCGAGGGACCCTCTATGGTGGAGGGTCTGTGCCTGGACCCATACCGACTCATCCCGACTCATCCTTAAGTGCCGGCCTCATCGTCACAACAGCCATCGGCACTGATCCCCAACATCTCGTCTCCAAGCCGGTGTGGTTACTTCGACTTCCAGACAGATGGAAATGGAAAATTCTCTTAATGTTTCGATCCAATTTGTTTTGTAATCACTGTTCCTTCGTTTGCCAGAGGAGAACTGGCCCCCGACTGAGCCTGGGTTCTCCCAATGTTTTTCTCCATTCAATTGCCTGATGGAGTTTTGGTTCCTTGCCACTGTTGCCTTGCTTTTGGCTTGCTTAGTTGGGGAAATGTAATATTCAACAATATTATTGATCTGTGTTGTATTACTTTCATGTTATCACTGTGAAGCTACTTTGATACAATCTGTATTGTAAAAAGTGCTATGTAAATAAATGTGACTTGACTTGACTTGATCCAAATATTCATGATCAATTCTAACAAGTTATATGTGATTGATTATTAATATTTCTTTAGAGCTAAGTTGCTACATAGCCCAGGCGGTGGTAGACTCAATCACATCTGCGATATCACCCGCTAAGGCTCTGAAGTGGAACCTGTTTGTTGAGTGGTGTTCTTCTCATAGGGAAGACCCCAGGAGATGACCAGAACTGACTAGAGCTGTGCTTCTCTATATGCAGAAAGGGTTAGAGCGAATGCTGTCTCGCTCAACCCTGAAAGTGTATTTTGCCGCTATTGCCGCACATCACCATACAATATATCGTAAATCTATGGGGAAGCACAACCTGATCATCAGGTTTCTGAGAGGTGCGAGAAGGCTTAATTGTCCTTGCTCTCACCCAGTACCCTCTTGGGATCTCTCAGTGATGCTTAGAGCATTACAGAGGGCCCCCATCAAACCACTGCTGTTAGCTGAACATTCTGTCAATGAAGACACTTCTCCTGACTGCACTGGCTTCTATAAAGACTATCTATAAAGAAAAAAAAATTGTCAATAAATCGTGCCTGGATATTTAGAATCGTGCCTGGATATTTAGACTGGATATCGTGCCTTAGTTATTCTAAACTAAGGTGGCTTACACAGGATGCTGGAAGGATCAGCAATAGTGGTGGTTTGGTAGGTATCCCAATTCATCGGTTCAGCTCTGACGTAACGTTGAATGTGACTGATTGAAAGGGAACATCGTATTATTTAAACTTTGACCAAATTAATAACAAACTTAAAGCACTCCAGAGTAATAATTCAAACCCTAATGTATTTAATGTTTATAAACATGACTGCACTTTTTAAATGACACAAATTGGAAAATCCAAACATGAATATATATATATTTTTTTTTCAAAGAAATGTTCATGTAGCATGTCAAAATTATAAAATGTTTTACATACAATACTATAATGAGTGCTAGCCTTGCTGCGCCCTCCTACGCGCTTCCGCTCAATTTCATTTTCCTTTAGTACTACGTCTGGGACTGCTGTATATCCTTCAGATTTCCAGAAATCATTTTTTGTAGGACCAATCAGCGAATAGAGGGAGTGGCTGAGAACGATGACGTTGATGTAGCGCATCAGTTTGAGTTCAGTAATGGCAGCGGAGAAAGACGTCAGAAAAGCTATTCGGTCCGATGTTGGAAAAGAAACTGCAGAATATACAGAATTAAAGCCGGATTGTTGTCGTCTCATCTCTTGTTGCACAACGGAGGACCACGTGAAGGAGGCAAAATGGTTTGTGCTGGGCAGCTTGGTGTGCACGATGACCATGACATTTTGGACAGACGCTGTAGCCTGGTGTTCGGAAGCCCGAGTCCTGGCTGCTAAACTATTGTTGAAGATCCGCTCAGGAGTCATGTCAGTAGCTCATATTCCCAACAGTAATTTTACTGATTCTTGTGATTAATAGAACATTTTGAGCCCCTTTGTGTACTCGTGCAGGAGGTTGGTGTGTCAGTTTTACATGTTGTAAATCATACACATTGGTTGTGATTTTTTTACAAAATAATTGTCATAAATAAAAATGTGAAAACCCATACTTTGAAGACCATAATTTGATTTTCAGTTTTAGATGTCAATGGTTAATTTGTTTTAATAAGAAAAAACTAAATGCCATATAAAAATTTACAAACACATACTTTGAAGACCATAATTAAGGTAATTAAGAAACAATAAGACGTAATATGAAAAATTGTTGTTTATTACACATCTGCAGATAGAGACAGACAGATCATTCACTGTACAGCATTTGCGGCAGATCAGAAAACGATCACAGCGGTGTATTTGCCTATACTGTCCATGCGTATATGTAATGATTAGACAGCTTCGACCATTGAATGAATACATCACTGTCCTTCGTGTCAAATATACATTTCAAATTAATAATTGTTCCTAGATTAAAAAACCTGCAGCTCTCATTGACTGAAATCCTAACATAATCCTCCAATCATTCGGACTTGTTGTTTCCAGCCATTTAGGCGCATGACATACGTCACGACCACACGTTCAGCGATTGGCTATGGCAGACTGAGTGACGCTGGGTAGATCCAATAGTTTTGAACTTCAATAGTAAACCTGCCTACAAGGAAGTAAATGTTTCTCAATGGATAGAGGCTAGACTTAATGTACAAATGAAATGTACTAGAGTCTGGTTGAACCAGGCTACTATTGTGATGCACACAGGAAGATTTTATGGGTGAATGTTTGAGCATGGTGTTGAGGATGGATCATTGTGTGGACTGTCAATCAGTTTTCAGGGGTGGAGCCAAGCAAGTGACCCAGCACAGTCATGTCGTGGGGAGGCACTCTTCGCTTTTGCAACATCGCTGTGCTTCCAAAACTGTTTCTATGACAGTTGCCATGGAAACTGGGAGACTCTCATTCGCCTTAAGAAGTTTGTGTATGAGTGTGCATATAAGAGTGCATGAGAGGAAGATAAACATGAGGCTTATGTGTGTATTACTTTTACAATCTGTTCTTATCTACACCTGACCATGCATGTGTGCGTGTGTGTATAATGAGATTGATGATTTATTTTTAGTGCATCTTCCAGTTTTAGTGAGGCCCGTTTCATCATTGTACAGTATGTTAAGTGGAAAATCTATCCTTTTTTGGCTGTCAATGTGCTGATGGCAGATTTTTATTCCATGCAGCAACCCTAAGTGCTCAAATTATCTCCATACTCAAATATCTAATATGCTTTTTTTTATTTAATAGATTATATAAATGGTGATACAAGGCGTTTCCTCCTCTTCCAAATAGTTATCTGAAATAAGTTATTAAATAATGAGGGAGGGTTGCCACCGGATAGGGGGTTGCCATGGCAATTGATCAAATTCTCGGCAGGAATTTATGGGAAAACTGATGGCATTTTCTGCAATACGGACATGACTCGTATAACAGTCTGACTCTTTCGATTATGCTGTAACAAATTACTTCCTGCTTTTTAGAAGTTTGCACAGGAAAGAGAATCTTGCTGGGATGTGTTCTGTTTACATCCTCTCTGTTATCGGCAAATTTTTTTTGGAAGGGTGTTTGCAGAACAGTATTTATTCTGATGTCAGTCAATACTAAAAATCAACTCACTTCCTCAAATAAATAACCTTGTATACATATCTATTAATTAGCAGTGTCAAAAATATTCATTTCTACGATGCATCACAATGCAGGCGAGGACAATTCGGTATTGGTTCAGTAATAGACTAGCCTGAGTTTCCTCAGGATATGTTGGATGATGCTCTTATTAATTTGTTTCCGGTCCCCCCCCCCCCAAACCACACCTATGAATAATGAAGCTACTTCAGACTAAACTTGCGTCGGGCGCAAGAGTCATTTATCCGCGGGTAAAATAGTAACAGCGCCTAAGACGCGCCAACAAAGTTACTTGCGTGTCGCACTTGATACTTGCGTTTCAGAACATTATAGAAATTAACTAATAAACAGATTTTTTTTTTTTTTTTTTACAAGGAAAGGTCCCATTGAGATACAATATCTCTTCTACCAGGAAGTCCTGGAGATCCAGATAAACTAAACTCACATTTAGTAACTTTCGGAATATGAACATTATTTTATTATTTTCATTATATTTTGTCTCCGGGATGGGAGAGACGAGGTATACAACTTCAACACAGTCACTAATGGACCTCTTGAGAACATGAGAGTGAGGTTTACAGGCACAGCTATTGCTTCCATTACACTCACCACTCTAAATCTAATTCCCATCCGGGTCACGGCACCAAATGTAACCCCTCCGGTTCTACTCAAACCTCTCCAAGCAGGATTCGAACCAGCATTTCTGGCATGGGAGAAGGGCGTGCTACAAGGATGCTAAAGACCGCATTCTCTAGTGTCATTCGCTTGTGTGCCTATTGAGGCCAGGTGAGTGAGTTTATATGGCACAACTCTTTACTAGATTGGCTCCATTACATCCATATTTTCGACAGTGACATTTTTATTTTTTTTTTACAATTAATTTTATGAATTTTCATATATAGCTAAATTTCAGGGAGTCTTGCATGAGCAAGCATCACTCTCAAACACTAATAATAAACTACACAGAAATGCACAACACTCACTTACTGTCGCACCAATAATTTTCTCTGATTTGACCTTAAAATTTCAATTGCAGCATTAATACAGAGCTATTAAATGAGAACAGGCATGTTTGCTGTGACTCAACATAAACAGCTGGTACACAGGGTGGGTTATTTTTTCCCCAGAGTCTTGCTTGTTGATTGGAGGATGTTCTATGTTTCTCCCTGTCGTGCTGAGAGTACTGTGATAACAGAGTTTGTGTTGAATGCACAATTGTTCAAGCTGTGTGATATTTTGCTGTGTGTGTGTGTTTGTCTGTGGGTGGTTGAGATCCGACAAAAGCCATCAGACAGTTTTGCCGATGTCTGGTGGCAACAATCACATCTGTGTGCCTGGAGTAGATAAACAAGAATTTACTCAGACAAGCACCACAAACATGCAATAAGCTTCTCAAACTGTCTCTGTCATTTACCAGTATAGCGCCCAGACCTCCGAGTTCATCTTAGGCTCAGTTCTCTAGTGCTGAGAGTCTTAGTAAACTGAATTCATAGAATGAATCTATGTCAACAATAAGAACCATACAGAACACAGAGGGGCCTATCTTGAATCCCGGCGCAAATGACTTCGTACACTGATACACAAAGTGGGCTTTTCCCTCCACAGATGCATGTCAGTAAACTGGGGAATGAACTTTGGGCAGTTCAGCACAAAAAGGAGGTGTGTTTTGGCGCAACATCCCTAGTGCTATTTTGCAGTTCCAGAAAACAATTGCGCCAATGACCAGAAAAAAAAACAGTCTAAAGTCAGTGGCACTTTGCTAACCAGTGCCTTTGGGTTAAAATAACCTAACAATTGAATTAAATATTTATTTTTATTTATGTATTTTATTAATAAAAAAATAAAATAAAACATTGTTTTAATATTTTTGTTTTGTTTATTTGTATAAAACAAAGCATATGTTTCAACAAATATATTTTAAAATTACAAACTATATATTGGTCTAGCATTTAATGTAAAAATACATATTTGTGTACATACATTCAAAATACACAAGTGTATATACAACACACATAATAAATTCAAAACCTATGCAAATGTGTAAATATGTACAAACAGTACACATTCAAAACCAACAAAAATGTATAGACTACACATTTAATACAAAACCTATACAAACATGGACAGAACACACAAATTAATAACATTAAATCCTCACAACTTTATTAAAATGTCTTCAACTGTACACTGAATGCATTTTATTGTGTTGTTGTAAACATACCTTAAGTAATAAAATTACAAATACATATGTTGACTAGTGGATAGTTCTTAATGAGGCAACAATGTGTTGAAGGAACTTCTCCGGATACATTAAAGTTTGCATGCTACAAAAAATCCCAAATGGGTGCAGAGGTCTTGAAATAGTTTATGTCATAGATGTTACAGTAAACATTTTTTTAACACATCCATTGCTTGAAATACAGTCTTCTGTTTAACTGCTTTCACACTGAATATGATAAAAACTTGTGAGTTATCTTTGTCCCCAAGCATCAAATCATGTGGATCCGGTCTTGTCTCACTGTTCAGATGGATAGACTAGTTCACCATATCAGTTCCAACCTTAAAAAAATTAAATAAAGTTCTCTTTCGTTCTCACTCCAAGTTACGTCAGATGACGACAAATGGGTTTTCGCTTAGAGAGCCTATCGACTTTAAGTATAAAAAATGAGTCAATGGCAAAGAAATGCCATGGGTCTGCGGAATTTGCATAGCACATCTCCGCCTTACCCCGTGGGTATAAAGGAGGACACCGGTAACATGCAGATATGTTTTCGTTTCGGAGCCAAGAGTATTACTTCACTCCACAGCCATATCTGACTTCCCTCTACGAGACGAGCCACTCTCTCCGGTGTTGGAGTGACAGCGATCTGCAGCAAGTTCACATTGCCTGGTGATTTGTGCAGTGATCTGCCAATGAGTGTGCTTCTCCCTGCTCGCATCAACATCGCAGAGGTTTTTTTTCTCCTCACACAAAAGAGCTTGCGCATGGCACGTCTTTTTCAAGACGGCTCGTCGATGTTTTTTCTAATTACGGTCGACTTATTTCCAATTTTGATGGGCACATTCTCTGCTCTGCGTGCTTGGGCTTGATCAAGCCAGAGCAGTGTTTGTGGATCACTTACGTTCTCCCCGTGGGAACATGACCATTGCGTCATTATGGTCGAGACTCAATGATCTCGTTAGAGAGAGAGTCCCCTCCTCCACACCGGATCTAACACTCTCCACTCTGCCCTCCGCCGAAGGTGCCCTCCCACGGCTCAGTCACCGCCCGTTCAACCGGGCTGGTTCTGGAAGCTGCAGGGGGATGCCACAGCCCTCTCCAGCCCTGCCCTGGTTCAGTGGCACTCTTGAGACGGGCTGCTCAGAGATGGGACTCAGTACTTTCCAGGAGCTGGTAGCAGGGCCACTTCTTTCCCGATGGAGGGCTGGGGAAGAATCTCTATTCTCAGAAAGAACTGACTCTCCCGTCTCTGATTTCACCGACGACACTGTGTGCCACACCCAAGCCGTGCACCCCTCGTCCCCTTCCTGTCTCAGTGCCGGATCACAGTTTGTGCCGTCCTCAGACCATACTGTTCTCATCCCCCTCTGTTGCCAGAGCCCTGGCAAAACAGGCCCCTGCGGAATGCTGGTCCTTCCCTGACCTCCTCTGTCAGGGTGTGGTTATGACCGTGCCCGCACACCAAGCCGCTATCCCATCCACGTCGGGGCCGGTCATTCCGCTTCACTACACCACCGAAGGGACATCTGTAGTTAGATTGACTCCGTTGACACAGTTCTTGGGAGCCTGGCTAGAGCTTCCTAATCTGTTCTGCTGGGTCGTGTGAACCATCGGCTCGGCTTATCGATTTCAGTTCGCACGCCCTCCTGCCTGCTTCAGGGAGTCCGCTCCACTATGGTCGGTCTGCAACTCTACTGTCGAAGGATACGATCTGAAACTGTCCCTCCGGCCGAAATGAGGTCTGGGGTTTAACAGCCCGTACCTTATTGTCCAGGAGAAATCTGGTGAGTTAAGCCAATCATGGACGGGCATTTCTGAACCACCCCCTTCACAGGTGCCGTCCAAGATGCTCCTGGTCAAATGCATTTTGAGTGCAGCTAAAGGATTGGTTTGCAGCGATCGACTGAAAGAATGCCTTCTTTTATGTCTCCGTTCTCCTTTCAACCAACAGTTTGCTGTCAGGGAATGCATATCAATACACTGTATTTGATACAGCCCTCGCAAACCTCTTCACAAAGGTTGTCGAGGTAGCCCTTGTTCCTCCGTGGGAACATGGGGTTCGCATCCTGAACTTTCTCTGCAACTGGCTGTCCTAGCTCACTCTCAAGATCAGGTTTGCAAACACAGGGACTCAGTGCTGCGGCACCTAGCTCGCCTTCGGGGCAACTGGGAAAAAAGTCAACTCTGCGGAGGATCTCTTTTCTCTGTATTGACTTTGTCACCTTCTCCACTCAGCCACTGCTGACTTGCCTGAGTCAATCAAGCGCAAAAGTGCAGTTCCAGTTTTTTCAGAGGCTCCTGGGACATATGGCGTCCGTAGCCGCAACATCGCCGCTCAGATTGCTCATATGAGACCGCTTCAGGTTTGACTTCGCAACTGTCCCAAGGTGGGCATGGCAACACTCCGACCTGCCATCAGACCTCCACCCCGTGGTCGAACCTCAGTTTCTATGGGCTAGTGCCCCTGGAACGAGCTTCCGGGTATTGTTATTCTCAACACATGCCTCCACCACGGGCTGAGGTGCCATGCGCAATGGACACGCTGCCGCCAGCTCCTGAACATTAACATGTCTATTGACTCGAGTTGCTGGCAGTATGCCTCGTTCTGCACCACTCTTGCATTGCTCAAGGTCAATGTGTACTAGCCCACCCTGAAATTATAGTGTCAGTAGCATACATCTACCATCAAGGTGGTCTGCGCTCTCGCCATGTGTCGCATCTCGCCCGCCACCTCTTATGGAGTCCGAAGCATCTGAGGTCTTCTCGCCGAGAAAACCCCTGGAGATGTTCAATCAGTGTAGTTCTTTCCTTCTTTTAAGATTTGGTCTCCATCCACCCTCAAAGTATATGTTGCCGCTATTGTCGCACACCATTATATGGTGGAAGGTAAGTCTGTTGGGAAGCACAACCTAATTGTCAGGTTCCTGAGAGGAGCAAGGAGATTGAGTCCTCCTTGCCCTCCTCTCGTTCCCTCTTTGGACCTTTCAGTGGGAGTGCAGAGTGCTCCCATTGAGCTTTGCAATCAGTGGAGCTAAAGAAAGTCAGTGAAGACAGCGCTCCTGGTTGCATTGGCCTCCATCGACTTTCCAGGGCCAGGTGGTGAACCTGCAACACCGGCTGCCCTGGCACGGCTCTGTCCAATACATGCGCTCCACACCTACGTTGACAGAATACAGTGTTTCAGGATCTTAGACCAGCTTTTTGTCTGTTATGGTGGGAAGCTGAAGGGAAAGGCTCTCTCCAAGCAAAAGCTGGATAGTGGACACCATTGCTTTGGCATACCAGCAGGAAGGTCGACCGTGCCCCCTTGGTGTCACTGCCCACTCCACCCGGAGTGTGGCATCCTTATGGGCTCTAGCGCATGGCGCCTCGTTAGCAGACATCTCCAGTACTCCTGACATCGGTGCCAGTGTATATTGCCTGTGCGTCGGATGGGTGACTCCCATGTGAATTGTCCCTCCCCTGAGCGACCCCCACATGTGTATTTCGACTGACTGACAGACAGACAGGGATCTTTCTAGCCGGATCCCTTTTAATTGTTACGGATAGTTTTTGTTCTCTTTGAGTAGAGATATTAGGGAATTCGTAAGACTAGCATTGCAAATTATTTTTCTTATTCTAAATGTGGTGAATTTGGCGATTGACATCTAACATTTTAAATATATTCAGCTGAAATAAACGAAATTACTTGGAAAAAAAAGATTCAAAGATCCGAGTCAGTAAACTTGTACAGTAGCTTTCGGCAGTCTGTAAAAATATAGCTCATATTTTCTTGTCAAATCTAGTTGTACAAATAAATCAGCTTTTTCCCATTTTTGATTTTGTTTGGTGTGATTTTCACGGCAGTCATTCTGCCACTCAGTGGGCGTAACCGCAATCACTGGACAGTGACATCACGCCCATACTCTCTATACTGAACATCATTTAACTAACCATTCCAAGAAAACTGTGAAGTTTGGGATGTTCTCTAATGATTTCTTCTGCAGTTTTTGTTCCAGAGGATCAATTCCACGCACTGCAGTTTGTTGAGGTGGTGTGCCTCGTGAACTCCTCAACTTGGCTGTGATGACTTGCTTTCTTTTTCCACTCAATCACTGTCAGTCATCAGACAGCTTTTGAAATGAAAATATTATGTATTAAAATGAGGGAAGGCAGCTGAAAAAAATCAAACAAAAAAAACATAAGTAATTAACTGTACCTGCGGGAACAGGCCTACTTAGTTTATTAGTATTAATAATGATTCATCACATTTATATAGCGCTTTTTCTGGGATCTCAAAGTGCTTCACATATGGAAGGGGGAATCTCCTCAACCACCACCAATGTGCAGCATCCACCTGGATGATGTGGCATTGCGCCAGAACGCCCACCACACATCAGCGTATTGGTGGTGAGGAGATTGAGTGTTAAAGGGACACTGTGTAGTTCTGTAGGTATTTTATTATCTGAAATCAATATTTTTATTCATAAATATGTCCTTAATGGTGTACAAATACCTCTGCAAATTATCTGACTTATCCCCGTAAATGAAGAATTTATTATCTTAATTATCATGGGACGGGTAGGTTCACGGAGGCTTCCATGTTGTTCCGCCATCTTGAAAAACTATAATAGCAGAGAGTGTCAAAAAGTACCACCAGCCAAACGCGTTTCCACAACACGTTTTCGTTCAGACTCAGAGCTAGCGTCACGTGACTGAAAGCATCAGAAACGGAGGAGGAGAGCATTGAGGCGCATTCGCGGCAAGTTTAGTTTAGTGCATTGCACTCCTATATTTTTTTATTTCTCTATTATTTGTAACGTTAATGGCGGACCATACATACGCCGAGCCACAGGAGAAGACCTCGTCGCAAAAAAAGGCCAGACTTGAAAGAAAAAGGAAACGTGACCGGAGATTGCAAAAAACCAGAGTAAATGTCGGGATAAGTTAGCGTTTTCAAGGTGGAAAGAGCTAATGCAGCAGAAAGATTTCAAAAGAGACGCTGAAGTTGCCTGCTTTCTCCTCGACATGTAAGTTAATGTTACAGTCTTACTTAATTTTTTGTCATTGCTTGGTTGTGTATTTTATTATATACACAGTATAACATTTATAGTTAAAGTTAAACAAACTCTTGATTAATAGCAGCTGAGTAACGTTACTTTACTCAATAGCTGCCATTGTGAAGGTGCTAAAATCAAGGTTTGTAAGTTTACACTTTATAACCTATAAATTCATTAAGAATATAGAGATAATGATTGTTTTTGCATTGTTTGCACACCTAAGGCTATTTCAAGATTTTAGTTTTCTGACATTTTATGTTATTTATCATTTATACTGTGACCGCATCGAATAATGCAGACGCATACAGTAATTTTGTATGTAGCCTATGGCTATAGTTTCATTTGTGAACATTGGAGAGGGTCAATCCTACTTTGATCGTCTCTTGTAGCTGCCGGGTATCTTTGTCGTCGTTGTGTTGACACTCGCGCTCCTCGTCGTCCATCTCCTCGCCTAGATCCCACTGATCCACTGCCTCTCTGTCCTCTACCTCTTCCTCTCCCTACTTCTGAATCATCCGATAATGATATCTAACAATCACGTAAGTCAGAAAATATAACGAATAAAGTCGGCATTACTACTAATTACAACAGTTCATGTTTTTCAGTGTCAGCAACTAATACTGTAACATTCATTTGTTTGTTG
Organism: Hybognathus amarus; assembly: GCA_030378365.1. Classification (NCBI taxonomy): domain Eukaryota; kingdom Metazoa; phylum Chordata; class Actinopteri; order Cypriniformes; family Leuciscidae; genus Hybognathus; species Hybognathus amarus. The sequence goes on along the minus strand of JAQIUQ010000059.1, from coordinate 11,669 downwards.
TGTCACGTTGCTGTTTTTTTTATTTTTTAATTACAAACCGGAGAGAAACTCGATGAAGTGTTACTACAAGACATCCTGTCATAGCATTTTTGGTACATAACGGCAACCGTAGATGCAGTACGCACTTGAAAAAGCAAGGTGCTGGAGAGCAAAATTCGTTTGAATGCAAAACACTTTTTAACCACTAGATGGGGGTAGATCCCACACAGTGTCCCTTTAAAGCCAATTAGTATATAGGGAGGATTAGGAGGCCATGATGGACAGAGGCCAAGGGGCAAATTTGGCCAGGATACCAACTTTTTTTTGAAGGACATCCTGGGATTTTTAATGACCACAATGAGTCAGGACCAGGGTCGGCGCCATCAGGGGGCATGGCTCGGCCACCTAGGTCACTGTGCCCCCTCATCTCTGGTCAGCACAACACCCTCCTTGGAACGCATTCAGCTGCTAAGCTCGAAGCTACCACTGTGACCTCTTATTTCATAAATATTATAACTATATATATATATATATATATATATATATATATATATAAAATTAACTATATATGTATATATAAAATTAACTATATACAGTATATATATATATATATATATATATATATATATATAAATAAATCAATTTAGTTTTACCTTGATTAAATCAGCTTTGCATTTGCACTCGCAAAGGCGATTAACTAAATTACGTCCCTAGAAGCTTGTTTGTAATTGGTTGATTATGACTGTCTGTACGTCATGGCACAACTTTTCTTGTTTTTATAATCTGTGTTCGTCAAAAAAAACAAAAAACAATTAACGTATGTGATCATTCAAGCAATAACCAATAATGGCGTTTACCACCTCGACAACAATGAAAACTGTCATGTCCAGCAATAGCACCACCAGTGATGTCGACACGCCCATAGACATCATATTGGTAGACGCCCTATCGACCGCTACAGCCTATTGGCATGGGACGAGCTGTGGGCCACCATCTTAAACCAGTCATCCACTCAGTCTAATATTTTTGGCAGGTAAATTGAGCTGTCAGCATATTTAGTTTAGTCAGGCAATGTTAAATGTTAAATCTTACTTGTGAAAAGTAATTCCAGAGCTATAGTCCGCCGATCTGAGCAGCAATATGCTGTGCAGTTCTCTGTCATCTACTGCTGCTTTGAAACACAATAGGAATAGAATCGGTTTTAAGATGGCAGCCGCATTTCTCAGTGCCTGAGCAGCCAATAGGGCATCTAGTCTCTATATGATATATATGGACACACCAGTGGCAGAGCCCCAGCCCAGTGACGATAAACAAGCTACAGCTACTGCTTCCAGCCATGATGACATTTGCCCAGATGATTTGGGGAAGGATGGGCCTTTGCTGGTCAGATTAAGATCGTATCCCACATGCTTTTATGGCACCAGAAAGAGATCATTTTTACACATATGGTTTCAGAAAAGAGATTGGCTCGAGTATTCGGTTAAAGCAGATGCGGCATTCTGCTACCCATGCAGAAGATTTAGTGCTAGATGTGCTATGCAGATCTTGATCAGGCAGCCGCAGAGCGGGACTAGACTTGACCCAGCATTTACAACCAAAGGCTTCCATGACCGGAAACATGCTGAAGAAACAAATAAAGGATTTAACAGACATGAAATGTCCAAAGAACATTTGACTTGTTATAGTATGTGGAAAGAAAAAGTAAGCCGAATTGATAAATGTGACAACAAAAAAATCTCGACCCTACTGTATGCAGAACAAATACAGAGAAAATCGACATCTCTTCTCTTATTGATGTTGTGGAGTTTCTGGTGTCTAATCAATTACCCCTGAGATGTAAAATTGAGGCCTTTGATCATATGGATGAAGGTGGGAGAGGACTTTTCATGTCATTACTAGAATTCAGCATCAGGAAGGACCCCCATTTGCCTAAAATTGTAAAAACAATTCCAAAAAATGCCACTTACACAAGCCATGAAATTCAAAATGCACTTGTTGCTGTTATTAGCAGCATTGTAACTGATGCAATAGTGAAAGCAATCGGCGATTCATGATTTACTGTGAAAGTAGATGGAACCATGGAATCTACTGGAATGGAAAATATTTTCATAATTTGCTACTTCAATGAAAAACACTGGAAATTACAGAACGACTGCTTGTGATGACCATTGCAAATTTCGGGTGATTCCGGCACAAACTTCTGGCACAAACCATCACCAACATGATACTTTTAGAGCTGTCCAAGGCAGGCTTGAATGCGTCTAGTTTCGGAGTCAAGTGTACGATGGAGCAGCGGTGATGTCGTGGAAATATGGGGGAGTGCAGCGACTTTTTTTCAGGGAAAAGCTTGGCCGGGAAATACCACACGCACACTGCCTAAATCACCAGCTGCACTTAGTTGTTGTGTATGCGTTATCTGCTGAGCAAGCCATTCAAGATTTTTAGCATATGCAACACGCTTTATAACTTTTGCCATAAACCCACAGTTGCCCTGCAATATAGAGGTGACAGACTTAAACGTTTACTTGACAAGAGGTGGACAGGCCATCTGGCTACTGTTGCAGTCATTGTCAGTTCATTTTGAGGACATTACATCAGTTCTTGAGCATCGCCTTGTGGACAGATCGGCTTGTGTGCATTTGTGAATCAAGAAACTGACAGAACAACAGTCTCAAGTCACGTGATTCACTATATGTACATATAAAGTATATATACATATATGTGAGTAAGGACAATAATGTTTGATTGCTCTGTGTTGGATATTTTGCGTGCATTCGTGGATCACTGTGTGTCGTCAGTTGAACTTTTCATGGACAACAGACGAGCAATGAACCACATCCATGAGGCTCAGCTCGTGCAACTTGCATTTGAGCGGGACCTTACAAAGAAAACACCCGCTATCATTAATATAACACGCGCTGTGATGGGTAGGTTTAGGTGTGGGGTAAGGTAGGGTAGTCTCATATTATGCTAAAGGATTTATGACGACTTAGGGTTCGCGTGTTATATTAACGATAAAGGGTGCCATGTGCATAGTATAGCGCCGTTTTTGTCATATAGCGTTCTATGTGACGCTAAAGGATGAGAACGGGCTATTTTGTCCTCACTTAAACCTTGCTGTCACATTCGGGGCCTCTACCGCTATGTGCAATAACTCATTTTCTGTGCTCAAGAACTTTTCATGGACAACAGACGAGCAATGAAACACACCCGTAAGGCTCAGCGAGTAACGTTTAACGTTTTAAAAAATATATAAAAATTAAGTTTTATAGTAATTATATTCAGCCTCTCAGTATACAATACTTAATGTTTTAAAAAATATCGACTTCCTTCCATAATCAGGATGCAGCAGCAGCTTCTGTGTTGACTGTCTGTCACTGGACTGTTAAAAACTAATACACCAATAACTATGGCTGTGTCTGAAATGATTTCGGCTCGCATACCCTTAAATAGGGCAATATTTGACAGGACAACCATTTGTAGTGGTGTCCTAAACCATACGTGGATGTTATCGAGTACACTCATACAGTCCCACAATGAACCGCAAGAATGTATTTACAACCGAATGTATGCTTAAAGGCTAGAGAATACCCATAATGCACTGTAAAAAATTCCTTTGAACCATGTTCCTACTCATGAACTCGATTTTCTAGCAGGGATGGATTTGGACAGTTTGCTTCAGACCTGTATCCATCACTACACATGAATCTGGCATTAGCTGTGGTATCTACTTACCTCTTGTCTGGGGTTGCCTAGCACTGTGACCACAGTAACCAAGCAACATCAGAATTCACATATTACACTGCAATCAAGGTCTTTCATGAGTGGGCACTGTTATGGATGCTCTAGCCTTATTTAGAAAACTATCTAGCTTTCACAGAGTTAATATGAGCAGGTTGTGTCAAACTATTTTTGTGCAAAACACAATTTTTCTTGATTTGACTACAATTGTCCGGTAGGCCTAATAAAATTAGACACAACTTTCTGATCGTTTTAAGATTATGACAACATTCTGGTAACATTCTGGGTTAATAGTGAGTGTATTTATAAGCACAATCTAAAAAACAAATATGTTTGCATGAGCAAAAAGCATTTTTGTCAAATAATACATCTGGATCGGATTCAGAACGATAATCAAAACACAAATGGAGTAGAGAGAGACCATCAACTTGATACACATGTAGCCCTCCTACCAGGTTAGAATTTTATGGCTCACAAGGTAAAAGTCTTTCTAGGGGATCTTAATTTTATCCACTACCCGGTGGAGGCACATTTCCCTTCAGTTACACTATCAACATATAACCCAGATCTCAGATCTTCACCTGATAGTGTCAGATTATGTTTCTTTAGATTTGACAATGAAAAATCCCTCAAAGAAAAAAACAAATTAACAATACCACACAAAATTATGACAGATTAATAAGTGTGTATTTATTCCTCTCAGTACTCTTTTATCTTGTTTTCTCCCCTTATTGAATGAACAAATAATTCAATGCACAAAGTCACAACTCAACAACAATGAATACCAATCATCACCATAACCCACAAAACAAATGTCAATGTAGGCCTACTACTCAAAATTTACCCAGCTGGGATTTTCAGTACACAGATGGAGCGCTAGTTGGAGCTCTTTGATGCAAAAGTGTACTCACGAATCAGTGAAAACCAATGATTCCATTTGTTGAATATTCATCCACAATCTTCACTCCCCAGCGAGAAGACGAACAGCATCCGTGACGCAACCCACAACGATGTTGAGTGGATGTCATTGAACTCCTTCCTCCTCGAACTGGTTGAAAGGATCCGCGAAAATCAACACAGACCTCCTGATTTCGACGATCTCTCAGTGTTCAAGAAAAAAAAACAAAAAAAAACATGCACTTGACTCGACCTCCAAACTGCATACACCACTGTGATACCTTTATCCAAAATTAACCAAATAAACACGGGTATATATTCTTCCAGTTTGTGAGCTTTGACTGGCGTCAGCCTTTTCAGAACGACGAACTTCACTCGCCCATCGCGGGAGAGAAAAACAACTGCGTTGCTTCAATTTCCTTCTCTTTTTTTCTCCAGTGACGTAAACTTCCGAGGTCAAAGTACACAGTTCTCATCGTCAAACTGACGCTCTCAGAAAATACAATTAAATGTCCTATTGTATGATTTGTTTTCCTTTACACACACATTTGAAAAAAACTTTTATAAACATGTCTCAAATATGAACATGAAAAGAAAAAAACAAGTCCATCACCACTTTGCTTCTAGGTGTGTGTATCTGTTCAGACCCAAATACAAATAATAAAATTCTCCTTCCATAAAAAAACGTCAGTTATTTAGAGAACCCCAAACATTTATCCAGGTCTCTAAATTTTCCCCCCACCAAAAATCGTTATGTCCTCATAACGAGGAAAACTGAGAATCACACAATTTACATTTCAATATCTCAGCTCTTTTAACATATACAAATGTCCTCTTTTTTTAAATGAATGAGCAAAATAATATCACATTAGACCCATGTCTATACTGAAGCAATTCACTCAAATTAGTGATTAGCAGTTAAGTCAACTGAACAGGTATTTAACCTTCTTGCAGGCACACTCAACCTCAAAAAGACAGAAGAACAGTATCTAACAGGACTTTTAATTTGAGCAATGGCAGGCTCATATTTTGGCTTCCCAAGAGTATCATAGGTAAACCTTTTAGGCACAGTTCTCTCTCTTTGAGACCTTCTCTCCTTTTCAAATACCTCTGTAGAGATACCTTGATTTACATCATTCTCATTGACGTTTGAAAGGTCTTGCACATCACTTGCACTAACATCAACAATGTCTGACAATTGACTCACACTTTGCAAGTTATCAGAATCACGTTCTGGTAGCAGTCTTGAAACAGACTCTACTGACTCATCTGTCTTTTCTTTTTGGGGAATCTCAACTCTGGCTCCAGAATGCTCAAATTCCTCAGAAGTACTATGTTCAACAGTCTCTGAAACAACATTATCAGAATCATTATGTGAAGTGTCTCTACTCCTAGGAGTCAAAGGATGATTTTCAGGTACGTGATACCACACTCCATACATTTCGTCCTCACTCTCTGAACTCACATCAGAATTCTGATCAACTCTAGCTTCTGTTTCCTGTCTCACAGGTGCATTTTCACCTTTCTGTTCTGGACTCTGTGTCTGTCCAGCATCCCTCTTTTTCCTTAGAACTCTCTTTCTGGGTTCCCGGACACTGTTATGAACTTGTTGCTGTCTCAACCCTTCTCCAACAGGAAGAATGTGATTCCTATGCAGAATCTTGACAGGTCCAGTTCCACTCTCTGGCTTAAGACGAAACACAGGCAAGTGAGGCATCTGGCTTTGGACAATGTATGGCTCAGCACTCCATCTGTCTGCCAACTTGTGCTTTCCTTGCAATCCAAGATTCCTGATCAGCACTCTATCTCCAGGAACAAGGTGAGAGTAATGCAGTTTCTGATCATATCTTCTCTTATTTCCTGCATTCTTCTTTCCAGCTTTTTCCTCTGCCAGCTCGTATGCAGACTTCAGCTCTTGCTGCATGGTCTTGACAAAGCGCTGGTAAGACTTAGTGGAAGTACCATCACTAGACACACCAAAACTCAGATCTATGGGCAATCTGGCTTCCCTTCCAAACATAAGGAAGTAAGGCGAGTATCCTGTGGCTTCGTTCAGGCTGCTATTGTACACGTGTACAAGATGTCCAATGTGACGGCTCCACTGCGGTTTCTGCCTCGGATCTAGGGTCCCCAACATGTCCAAAAGTGTCCGGTTGAACCGTTCAGGTTGCGGGATCACCCTGGGGATGGTATGGTGTTGTTCGGGATTTCTCCACCCCTAGGAGGTCAAACAACTCCTGTATGAGCCTGCTCTCGAAATCCCGTCCCTGGTCCGAGTGCATCCGTTTAGGCAGTCCATAGTGAATGAAGTATTTCTCCCACAGGACCTTCGCAACTGTGGTCGACTTCTGATCCTTAGTCGGAAACGCCTGCGCATACCTGGTGTAGTGGTCCGTGATGACAAGGACATTACAGATGTTCTTGGAGTCTGGCTCTATGGATAGAAAATCCATACACACAAGATCCATGGGTCCATCACTGGATAAATGTGACAATGGCGCAACTCTCTTTGGCAGAGTCTTCCTTTGGACACATCTGGCACATGTTTGGCAGTACTTCTCCACCTCAATCTTCATTCGTGGCCAGTAGAATCGGTCTCTCACCAATCCATAGGTCTTGTCCAATCCCATGTGTCCAGAATCATCATGAAGTGACCTGAGAACTACATCACAGAACTTCCTGGGCAAGCATAACTGCTTCCGACAAGGTTTGTCTGAGGCTTGAGTGCACCGAAACATCACTCCATTTTCAATTCTTAATCTCTCCCACTCTCTCATGATCAAGGGGATATCCTTGTGGGATTCCTTCTTTGACCTTAGACAGATCTCCTCCTTTAAGAGCTCTCCATATCTCTCCAAGACAAGGATCCTCTTGCTGGGCATGTGAAAGGTCTGCAGAACTCAGTTTTGGAATCATAGAAGTATCCAGAGTGGCTAAGTTACAGTAAGCTCTGGGGACTGATTTAGGAGATCCTCCCAATGACGTGACAATCCTGCTGGCAGTTGTGAAACAGTTGTACTTGTCTTGCACTGGAAGCTTACACAGGGATCTTACTCCAGAGGATGATATATTAGCCCACTCCTGCTCCTTCACTCCCCTATGAGGACGACGAGACAAAGCATCGGCATCAACATTTGTCTCCCAGGCCTGTACTTGAGACTGAAGTCATATGCAGTAAGGGCTGCCAGCCACCTATGTCCCGTAGCATCCAGTTTGGCTGTGGTCAGAACGTAAATCAGCGGATTGTTGTCCGTCTGCACTTCAAACTTTGCTCCATACAGATAATCATGTAGCTTGTCGACAACAGCCCACTTTAACGCCAAGAACTCAAGTTTATGGACTGGATAGTTCCTTTCTGAAGGCGTCAAGCTTCTGCTGACAAACGCTACAGGCCTCAACCCCTGTCCTTGGTCCTGATACAGCACCCCGCCCAAACCTTCACAACAGGCATCAACATGTAAGACGTACGGGAGCTGAGAATTAGCAAAGACCAATACAGGAGCCTGGGTAAGTCTCACCTTCAAATCATTGAAAGCAGCTTCACAAGTATCAGTCCATCTACTTCCAAATGGATCTGAGGCTTTGTACACAACTCTGTCTATATTGTCCCCAGCTTTCATCTTCTTCATGGTCTTCAGCGGGTAGACACCCCTGCAGCAACTGGTTTAATGGGTAAGACACTCTTGAATAGTCTTTGACAAATCTCCTGTAGTACCCACAGAAACCTAAGAAGGAACGTAGCTCTGTCACATTCTGGGGTATGGGCCATGACTTGACAGCTTCAATTTTGGAAGGATCAGTTGAGACACCGTCTTGAGATACAATGTGACCAACATAGCTGACAGAAGTCTGACAAAAGGTGCACTTGTCCAGAGACAACTTCAATCCTTCGCTCTGCAACCGGTCCAGTACCTTGAGCAGCCTCTCCTCATGCTCCTCCAAAGTCCGTCCAAAGATAATCAGGTCATCCAAGTAGACCAACACTTCCAACAAGTTCATGTCTCCGACCGTCTTTTCCATCACTCGTTGGAAAGTTGCGGGAGCTCCACAAATCCCTTGTGGCATCCGTTGGAATTGATAAAACCCCACGGGGCAAATGAAAGCTGTCTTTTCTTGGTCAACTTCACTCAGAGGGATCTGGTAATATCCACTCCTAAGGTCCAATACACTGAACCACTGGCTTCCATTTAAGCAAGCCAGAGCATCTTCAATGCGTGGAACGGTGTATTGGTCAGGGATTGTGCGACGATTCAAAGTTCTGTAGTCCACACACATCCTTATCTGTCCATTCTTTTTTCGGACTACAACGATCGGTGAAGCGTAGGGACTTCTGGAGTCAGCAATAATTCCAGCCTCTTTTAGCTTCTCCAAGTGCTCCCTAACATCCTCGATGTCGGCTGGTGGAAGCCGCCGTGACCTCTCACGAAAAGGCTTATCCTCTGTCAGCCTGATATGATGTTGGGTACTCTTCGAACATCCCACATCAAATTCATCACAGGAGAAAACATCCTTTCTCTCTGCCAGCCGTTGTTTCCATTCTTCAGAAACCGAGGTATCGCCAAAATTAAATGAATCCTTGGTCAGTTTGGTTTGTCCACTACTCTCTCTGGGTTTAGAAACAGTAGGCACAACGTCAACCGGAAACACGTGGGCGATTGGCATTCCTCTCTTAATCGTTACTGGGCAAGAAGAGACATTCCTAATAGTGACACCAATTCTTTTTGACTGGACTGCAGCAGCAGACTGCACCTCAGCTCTCACCAGCAGTTCCTCAGGAAACCGGGACTCCTCAGGCTGATCCACTAACAAGGTTTTAGAAGATAATGTGCCTGGGTATTTCAGGATTCCAGAAACCCTCACACTCTCTCCCGGAGCCAACTTCAATGGCTTAAGGCGATGAAACCAGACTGTCCCTCTACAGTCAACAACATCACACTTGTTAACAGCAATGACCCGTTCATAGGCAGTTCTGATCTCAGGATGAACAGTCAAGGTATGAAGGAAATCATTACCCATCTTCGTCTTGCAAACCTCCACAAGCTTCTTTACCACAGCCGTGTTTGTTCCCACCAGAATGTTGACATCACCTTTCATGACAGGATCGGGACAGACCAACACAAGTGCATCTATGGATTCCGCCACTCCTGCCACAGATCCTGGAAACTCCAGCCTTAAAGACAAGCAGCCATCATAAGGGTATCTCTGCGAGCTTAATCCCCATATCTCCAGATTTTCAATTGGTGTCAATGGCAGATGCTTTAAGTGTCTCTCATAGAAAGATCTGTACAACAGCGTAACCTGCGATCCACTATCTAGCAAAGCCTTAGTGTAGATACCTTCCACCTGGATGGGAAGGACAGAGCTAGGTCCAACTAACCCGTTCGGAAGATCTACTTGCTCAGCTCTTGCTCTTTTGCACTTCATGGAACGTGTCTTCCCCGGAGCTTCAGGCCGTTCCTCTACTGAGCCCCGGAGGCATTTCCCGACGACTGTCTCATTTTGATGAGCCGCTGGTTTACCCTCCTGAGATTTTCTTCCTTGGTACAATCACGTTTCATATGCCCATCTTCTCCACATCTGTAACAAAAGATGTTTGCCTCGTTCACTGGTCTGTTTGGTGCTTTACTCTCTGCAGTGGCAGATAAACTGTGTGTAGCGGAATGATCATAAGTCGCTGGTTCCTTCGCCACAGCTGTCAAGCGAGACACCTCGTTCTTCAACCCCTAATCTCCCTCTTCAACATTTCAACTTCTGAATTTGCCAGGTTGGTGTTACCAGATGACTCAGTCTTTGCAGGGGGCACACCAGACACAGCTACATTTGCATGCACTGAGCTCCTTTGTGTTAACATGCTTTCTTCTTCTCGCACCTCTTTCATTAGCTCATTGAAGGAGGGAGGGGCACACAGCTTATGGGTCATCCTCAAGCGCATTGCCACCAGGTCACTTGAAAGAGCACCTCTAACTATTTGCTGCATTCAAAGACGATTCATTGCAGAGAACTCAATGCCTCTTTTCCTCAGCATACTGTGTAGCATCCTATCCAACCTCATTATGTAGGCTGAGAGCTTCTCTCCCTCACTCTGGTAAGTGCTCCTAAATTTTAGCATCAAATCTGCAGCATCTTCAGTGGTGCCAAACACTGACTCAAATGCACTAAGGTAGTCACAGAAAGTAGCAGATGGGTTACCGGTCTTCTCGAACCTTACAATGTCCGCTGCAGGACCTCTGAGACACTCTACTAGTCTCTGCTTTTTGACATTATCCGAACACTGCCACTCTTCCAGAATGTGAGTAGTCTGCTCCACCCAGACCTCATACTCATCCTCTCCATGGGGAGTGGGAATGAACCCAGAGAAGGGACGCAGCTTCCTATATCCAGCTCTCTCCTCAGACGAAGCCACATGACATGTTTGAACAAGGGAGTTAATGGCATCAACCAGTCTAGTGTCAAGCACAGGTGTAGAGGAAGCTAAACTCGGAATATCAGATAGCGATTTTCCCTCTGCTTGAAGAAAAGACATCAGCTTAGTCTGAAACTCATCTTCCTTACTGTGTTTAGGTGCTTCCACTGCAATATGCACAACCTGTGTGTACCAGGTACCTACTTCAGGTCCTCCAAGCTCTGCAGGTATAGACATCTCAGAAACTTTGCTAACTGTCTCAATCAGAAGAAACTGCTGTCGCTTAGTCTTATCAAAGAGGCGAGCAATCACTTTGCATTTCCTCATTCCCAGAGCAGCATCCAGCACTTCATAAATTACTCTTTCTTCACAATCTGCAGGTACATTGCTCAGAATGATAACCCTGTCTAACTCAAGGCCTTTCTCTCTGCACCAGTCAATAATCTCACTAACCTCCATTTTTTCTGTGTCCTCAACAGTATGTGCTCAGAAAAAACTTAACAATGTTAAACAAAGTTCTCTTCACAGAATTCTCAAAGAAACAATATACACATAAATCACTTCAAATTTTTTTGAAAAAAAAAAAAAAAATAATCACAATTTCGTTTTCAAAGAACACAAGTTCACTGTTTCTGAAACACAATCTGAA